>OX493264.1:29342437-29720494 GCA_950370525.1 Bellardia bayeri | reverse complement strand
TGTATATTTACTCACTTATACACTTTCCATATTGAGCATATTCCTTTCTAGACACTGGCTGACAAAGAAACTCATTGAATGCTTCCTTGGCGCCGCCTATGGCCATTTTAACAATAACTCTACCAGCATGATCATCAAAACCTTCAATTTGTCCATACAGATCTTTATGTTTGCCACCCAAAATACGCACATAAGCGTTGCGTTTAACCTCCAATACTTCATTTGATTCTGGAGCCACCAAGAGAGGTTTTTTGTATAAAGCTTTATCAGCTCCTAGGCCCATACCTTTAGGTCTTACTATAGGTGTATCGTCTATGGGTGGACCAGCTTTTTTATTGGTTTTTGGCGGCGGCTCTGTCCAGCCCATACCACGTAACATGGCTTTTCCATAATCTTGTATGGGTATCGAATCATAATCATCTAAATTTGATTCTTTAGCACCTTCTAAAGGTAAATCTTCCGGTTTTACTACGGGCAAAACTAAATTATTTGCCGGATTTGTAGAACCATTATTTTGAATTTCGGCTAAAAGTTCTCGGGCTGCACGTTTTTCAATATCTTCTAGTAGGTCATTATTAGAAGCGGTAGTTGCTTCTTTTGTTTCATTTGTGGCAGTATTATCTTCCGGTTCTTCTTCACCCAACAACACAGCTCGTCTTTTTATTAAACTGGCTAAAGCAGCCGAAGTCTTGTGCGATTCTTTTAAGGGAATTATTAAAGGCTGTTCTTCAGGTTTTTCTCTGTTAAAAAAATAATAAAACAAGTAAATAAAGTTCATAAATATACTGTAAATATTTTTACTTACTGTACTAATTTGATTTCTTGGCCCTCCAAACATTTGATCAATTCCACTTTGGACTCTGTTTTTGCACTTTCTTTACTAGGCAATAAATTAAGTTTCTTAGTAAGTTTACTAAATCCAAAAGATATTTTTTTTGCTTCCATATTGAAATTTATATAAAATACTTAAAAAAAATTCTCTAAAATACAAACATTTGTCATAAAATTATTAAATAGAAATGCCAGAAAACGTTTATAAACACAATTTCTACAGCTGATTGCCAAATGGTTGTTTGTGTACATATTCAAGTTGCCAGATTAGAGTTTTCAGTTAGAGAATTCTGGAAGTGTCAAAATTACTGTTCAGTGGTTTGTAAACATAACCTCAAAGCACTCACGTCATTTGAAAACATTTTTTTTTCAAAAGAGGGGTGTCGCAGAGCAGATCACATACAGAGCACGAGTTTTTCTTATTGTTTTAATAGACATTTTCAAATAAATTTCAAATAAAAATGTTTGGTGGAGGACAACCCATATTGGTTTTAAGTAAGCTTTTCGGAAATTTCATGGAAAACTTGTGAAATTTATACATTTTCTTTCTTTGTTAGGCCAAAATACTAAAAGAGAGTCTGGCCGTAAGGTGCAGCTGGAGAATATAAATGCCGGAAAGGTAAGTTCATATACATTAGTGAGTGCGAATGTGTGGGTTTGCTTGTCGTGACTCATGAAAAAGAAGCCCCAGCATGACGGTACGACCATCTGTTAAGATATTAATTGTTTTTTTTTTCAAAATCCTTAGGCTATTGCCGATGTCATACGTACCTGCTTGGGTCCACAAGCAATGTTGAAAATGTTGATGGATCCCATGGGTGGTATTGTTATGACCAACGATGGTAATGCTATACTGCGTGAAATTACCGTACAACATCCAGCTGCCAAGAGCATGATCGAAATTGCTCGTACTCAAGATGAAGAGGTTGGTGATGGCACCACCTCCGTAATTGTATTGGCTGGTGAAATGTTGGGTGCTGCCGAACCTTTTCTACAACAACAAATTCATCCAACTGTTATTATTAGAGCTTATCGTGAGGCTTTGGAAGATATCATTAAGCACTTGCAAACCGATTTGAGCGTCCAGTTGGATTGTAACAATAAGGAGAAAATGGCTGAAGTGGTGAAAGCTTGTGTCGGCACTAAATTCATTGGTAAATGGTCTGAATTAGCTGTTAAGATTGCTTTGGATGCCGTACAGACTGTAACATTGAATGAAAATGGCCGTTTGGAAATTGATATTAAGCGGTGAGTGTGAATTATATTATATGTATTGAAGAGAAAGAATTAATTTTATTATAGGAAAATATCGGACAAAGATGCAGCATAAAGATGAGCATATTTAGGGTAGGAAATTTGGTACTATTGAAAATTGTTTCTTTTTAAACAATTTGAAATTTGTGAAATGCAGTTTTTTCTTATTATTGTTTATTTGACCTTTTTTTTATTAAGATTTTAGTAATTATTTAAGGTTAAGGTATTGTTTTTATAAAAAAAAATTAAACTTTTATTTCAATATTTCGCTACGTCTTTGCGTAGCTTCTTTAGGAAAAAAATTTAATTTTTGGAATGCAGTTTTTTGTTAAGTTTTCAAAATCGTGAAATAATTAATTAGAAGTCGTCATAAATCAGTAGATTTATATTATAGATGAAAGCCAACCATTTTCAACGTAGTAAACGCTCGACGGTGTGTAAATGTTTTGAAATTAAACCTCTTCCCAAATGTCAAACGTTGTATAATGCTTAAATAATACATTTAAATTAATTAAAGAATAAATGATCCAGTACTACTTTAGAATCTTAATTTTTCTACAAAATGAAATATCCCTGCCACTGACTTCTCATGAACATAAATTATTTTCTTCCTATTTCCATTACAGCTATGCTAAAGTTGAAAAGATTCCCGGCGGTTCCATCGATGAATCGTGTGTGTTGAAGGGTGTTATGATCAACAAGGATGTTACCCACCCAAAAATGCGTCGTCACATTGAAAATCCACGCATTGTCTTGCTCGACTGCTCGTTGGAATACAAAAAGGGCGAAAGTCAGACCAATGTTGAGATAATTGGCGAACAGGATTTCACACGCATGTTGCAAATCGAAGAAGAATTTGTGCAACGTATATGTGCCGATATCATTGCTGTAAAGCCCGATATTGTGTTCACCGAAAAGGGAGTTTCTGATTTGGCTCAACACTACTTGTTGAAAGCTGGCATCACAGCTATTCGCCGTTTGCGTAAGACAGATAATTTGCGTATTGCTCGTGCTTGCGGTGCTACCATTGTCAATCGTACCGAAGAGTTAACCGAAAAGGACGTGGGCACCGGTGCTGGTCTTTTTGAAATCAAGAAAATCGGTGATGAATACTTCACCTTCATTACAGAGTGCAAAGATCCTAAGGCCTGCACCATATTGTTGAGAGGTGCTTCCAAAGACATTTTGAATGAAACTGAACGTAATTTACAAGATGCTTTAAATGTAGCACGTAATTTGGTGTTGGAACCACGTTTGGTTGCCGGTGGTGGTGCCATTGAAATGGCCCTATCACAACTCTTGACTCGCAAACAGTTGAAGGGCCCCTACACAGCTGTTGCAGAAGCTTTGGAAATCATTCCTCGCACTTTGGCTCAAAATTGTGGTGCCAATACCATTCGCACCTTGACTGCTTTGAGGGCAAAACATGCCTCCCACTCCGGTGATGGTGTGTGTGCCTGGGGTATTGATGGTGAATCTGGTGAAATCGTTGACATGAATGTTAAGGGGATTTGGGAGCCATTGGCTGTTAAAATGCAAACCTATAAGACCGCCGTTGAAACTGCCATTCTTTTGCTGCGTATCGATGATATTGTTTCGGGCTCCAAAAAGAGGGGTGATGGTATCACCAATCCCGCTGCAGCTGCTGCTGGCGGTGAACAGTAAACATCTTCAATTTGTTCTTACTTATGTATTAATTCATACTTTTTTTGCTATAATTTATCTATTAATATTTTATGTTTTAATATTAATTTCTCTTTCCTTTAAATCACAATTCAAACAAAACAAAAATTGGATCAAATATTCACCCTGCATTTAATGAAAAAAACAACTATATAAACGTTAACATGCTATGTTTCTTTTCGTAAAGCCGTACGAATTAAATTTTAGGCTTTAAAATCACCACACACACACACGCACTTCAATTTTATTTTATTTTTTTATGTTGAACTCTATTTACTCGGCGCTTAAGCTTATGTTCTCTCATTAACATTTATATAATGGAAATAATAAAAAAACAAGAAAAAATTACAAGAAAGTGAAAAATAAAATATTTGTTTATATGCAATGGAACACAGAGAGAAAATATCTATAATGGATAGAAGAAAATGGAAACGAACATGTTTCTTTTCAAAACAAGTTAAACTACATAGGTATATAGAAAACTAACGTTATCGATAACTTATTTATAGAAAACTAAATTTATCAATAACTTGTTTTTAAAAAACTAAAGTTATCGATAACTTGTTTATAGAAAACTGGAGATATCGATAACTTTTCTATAGAAAACTAAAGTTATCGATTACTTTTCTATGGAAAACTAAAGTTATCGATAACTTTTCTATTTCTATTCTTTTTTTGGCGAGTCGTAATTCAACTCTAGGTGGAGAAAGAACTCGCGCGTCATTGTCACTTAAGGGCAATCGGGCCGTAGTTTTGTTTTCAATACAAAATTTAAGCGTTCCAGCTTCCTATATGAAGGTATAGGTCGACTTGGGACTTACTTAAGTCAATCGTGGGATAACCTGGAAATTCGAGGGATTAATTCTCCGCCAACCTAATTTATATTCAAAAAAAAAGTTTTTCTGGGAAAAATTAATTACCAATAACTTTATGTAGAAAAATGCTAGGGTCTATTGGGAGCAAAATAATTCCCTTAATGCACCTGTCCTAGAAGAACAATGAATGCTATTTAAAAAACACCATCAGAGTTAATCATAAATTCAATATAAAGTAAACAAACTGGTTTCTAATTAAAAACACTTTATTTAATACAATTTATAAAATTAAGTTTAAACTAATTATCTTTAATAATTTCCCTGCAATCTTCGACCTCGTACAAACGTTTATCCATTAACTTTAAAACTTCCAAACCAATTGAGGTGAACTGAGGCTGTAAATAACGGGCAAAGATTTCTAAACCTTTAAAATTCTCACCATTAATTAGAAATTTCTTCAGCCATTCCACTAAGGGAGGCTTATGAGAGTGTATAATACTGGGTATACTTATCAGGAAATCCACGCTTTTAATATCTTGCAAATCCAAAATATTTCTTTCTTTATGACAGCAAACGTACAGCAATTCGTAGGGTTGTTTAAAGTCCTGCGGTTTGAGCGGACTTATCAATTCACCGGAGGTATTAATTTTGAACCATTTTAAAGTGTGTACCAATTGTAGATTCCAGTTAGGCAGGAATTCGTGTTCCAGAGCTTGGCGATGTTGTAGCGCATTTGTGCACCAAAGTACCACCAAAGAGTTTGTATGTATGAGTTGAGGTATGGGCATCTTGTTTAGGGTTTCATTGTCAAGCATTTTATAGGCTAAAGAGGTTTTGACTTTCTTCAAACGTTTAATGTACTTATTTTGCCAGGGCATATCCATAATTAACAGGTCATATGTTCCAAGCTCAGGCAGTAATTTTGGTAAATCTTCAATATTGTAATTAAAGAATTTCGTTTTAGGTGGTATAATATAATCTTTTTTGTCAAATTGAGTTATTTGGAATTCGGTTGTCGCATTTGCCCCACGAAACTGTGGAAATTCCAGCTGATCCTCCCATAAACGTGGTAGATCTTCAGTGTTCTCTTGTAGAGTTAAGAAGTTTTGTTGTATTTCCTTAAGAAATGGCTGCAAACAGAAGTTTTCTTTAAGTGTAACTTCATTTTCCGTTTCCGCTTTACGTTTCCTATTGAGGTTTTTTATTTGTTTTGTGCTCAGAGAAGTTTCCAATACAGCGGAGGCGGGTTTGGCTTTAAAATTGAATAGTTGCTGTTTTAATGAATACGTTTCAAGGTTGGATTTTAAGTTTTGCTGGTAGAGATTTTTAATTAATTCATGATGATTTAAAAACACACAAGTTTTATTTTCAAATGCGATATTTTGCATGTTTCTGCTGTGGCGGACTAATTCTAAAAGTTAAGGTTAATTTTTAGTGTTGTAACCAAGTGGTTACTTATGCTGCTGCATAAACAAGTAACCAGGGGCCAAATTACCGCATTCGTAATCGAATGAGCTATCGTATCGAAAAATGATTTCGATATCGAAATTATGATAAAATGTTCTAAATTTCTTACTCGATATCGAATACCATAATCTCAAATAAGAAAATTTGGCCCCAGTTATAAGAAACATTTATTAAGTATTAAAAAGCTTTGTAATACAAAATTCTTTTAATTTTAGCAGATTTTTATTATTTTTTATATTCTTTAATATTCTTAATTATAAAATCCACTATATCGTGTTTATTAAAGTTTTCACTTGGTAATATTATGCGCTTATTTTTATCTTTCTGTGGTATAAAATACAAAATTGGATACATGGTATTATCCCATTCCAAAGGTATACAATTTAAACGCGAATCAATTTTCAAAACTTTTAGCGAAAACTTTTCCATCTCTCGGGCAATCTCCTCCAAAAGTTTTAAAAATTGTTCCGTATTTTCGGTATTTGAATAATAAATTGCCAAGAATATATCCTGCTTAATGGAAGCAATAGACAAATTTAGACTGTCTGCTATACAAGTTTTAATCAATTTATCATCGTTTTTATTGGGCCAAGGTTCCGAAATATACAGTTCTCCATTAGTTAAACTATATGCAAAGTAGAAGAGAGAGGCAGCAGTTTTGAAATCCTTTAAAACAAATTTGTTGCGGTTAAGATCTATACCGAATACTTTAGGTATCATAGCTTTTGTGTCAGAGTTTTTGATGAAATCTTGGGGTTTCCATAAGGGATATATTACGTCTATATCTTTATAATCAGCTATAAAATATTCTCTAGGGCTAGTGAGGTTCATGGCTACTTGGTAGATTCGATCTATCCAGTTTATATGGTGAGTTGAACATTTGTTATTTTCAAAATGCATAAACGCTATAATAATATAACGATTGCTTCGAAGGAAAGCTTCACGCTCAAATACTTTCAAGTAATGATGACAATTGTCTTGTAAATACTGCTTCAGGCTTTCAAAATCTATATTAAAGTCAGGTGTAACATTTAAAGGATGATAACATTTTTTACTTAATTCCTGCTGCTTTTGTAGCGAAAACCTCTTAGGATCTTGAAGGTAACTTTTAATGCCATTAATAATATTTTCCTCTGTATAGGTTCCTATAAGAGGATCCACAAATGTTGTTTTATCATGCTGGGGTATCAGTATAAGGCTGGGATAACTTGAGATGCCCAATTCAAAAGGTATATAATTTTGTTCGCCATTTATATAGACAACATCAATGTTGTGAGCCTGCAACTGTTCGGCTATCTTTTCATAATTGGGTTCATATTCGATATTTAGCTCAGCGTAATCTTCTAAATTTACAATTAGTAAAACGTGTTTTAAGCTATTTGTTACCAATACCTTGTAGTTATCATGGACACAAATTTTAACTAAGCTGGAGTTATTAGTTGCTGGCAGCGGTTGTGATATAAAAAGGCAGCCTTGTAAAAGTTTTTCACATAAATTCGTTAGACTTTCCACACTTTTTTCGCTACTGTTATGTTCATACACACGCTTTTCTTTATCTATGGCAAAAATATTGGCTGGCACCTTCTCCGGACTGCCGATACTGCAAAAAGAATCTATGGAATGCCATCTGGAGTTCATAACATCTATATCCAGCATATCGCCGGCTATAAATTCAATGCGGTCGCCATATTTTAAGGCCAATGTGTACAATTTATCCAAACATTTGGTGTGGTAAGCACATTTTTCACGAAAATGATTGAAAAATATTATTATGGGTCTGGGTATGTGCGGAAATGTTGAACGATTTAAGATTTTAATTTTATCCTGGCAATTATCTTGTACATATTTCTCAAAATTAATTGCTTTTAAAGGTGGCAGCAGACGTTTGGGAGACGGCCGATAACGCGATCTAGATGGTTTTCTTAAGTTAACGTCACTGCATAAATTACTATCAAAAGAAATTTCACCAAAGAGATCTAAACCGTTTGTTTCCATATCGAACAATATGTTTGTTACCAATATTAAATAAAAAAAATTACTAAATTTTTTTTGTATGTATAAATGAATTTGTGAAAATGTAAACAATGCTAGTCCAGCTTTTGGCTGTCAAATAGTATCTTGTTGTTGTTGTATTCAGCATAGTGTGCTTTTTTAATGCGAATTGTATCGTGAGAAAGTGAGAAATAATGAGAAAGCTTTGTGATGAAATTTATACACTGAACCAAACAATAAACTTGTAGATATAAGATCTAATGTATGCATGTATGTATGTATATATTTCTTGTTTTATTTTAAAGTACACATATTTTTAGCAGCATGGTGTAATTATACAAGGTGAGTGCAAATCGCCAACAAATACAACACAATACAGAAACAACTGGCATTTTGTTCGTGTAAAATATGTATGTACTACCTTTTCACATAAGGTAAATTGTAAATAAAGTCAGACAGCTGTGATAATGCACTCACCTTGTATAATTACACCGTGTTTAGCAGTCTATATGATAAGACCCGATTCAGAAAAATTGTTGGAAAATCACATAAGGTTTCAAATACATGTTTTCCATTTAAAATTATTTTCAATTATATAGATCATGGTGCAACTATACAAGGTGAGTGCAAGTCGACAACAAATACAACACAAAACAGGCATTTTGTTTCTGTAAAATAATGTACTACTCATGGTGAAATTAAATACAAGGTGGCAGCATAGCGCCAGCTGATTATTTTTTGCTCTGTTCATGGTGAAATTGAAAATGTCAAAAAGTTGTTTACAAATAGTCAAAGTTTATATAAAAACGTTACAAAATTATTTTGTTATTTTGTTTGTTTTTATCTGCGTAAAATAGCTTAAAAGTGTTAAAAAAAAACTATATTATATTAAATAGTGTGTTTGTTTTTTGAGTTGTTTTACTAAAAGTGTTAGTTTTTTTATGTAAGATAAATGTTAAGATTCCTCTTTAAAAGTGATTTTTTTTTTTGCTGCAGAAAAATGCGTTGTTGCATCTTATGCCGTAAAAAAGGAGTAGCTGGAAGTGGTACTTTCTTTAAGGTTCCTCAAGACCCAAGAAAAAGAGAACAGTGGAGTAAGTTATGCCAAAAGAATCTTACTCCAAGCAGCTTTATTTCCAATAAAGCCAGTTCGAGAACACACTATAAATTTTTTTTTTTTATTATGTATATTTCCAATCTTTTATTTTAAAATTTGAATAAAAATAAAAACTTTTTTGGAAGATAAGACTGCATTAATTTTAATTAAAACATTATTATTAGAGGGTTCCTTAATGGTGGCCAAACTGAAAATAGCCTTAACCACATTAAAGTTGACCTCTTTGAGAGACATGTTGTACGCGTAGCGGGTAGAATTAATTTCGGGTATATAGAAATCTGGATTTGATTTCTCCTGAAAACCTCTGGACAAAGAATCGACCACTTATGATAGGAAAACTAAAAAATAAAGTAGCCTGTATTAACAAAATTTTACAAATCTGTTATTTAAATGGCCTCACTATTGGCATCATCAGGTAGGGGAGAAAAAGGTTGTGAATCTTCTTCATCACTGCTGGAAAAGTAATCACTTTCATCCTGTTTCAGAGGTAATTTCATAATTTTTATAGCAGCAGTCTTAATTGACAATATATCAGCCAATTGTTCACCTTTCGAGCATACTGTTCGCGTGGCATGAGGGAAACACAGATACGACTGTCTAGAATTTCCTCATTAATCAAAATGACCCGAACAAAATCATCACGAGTTTCGAAATTGTTTAAGAAAATAAAATAAACAATTTTTCACTACTATTGTTTTCTGTTTTTATCCATGTTTGTATGTTTGTTTTCTTTATTTTATGCCAGATGTTTTTGACAGTAACGAAAGTATTACACAAACAAAAATGCCTGTTGTTCTTGCCTTGTTGTAATTGTTGTAGCAATGCTGTCACCTTGTATTTAATTTCACCATGGTACTACTGTCAAAAATACTTGACAAAGTATTACTTTTGACATAAGTAAATTGTAAAGAAAGTCAGTCAGCTGGGCTATTGCACTCATCTTGTATAGTTACACCATGATATAGGTACATTTTGTAAAAGATTTTCAAAATGAAGACAACTTGTATTTTAATAATTTTATTTATTTTTTAATTCAGTTTTTTGTACAGTATTTTTAATAAAATTCACAATTTCTTCTTTACAAAAAAGATCACAGCTAAAACGTATATGTTGACTTTTATTTGTTTATGGTATAAAATACAAAATCGGATATGTCTTATCATCACGGGCATCAATGTTGATAATTTTGATTGGAAATTTTTTCAGCTCACGAGTTACATATGTCCTCCATAAGAAGTAAACATTTTTCGCTATTCTTAGTATTTGAATAATAAATAGCCAAACATATATCCTTTGTATTAAGGAAATACATAGATTTAAATTACGCGCTATACAAGTTTTAACGAATTTGCCATCGTATATATTGGGCCAAGGTTCTGAATTATAAAATTCTCCGCTATATAAACTATAAACAAAGTAGAATAGAGAGGCTGCTGTATTAAAATCTTCCATTACAAACTTGTTTTCTTTCAGATCCACACCGTTTACTTTTGGTTTTAAATCTTGAGGTTTCCATTGAGGATTTATTTTATCTATATCTTTGAAATCAGCTATATAATAGTCTATGTGGCAACATAAATTTGTAGCTACTTGATAGATTTTATCCATCCATGTTAGCTGATCGATCGACATTTCCCTTTTGAAAAATCCATAAATGCTATTATGTTATAGTACTGCTTGGTTCTTAGCAAAGTTTTGCGCTTAAATGGTTATGACAATTAACTTAAAAATACATATGTCTGCAATTCCGAGAAATTTATATTTAAGTCAGGCGTAATTTCTAAAGGTGTGTACCTATATTTATCTAGTTATTGCTGTTGTTAGTTTAAAAATGCTTTTGGATCATTCAGATACGCTGTTATGCAATTAACTATGTTTTCCTCATTTCTGGGCCCTTTAAGTTTACAAATCTTGTTTTATCCTCCTGAGGTATGAGTAATAGCGTGGGATAACTGAATATGCCAAATTAAAAAGGTATATAATTCTTTTCGGCATTTATATGAACCACCTCGACATTATATGGCTTTAACTGTTCAGCTACAGTTTCATAATTGGGCTCATACTGCAGATTAATATCGTCAAAATCTTCTAAATTCACTATTAGTAAAACATGTCTTTCGCAATTGGTAACCAATTGTGTATAGTTTTGATGCACGCAGATTTTAGCTAAACTAGAGCTATTCGGTTCTGGCAGAGGTTGCGAAATAAACAGTCTGCCTTTTAAAAGATTTTCACATACCTTCGCTAGACATTCCAAACTTTTTTCAGCACTATAGAAATATCACGATATTTATTGAACGTGTAGCATGCAATATTGATGGATCGCGATCCATATCGCAGAATGGCCTAAAATATGAAATCCAGATCGCGGATCGTGGATCTCGTGATAAATATTGAACGTGTAGCAGTCAGTAAAAAGTGACAAATAAAATTATTATTATCCATTAAACTTAAGTGCGTATATTTTTTCCGATCCTGCAACCACTTTTTGCTCCAAAATGTTCTCTCCACTTTTTTCTTCAATGAAAAAGCAAACAAAATAACTAAACAGGCTTTCTTTTGGTTTTCTCGCGACATTGATAAACGACCCGCACAGCACAAAAATAACATAAATACATTACTTTCAGAATCGCTATAGTATTCATCATCACTATCCCGACAAATGTCACTAAAAATATCGATATATTACATATGCAGTTTCTTTACATATAGTGGTGGAAATAAAGTTAGCACACTTCATATACATATGTATGTATGTATGTTGTTTTCAAACGCATCTGCCTTTTATATGATTATAATTTTTATATGTATGTAATTATTTTTAAAATTATAATTTTTAACAGTGATTTTTGTTCATTGGCCATGTTGTGATCTGTATATCTCGTTATTTTTTATTGCATTATTTCTTAAAACTTTCTTCATTTTGTGGTTAATTGCAATTAAAGGACAGGACAATAATTTAGAACGTGAAAGTGCAGCTGCGTGCAACTAATTAAGGACAGTAGTATTCAATATTTAAATCGTTATGTTAAAGATAATATTTATTAAATAAAACGTTAAAATTTTTATAATTTTGTTCATTTTAATTTTTATTGGCAATGCTATGTTTACCGTTATTTTTTCTTTGTGGTGTTTTTTAACACACAAATTAATCGTGCACTAAATTAGGGACAGCAGTCGTAATTCAGCTCTGGGTAGAGAAAGAACTTGCGCGTCATTGTCATTATCGCTTAAGGGCAATCAGGCCGTCATTTTTTCGCTGCCTTCGAGAGAATTGTGTCTCGCTTTTGCATTGGTTAATGCTTGGCGTCATCTAACTGTACTGCGTTACGTTTTTTTGAAGTTGTGCATTAGTCACCTGCTATAATTTTTATTTTAATACAAGATTTAAGCGTTCCAGCTTCCTTTATGAAGGTATAGGTCGACTTGAGACTTACTTGAATCGATCGTGGGATAACCTGGCAATTTAGAGGGATTAATTCTCCGCCAACCAAATTTATATTAAAAAATAAATAAATTAAGGACAGTGATAAATTTATTAACATTTTCAAATTCTAATAATTTTTAAAATATTAATTTAGATTAAATTAATTATGATTACACAGAGTGTTTTTAAGTATATGAAAAGATTATTGTACAAATGCATCAGTATGGTAATACTTATCGGATAATCGCAACAGCTTTGAATGTTTTTAAAACAATGGTTTTTCAAGCAATCAAATATTTCAGAAAGCATTCGACTACAGAAAAGGTTTACGGGCCACCTTTTCAGTAGTCTGTAAAAGAAGCTGTATTACGACAGTTCGTGAAGATAAATCAGCAAATGAGATTCGGATAGCAAAAATGAAGCAAAACCTGTCTGTAGATACAGTTAAACGTCGATTGCGAGAAGTTGAACTGTTTGGTAGATTTCAGGAAAGAAACCATTATTGTCTGAACGTAACCGAAAGAAGAGACTCGAATTGAATTGATGTAGAATAGAAATAAGTATTATTTTCGGACGAAACAAAAATTAATAAAATCCCTCCAGATGAAAAAAATATGTTCGCCGGCCAAAGTCGAATAAATTTGATACAAATTACACCCGTTTCAATTTGAAGCATATATAATTCTATAATCTGATGTTGGGTAGATGAACAAAATTGAAGATAATATGGATAAGTTTCAGTATTCAAGAATTCTAAGCGATAAAATGATGATGTATTATGCTGATGCGGACATGCCATTCACATGAATATTTTAACAACGATCCGAAGCATGGTTTTTTTAATTTAACAATTCGGCTACTGTTCTTGACTGTCCTTCATTCAGTCCTGATCTCAACCCGAGAAAGCTCGGGAAGCCATTTCAAGTAGTGTATGTACAAATTTGGTGATCTCAATGCCTCGAAGATATCAAGCTGGTATCAATAACAATGGAACAGTGCAACAAAATATTGATTAAATAAATACTCTTTTTGTAAAATTTGTGGTATGTCCTTAATTATATGCACGACTGATATTAATATTATTTGAAAATATGATTCACAGATTCATAAATAATAATTAATTTGACACAATATGCAGTTATTTTCTAAGAGTAAAAGTTAAATTGTGTCAACTACGACATATTTTAAGAATATCTTAAAATCTTCGTATTATTTGCCTCAAGCTCACATGTTAGTTGCACATAGCTGTTGCTTTTTCGCTATAGGTTTTTCTTAGTTAAGAAGTTCTGTAGAGGGAGCACTATTGGCGAGATTTCAAGTATTTTGATTTGCTCAATACGTCAACAACGTATTAGGCCGTATTCGAACCTATGGGACATATACAAGTGTTGCACAGGATCTAAGACGTACAAAACAACCCGTAAAGAGGTCTCTTTAATTTGCCTTAGTGGCAGAACCATTTAAGAGCTCCAAAATTGAAGAATCTAAATTAAATTTTAGAATTTCATATAAAAAAAAAACATTTTTGGTAGGAAATATGATCACAGACTATCCATTACATTCAATTTCGACGACTATTAAAGAATCTAGAACATATGTATGTACATATATTAGAATTCCATACACAAAATCGATTTTTGTTGAGAAATATAAGAGATCACAGATTATCGTTTATATTAAATTTAGACCACTATTAAGGAATCAAGAACCGAATTTAGAATTCCATATATAAAATCGATTTTTGTTAGGAACTATAAGTGAATTTTTCTTTCAGGTTTGTTTGTTTTGTTTGCCTAAAGGAGACTCGTCCAGGAAGATCCACCGACCAATACCTTCGTATGAGAAACCGGACTTCTCGAACTCAACTCCTGAGTTTAATGGTCTCCACGAAAATCCAAACTAAGTTTTGTTTGGTACTTCACCACGACAAACTTTTAGGTTTATATATAGAATGTGGTCAATACAAACTTCGAGAAACCGTAACGCGGTACAGTTAACGACGCCAAACATTAACCAATGCGAGTGTGAGTCGCATTACTCTCGAAGTCAGCGAAACAAGGACGGCCTGATTACCCTTAAAAGATAATGGCAATGACGCGCGAGTTCATTCTCCATCCAGAGCTGAATTACGACTGTTTCTTTTAGGTTAATTATTTATTGTTAATTAGGATAAGATGTGTTCGGTTTAACAGCTGATGTCGAAAAGGTTTTCAGATTTATTATATAGAAGAAATTTAAATTAATTTTAAAATAAAAGCCTAAATAAATGTATGTAAAAAACATTATTTATTTAAATAAATTTTATAATTTAACAAACATTTTCTTCCACATTCTTTTTAATAAAATCCAACATTTTATTTGCACTTAAGTCGTTATCAATATAGAGTCTACGATCTTTCTTATTATTTTTGGGTATAAAATAATGTACCGGATAGGTGTCATGAGCATATTCCAGGTCCACATAGTTTAGGTTAACATCAAAATTCACCATCTCAAGCTTTAACTCCTTAACTTCTAGGGCCACTGTTTCCAATAGGCTTAATAGTTTTTCTACCTTCTCGTCAGCCGATGAATAAAATGTTATAAAAACTGGTTTTTTTAGGTTATGAAGGTTCCTATGAAAATAATCGGCAGTCCAGGCTTTAACCAATCCTTCATCACTGTTATTGGGATACACCTGACAGTAATAAAGGTCGCCGTGTTCAATACTGTCGGCAAAATAATATAAACGGGATGCTGAGTCAAAATAGCCAAATTCATAGCTATGGTTTAGGCGATCAAAGGCATATATTTTGGGCTTGCCTTCAGAGGAGTTAATTAGGTCCTCAGCTTTCCATGTGGTATTAATAATATCTATATCCTCGTAATCGGCAATGAAAAATTTAAATACTGATATTTCAGCCACCTGATTGAGTTTATTTAACCATTCGATATGATGAGCCAAACATTTGCCTTGGAAATTCATAAAGGCTATTAGAATTAATTTCTTAGATTTCTCAACCATTTCGCGATCCAACATTTCAAAGGAATTTCCATAATTTTGCTTTAGAAATTCTGGCAGTTTTTTATAAATCAATCGAAAATCATTGGGTTTTTGCACCGACTTGCACTGCATTCTGGCACGCTGTTCTTGTTGTAAAGTTTGCAAATATTTCGGCTGTTCGATAGCTTTCTTTACAAAATCCAATTCTGTTGCTAAACCTTCATAGTATATGAAATTCCTTTTATCATTATGAGGTATAAATAAGATGGTAGGATAGCTATTAACCTGATACTCGAAAGGTATATAATTTTTTTCGGCCTCCATGTAAACTATATCCAAGTTGTAGTCTTTTAAGGCTAAGGCCAGATTCTCATAATTTGCCGCCTCATCTTGATATCTTTTCTTATTAATAATTAAAAATAAGTTTTTGGTTGAATTCATTACGATTTTGTCATAGTTATGGTGAACACATATTTTAACCAAGTTAGTTTCATTATTTTCTGGCATATGCTGGGAAGGAAACAGGTCACCACTTATTAGTTCATCACATGATTGCACTAAATCTTCTACAGTTTGATATTTAAGCTCATATATACGTTTCTTCGCATCTATAGCATATATATAAGCAGTCTGATTCTCTGGTCTTATTAGTCTGGAACAAAAGTTTAATGGATTTCTTCCCGTATAAAGAAGATCTATATCCATAATATCTGCTGCTATAAATTCGATTTGTTCACCATATTTCAGGCTTAAATCATGTAAAATATTCAGCCATTTAATGTGAAAAGCACAATATTCTCTAAAGTGATTAAAAAATATCACAATAGGACGTTTTATTTCAGCAAATGTTTCACGTTTTAAAATAGTTAATTTATTTTCACAATTTGTTTCAATATATTTTTCGAAGTCTATATATTCTGGCAGTATGCGTTTTAATTTTGGTTTTGGTATAAATCTATTTTTACGCGGTTTGTTTTGATCCAAAGATAAGGGATTATTTTCAGAAATTTTACTCTCCATTGTGTTAGTCAAGGGGGGTTACTATACACTACTGACTGGCTGTGGGGTTTGGGCTTTGTATTATATTGTGTTTTATATTAAAAATGACTCAGATATTATTCTAAGGAGGGGAACAGCCAGAAGCTTTGCTAGAGTAAAAATACAACGATATGATGAAATGTTTGTACACTGTAAATAACTTTAGTGTAATTAAGCAAAAACTCTTTTCATGAATTGTAATTCGAATGTTTATAAAGTTTAAAATAAAGGCATAATTATTAAATTAGGTGTCATGATTTCTATATATGTATATGAAATTTATTATGTTGAATTTTATTTGAATACCAATATTTTTAAGAGAGTTATGCTCATTAAAGTAATTTTCGGCAATGAGCCTTATATGGGAGCTATGGTCAATTATGAACCCATATGTACAACATTTTTAGTAAAATATGTTTGAATATGTGCATAAATCAAAAATTTCGGGAGAACATTTGCATAGAGGTAGGTGAAATAATGGACCGACTTTAATCTCCTTGAGCCGAAAAATATCATGTATCAAATTTTATGAAAATATCTTCAAAATTGCGATCTCTACTCTGCGCACATGGAGAGCCAGACAGTCAGATGGACGGACGGACATCGGTAAATCGACTCAGGAAGTGATTCTAAGTCAATCAGTATACTTTAAAGTAGGTTTTGGACTAATATTTATGGGCGTTACAAACAATAGACGCCCCCTACTATGATGATTTAGCTTATAACAACTACTGTTTTATACAGAAGATTTTCTATAGAACAACAACTACTGTTTTATACAGGGAAGATTTTTTATAAAAAAAAACTACTGTTGTGAATTGAAATGTATTATTTTGTTAGCCGTTAAATTGAATTTTGTTTGTATAGTTTATTTGAGATTGTCAACCTTGAATTGATTTGAGGCAACCCACTTTATTTTGTTAAACGGTCCACTCTGGTTTGTTTTCTGTTACTCGGTACATTTGTAACCATTTTTATTTGAGTAGTCGCTTGTAAAATTTGAAATTACCGACAATTCCAGAAGGGACGCTTAGAAGAATAGAATTAAGTAAGTTTGTGAAAATTGTATTTTCTATATTTTTTAACTTCTGATAATTTTAGATAATAAAACCGAATAAAAACATACTTGTATACTGAAAGAACGTTATTTCGATTCGTGTTTTTATTATAATTCTTACTGGGAAAAGTTACCGCCGTAACAAAAAATTGATTTCGAGTTGCTGTCGCAAAAACTGTTTTTATTTTATACAGAGAAGATTTTCTATAGAAAAACTACTGTTATACACATGATTTTCTATAGCAAATACAATTACAGGCAATTTCGGGTAAAACGAACGACATGTTGTCATTTGTTAAATTAAACAATTCGTTATATTGAGATTTCTTTTCTTGAATAAAATGATGACAAATTGTTCCAGCTTGTTACTAATTGTTCTTAGCAAGAGTGACTTATAACATTATGATGAGGTTTTCATTCGTAAGATTTCGGTTCTAAAAATTATTATATCATAAAAAAATTATTCACGCTTTATGCTAATGAATTAATCAATTAACTCGTATAGGTTTTTATTCTGATAAAATGCCTTTTCCAATAGGGGATACTCACGATTTTTTAGAGATCAACGAGTTTATATAATTTGTGGATATTAAAAATGTTCAAGGTTCATTATACATATATTTACATTATACAACGAATACAGTATTTGTTATGCAATTTAAAGGAATCCGGCTTATTTAATAGAAGTAAACCGCCGTTTTTAAAAGGTAAAAACGTAACAATATATTTGTTTAAGTGATTTTTTCAGATTGGAAGAAATTAAATCTTGATGGTCTAGATGGTTTCAACAGCTATTTGAAGCAACCATTTTATTTCTCAAAAATAAATTTCTTCTCTGATTTATCTTTACGTGAAATTAATAATTTTCTAAAGGAAAATTATACCATAGACCCATATTCCGGAAAGACATTTATGTGGGGGTTACGAAAAAACGTGGATCGATTCTTATTATTTTTAACATAATAAAATAAAGTGTGCAAAATGTCCTTCTATAAAAAAATAAAGTGTGCAAAGTTTCATATCATCTGCATTATATTTGAAGAAAATAGCAAAAAATATCTGGAAAATATCGAGGTTGTCTGAAACTTTGGTCTATAACGCGGATCCTACTGGACCGATTTAGCCCATTTTCAATACCAAACATTTCGGTAAAACAAAGAATGTTTAAGAAAAATTTCTTTGTTCTAAGTTTTTTTTCGAAGCTGTATTGTTCCTTCAACAGACGGACGGACAGACGGACGTCTTTGAATGTTATAAGAACCCAGAATATAGAGACTTTTTAGTTCTACGACCAATATGTATTTCGATTTATTATAAACGAATGATGTTTAATTTTCCCCCCCATATTTTTTTTGGTAGTACATAGTTATAAAAATTTGTTAAATAATAAACTGTTAAACCGTTTTACTCTTTATTTAACTTAAAAATTAAGAAAAGTGTAGTTATTTATTCCTGTGTATAGTTGACCTGTTGTTAATGTTGTTTTCTTATTTCGGCTTGAGGTCAAAACAAAATTAAGAAAAGTTTTATGTATTTAAGTTATGAAACACAATGTATTTTAGTGGTAAAGTCGTGATTACAAACATAAATACCGTATTTTCTTTTTCCGGCTGTTTTACAACTTCCATTTGAATAAATTAATTTGATAGTGGTGCAATAAAAATGTATTTACTTATTCATAAAACTGCACTAAACTTTAATAATTATTGTATTTCTATACTGAGAGCTATACATATGTATGTTTAATTCATTTATTTTTCATTTATTGAATTCTTTAGAGTTTTATAGGAAAAATTAAGATCATTAAAGAAACATTTCTTAGAGGTTAAAAGTAAGTTAAGGTACGATCACACTTAGCAAATATTTACTCAAAAAAGCGTAACCAATTATTTTAGCAAAAATTTGTTTGAAGTTGTTTACTCTTACAAGAGTTTTGCAAGATAAAATAGCATTAAATAAAATAAAACGAATTATTTGTTGTGTCATGTCCTAAATAAATGAAGTTTTTTTTTTAATAAATAAACGAGTTTAAATATATTTTATTTAGTGCTTACGTCTTTTTCGGCAAATGTTTGCCAAGTGTGACCGTACCTTTAGTAAAAAATGCAGATAATATAAAAATAGTTTTAAAAATTATTTTTAGTTTAGTTATCAAAAAATATCAATTTATTTCATTAGAGACTAACTGCCGTATTCATAAAAAATAAAGTAGGTTTGAAGTATGCTTTTAGACAAAATGTTCATACAAAATTTTCTTAAAGTACATTTGAAGTCTATTTTAATTTTTTCTGAATAAGACTCTAAAAATATGGACAAATATTAACTTAAATCGTAAAGACTTCTGATTCAAATTCTATATGTTTTTTTATTTAAAAATATAAGTATATTCAGGTAACAGTTTCATTAAATATACTTAAATATCTAATTTTTTTAGACAACAAATTAAAACTCTATTTGCTTTCCATATTTATATTAATATTAATAAACTCCAACATTTTATCTCTACTTAAAACACTATCAATATACAGCATACTATCTCTTTTATTATCTTTGGGAATAAAATAATGCACCGGATAGCTGGCCTGAGCATACTCCAAGTCCACATAATTCAGCTTGACGTCGAATTTAACCAGCACAACATTTAGATGCTCAACATCAGCGGCTATCATTTGCAATAAATTTAAGAGTTTCTCTGAATTCTCATCATCTGAGGAGTAAAATGTTATGAAGATAGGTTTTTTGGTTTTCTGAAGGAAAATATTAATATAATCTGCAGTCAATTCTTTAACTATTTCATGTATATTTGCTCTCCGATATACTTGAGAATAATAATAGTGACGACTTTGAAGGCTGGATGTGAAATAAAACAATGATGCCATTGAGTTGAAATCATCAAATTTGTAAGTATGCTTTAGATAATCCAAGGCATAAATTTTCGGTTTTCCTAGAGCGGTCTTGATTAAGTCGTGTGGTTGCCATTTGCTATTAATAGCATCAATATCCTTAAAGTCAGCGATATAGAAATGAATGGAATAGCTACTCTCAGCCACTTGATAAATTTTATTTAGCCATTGTATATGATGAGCCAGGCATTTCATATTTGGAAAATCCATAAATATTATAATAGCACAGTTGAATCTTTTGGAATTAGTAAATATCTGACGATCCAGAATTTTAAATTTGTTGTCAAAGTTATTGTGGAAAAATGTTGTTAAATCCTTAAAATCTATTTGAAAATCATTAGGTACTTGTACGGTTTTCTTTAAAGTTCTACTGTTCAATTCTTGTTGTTGGAGCAGTAAAAACTCTGGCTGTTCAATGAGTTTTTGTAAAAATTCTATTATTTCTTTTTCTTTTCTTGGACCATTATAGTATATGAAATTGTTTTTATCATTGCAAGGTATAAATAATATGGTGGGATAGGAATTAACCTGATACTTAAAGGGTATGTAATTCTTTTCTGCTTCCATATACACCACATCCAAGTTGTAGTCTTTTAAGGCCATTGCCACATTTTCATAATCTGGCTCATATTCCTGATATTGATATTTATTCAAATTTGCTACAAGGAATATATTTTTGCTAGATTTCAATATCAATTCTTCATAATTAAGTGTTACACATGTTTTAATCAAATTTCTTTGATTATTTTCTGGTATGGGCAGCGAGGGAAATAGTTTTCCACTTAATAGATTTTCACATAATTCTGTTAGATTCTCTATGGTTTTGTAGGCATCATAATGGGTGTGTATACGTTTCTTATCATCTATGGCATAGGTATTTGGAGACTCATCCTCGGGTCTTACCAATCTGCAAAAGAAATTTATGGGATTTCTGCCGGGATACATAACATCCATGTCGATCATATCGGCTGCTATGAATACAATTCGATCTCCATACTTTAATGACAATCCATACAATCTGTCCAGCCATTTGGTGTGGTAGGCACATTTTTCACGGAAATGATTGAAAAATATAATAATTGGTTGTTTTATTTGCGGAAATGTTTCACGATTTAAAACTTGTATCTTGTTGTGACAATTTTCTTTAACGTACAGCTCGAAATCTATATGTTTTAGTGGAACATACCTCAAAGTCGGTTTAGGTTTGTAATTAATCTCAAAGGGATTACAAACATATTTTTCACGTTCCACTTCATCTTTGATATCAATTTGATTAAAAGAATTGGCTATATCTTCAAAACTTTCACTTTCCATAATGTTGGTTATAACGGTTTAACAAATATCTAATGGTGTACTAATGGTTAAAACTGTAAAGCACTTCTGTTGTATTTATTTGATTGTATTTTAATACTGAGAGTTTTACAAGCAAAGCAGGAAAGAGCTTTTATACAGACGGAATAAGTTTAATTGAGACATATTATGAAAATCAAGTACACTGCAAATATTTTTGTAAAGCAAATTAATTTATTCAATAGAGAACGAATAAAATTTGTTTCTAAATTTTACTGGCAGTTGTTCGTTGGCCTAAGGAAGGAAAATCAGTCCGAACATTTAGTATGAAATGCGCTCAGATTTAAATATATTTTTGTATGATTTTTGTACAAATAATTTCGACTCACTTTTCTGGTAACATTGAGGATAATTATTAATTTCATTAAACATTGTTCACATAAAATACTGTCACATTAATGTTTTAATATTGGTGTAACTAAAAAACTACGATTGAATACTTCTGAGTCAGAAATTGAAACCGAGTTATTATTAAGCTGAAACTAAAATTGATTTGTTTAATTAATTTGTTTTTGTGACCAATATTTATAATTATTATAATTTTTAAGGAGTTTCCTTCAGGCTAATTTGGTCAAATGTTTGTTTCCAAACGTAAATAAAAAACTTGTTCGATTTTTATTTTTTATTTTATTTACCCAACGTTTCGTTAGTTTTATTCTAACTTCTTCAGGGGTCTCGTTCTAAATAATAGCTTTAATGTTTTTTATCATTGGATATTAATTTTTATTATTAATTAGTTACTAAAATACCAAAAAACGGGTCATCACGAACAGAATTTTGGTATAAATAATCAAATAATTAATAAAAATATAATATACAATAAACGACCACAAAACTTAAGTCAAGTTTAACTTAAAGCTAATATCACAGAACACAGAAAGTTAAACTTGACTTAAGTTTTGTGGTCGTTTATTGTATATTATATTTTTATTAATTATTTGATTATTTATACCAAAATTCTGTTCGTGATGTCCCGTTTTTTAGTATTTTAGTAACTAATTAATAATAAAAATTAATATCCAATGATAAAAAACATTAAAGCTATTATTTAGAACGAGACCCCTGAAGAAGTTAGAATAAAACTAACGAAACGTTGGGTAAATAAAATAAAAAATAAAAATCGAACAAGTTTTTTATTTACGTTTGGAAACAAACATTTGACCAAATTAGCCTGAAGGAAACTCCTTAAAAATTATAAAATTGATTTGCTTTTCTAAAAATCCATTTTGTTTTGAAAAATCGTATTAAATATTGCATAACATTTCGATATATATGAATAAGCTAAATTCTTATTCCAAATCGCTAAGCTTTCTTTATTGTCAACAACTAATGAGAACTTTGTTTTTCAAAATAAAATAAGACAAAGATTTTATATGAAAAACCTTACAACAAAATAATTCACTGGTGCATGATCGGGGCGGTCAATGAATTTGAATTTCGTTAAATAATGCCATCGGGAAATTTCAACCGAATTTTCTAAAAAAAATTACGCCTAAGCCTCTGCTTCTATATAGTGAGACATTAAGACTTATCAACAATTTCAGAAGCCCAAATTCAGTAATATTTCTTGTTGGCGTATCCAAACAAATGAAAATAAGCTTCATTTGAAACTATTTTTTTTGCCAAAAAAAAAAAATAGTGGTGAATTCAACGAATCTACTGCGATTTTTGAGAGAAATTCTAATCATTGTAACATACTAACTATGTTTCTAGCTTCTATGCCTTCTGATGTTGTAATATGTAATTACATAATTAAAACTAATATAAACTATGGAAATTATGGTTCCATTGAGAGTATTTGTGTAATTCGTCACAAATCAAATCGCTCAATATACAGTAACCATAAACAATTCAGGACATTAAGTCTTAAAAATAATGGACAATTAAGTTTGCCGTATTTAAAAGAAGTATTGCCTTCATTTTGACTTGCTACATATTAATAATATTAAAAAATAAAGTCTTAAACACGATATTGTAAGTTTCTTTAAAAATTATGTCTGATTAGCGATGAAATTAAAACAACTAAAATATACTGTGAGCGTCAATATAAAGTAAACACTTCATATTATTTAAAAAAATGTTTTATTCTATATACTACACGAACAAATTTAAAACAAAATATATTGCATAATTCATACTTATTTGAAGGGCATAAGGACCAATAAGTCGCCAGTATTACCTGACCATCCTCAACAACCTAATTTCACGTCGAGTAAGAATTTTCCTCAAATTGTACGACCAACTACTCACGTAAACGCTCCTAATTCTAGACAAGTTTCTTACGCAAACGTGGTCAAATCTAATATGCCAGGTCTGGAGCAGGAACCTATATCGCAATATTCTGAGCCACATATCAACAATCTAGAGACAACATTGCAGACACTTGTCCAAACTATGAACACTTTTACGACCACCATGACATCCATGATGCAGGAAATGCTGAAAATGCAATCCACTATCTTGCAAGCCATTTTAAAGAAATGATTTATTTAAAAATTTGTTTTTGGAACGCGAACGGCCTCCGCCAACATAAAAACGAACTGGAATACTTCCTGATGGATAAGCAGATTGATGTTATGATGATTGCTGAAACTCACTTGACGTCGACAGGGTACTTCAAAATTAATGGCTACGTGTTGTACGATAGTAAAGATCCCCGCGGAAGAGCTTGTGGAGGTTCGGCAATTCTTATAAAGAACAGAATAAAACATTATCTAATGAATAACATAAGTGAGGATTACCTCCAAGCAACAAACATTTGCATTGAATTCTGTCAATACAAATTTGTTTTATCATCGATTTATTCTCCGCCTCGATTCTCAATAAAAGAACACCAATACCATAACTTCTTTAATTCCCTTGGAGCTAGATTTTTAGTTGCTGGCGACTTTAACGCCAAACACACATTTTGGGGTTCACGTCTGGTAACCCCAAAGGGTCGCGTACTCTTCAACACCATTGCTCAAATGGGCTTAGATGTACTCTCAAGCGGACATCCCACCTACTGGCCGACGGACCGACGGAAGATTCCCGATGTTATTGACTTTGGAGTAGTGAAAAATATCCCTGTAGAATGGATGCAAGTGGATCCTTCATTAGACTTGTCCTCAGATCACTCTCCTACTATCATTTCAATGCATTTCCCTCAAGTGTGCGGCTCTCCATTTAGAAACATGACTAAGACCCGAGTAAGCTGGATAAAATACAAAAAGTATTTAAGTTCTCATTGCACGGAAAATATTGTGTTGAGAACTACCGACGATATCGATGAGTCGATTGGCAACTTTACCGAGGACCTTCGACGAGCTGTGCATCACGCTTCCACTTATCACGTTGAATGTAGAAATAGGACAAACAGAACTTATTTATCTGAACTCGAACATCTCCTATCAGAAAAAAGAAGAATGAGAAGAGAGTGGCAACTTCACAGGTCTCCTGAACTGAAAGCTAGGCTACGGGTATGCAGAGATATACTAAGACATTTCTTAGAAACCCAAAGAACGGCTTCACTTACATCCTACTTGGAGGGTCTTGATAGTACCCCACAATCTGACTACTCGTTATGGAGGGCGGCAAGAGGTTTAAAAAGACCAGTGAGAGGAAAACCTCCTTTGCGAAATCCGACTGGTGACTGGGCTAGAAATGATTCCGAGAAAGGGACATTATTTGTTAACCATTTAAGAAATGTGTTTACTAAAAACAACTCAAATAACGTATCTGATTTGCCACCACTCGTTATTAGACCTCCTGTACCTCTAAGACTAAACTTTGGTGATGTCCAAAGCGCTATTGGTACTCTGAACCTTAGAAAGGCTCCAGGTATGGATAAAATCAGCAATAAAATGCTTGTGGAGTTACCTCGTGTAGCTAGAAGAATTATCCTCTTTATCTTCAACGCTATTTTACGCCTAGAATACTATCCTGCAGATTGGAAGGTGTCTATGATCACTATGATTCCTAAGTCAGGGAAGGATCACACCAAAGTAGAGTCATATAGGCCAATTAGTTTACTGCCGACAATTTCTAAACTGTTCGAAAAATTGTTAATGACTAAGTTGATTCCAATTCTGAACGACACTGAATGCATTCCTAATCATCAATTCGGCTTCAGAGCTAAACACAGCACCATCGAACAAACACACAGATTGGTAAATGTGATAAGAGGGTCGTTTGAAGACAAAAAATACTGCTCCGCCCTTTTCATTGATGTGTCCCAAGCGTTCGACAAAGTTTGGCATGACGGTTTAATGCACAAAATAAAATTAACTCTGCCTGCTAACACCCATAAACTTATGGAAAGCTATTTATACGGTCGCAAATTTAAAATCAAAGAAGGCAATTTTTTAAGCCCCGCTCAGCCAATTGAAACAGGTGTGCCACAGGGTAGCATACTGGGCCCTACTTTATATTTGATTTATGCCTCCGACATGCCGTCAGACCCCAAAATCCACACGTCAACTTTCGCAGACGATACAGCCTTTATCAGCGTTCACAAGGACCACCAAGTAGCATCACAGAATTTGCAGAATTATGTTTATAAACTAGAGAATTGGCTAGAGCTTTGGAAAATCAGGGTTAATGAACAGAAATGTATTCATATCACTTTCACATTGCGAAAAGAAACTTGCTCGTTCATCAAAATAAATAATCAAATTATTCCTCAACATAATGAAGTCAAATACCTCGGCATTCACCTCGACCGCCGTTTAACTTGGAAGTCTCATATTGAAGCGAAACTTACACAGATGAGATTAAAAGCAGTGCAGCTTAATTGGCTAATTGGCAGAAATTCTTCACTAAAGTTGGACTGCAAACTATTGTTGTACAATGCAATTCTAAAGCCAATCTGGTGCTATGGAATTCAATTATGGGGTACTGCCTCAGCATCAAACATTGAAAAAATTCAAAGGGGTCAAAATAAAATTCTACGTATAATTACTGCAGCTCCATGGTATGTTAAAAATTCTCGAATTCACAAAGATCTATGCGTGCCATCAGTAAAAGTTGAATTTACAAAACACGCGTCAAAGTATGTCAGCAAACTTGAACACCACCCAAACCCACTTGCACGAGACATCCTTAACTTTAGTGGCCATAATCGGTTGAGAAGGAGGGATACCCTTGCTTTAACTCAAGCGCAAAATAGATGACTGGATCAGTTGATGTGAAATTTTTTTAGTATCATAAAATTTTTGTCTAGCACTGGCTGGGCTTATTATTTTCTTTTTAGTATTAAGATTTGAATACTTATTGTCATTTCATTATATGAAGATTCAATAAATAAATAAAGGCTATAATAAAAAAAAAAAAAAAAAAATAATTCATAAATAAGTTAAGCAAAATTTGTACATAAGTATAACTCGTTTTGTATCAGACACATTTTCTACAGTATTGTGTTTGGTATATATTTCGCGCAGGGATTTACTCTTTCTATGTAAGTCTATAATGATTTGCCGAATATTAATTGATGTTTGTCTTCCCATTGTAAATTTTTTACTACTTAACGTCTCTCTTTTAATGATAAATTATGAAACCTGAATTTATTTTGAATATCACTTAACCGTTATACTTTCAAACAAAAATTAAAAGAATTGCCACTACTTTTGCAATGACAGGGGTTTTTTTGCATAAGGATGATGCCACTGTTTACTTTATTTTAACGCTTAAAATAGGTTTATTTTAATTACAAATCAATTAAATTTGTATACGCTTTAGTTTTTGTTTTTTTTTTTTTTGTGAATCCAATACTACTTTTATAACTATATAAAAATGCAATAAATTGTCTAATAAAATATTATTTATAATTGAGCTTTTCTTATATACATACATATATATATTTTGTACTTTCCTTTGATTAAGTCATCAATATCCTTGGAGTCAGCTATAATAAGTTGTATGGAATAAGAGTTCCAAGGCACTTGATAAATTTTATCTAGCCATTACATATGTATGATGAGCCAGGCATTTCATGTATGGAAATTGCATAAACATTACAATAGTGTTTGTTGGCAATGTCGATCAGTTCACGGTCTAAAACTTGTCCTACCTGCAAAAAGTGTGATAAATCATGGAAATTTATTTGAAAATCATTGGCTACTTTTACAGTTTTCTTTAGCATTTCAGCTTTGAACTGGCGTTGTTTGAGCAGCAAAAAATCTGGGTGTTCCAGGATATTCTGTAAGAATTTTATTATGACCTGCTTCTGATTGCATCCTCATAGTATATATAATTATGTTTATCATTATAAGGTATAAAAAAATAGTTGGACTAAAATGAGCCGGTAACTCAAAGGGTATGTAATTCTTTTCGTCCTTCATTATTACAATATCCAAGTTGTAGTCTTTTAGGCCATTGTTACAATTTCAGAATTTGGTAAACGTTTAAAACTGACAATTAGAAATATATTTTTGGTAGATTTTAATACTAAATCATCATAGTTAAGGTGTAAGTAGATTTTCTCCAAGTTTCACTCATTATTCTTCGGTATGGGCTGTGAGGGAAATAGTGTTCCCTTTAAAAGATTCTCACATAATTTACGTAGATTATTCAGGTTATTCCATAGTGATTGTGTATTATTTTCTTGTCATTTATGGTATAAATGAGTGGAGACTCACGCAAACTGCTTTTATAGTGGAAAATAAATTTATTGGATTTATGCCCGGATGCTATGAACTCAATCCGTTCGTCATATTTTATGGTCAATTTATTCAAAATATCCAGCCATTTGGGGTGATAAGCACATGAAACATTTTATTTGAAAAAATATTTGAAGTTCTAAAATTGTTATCTTTTAGTGGTAATTTTGACATACTGCTTGAAATCCACAGATTTTGCCGGTATGTGGCGTAGAGTCGGCCAATGTTTGAAATCATAAACATTGTATTCATATATCATTATCTGGTTCATGATCCATAGTAATTTAACGAGTTTGATAAAACTTTTCAATCTTGTTTCCGTATAACAAAGTATATACAAACATACTTTGAGGGAGTGCAACAATTTGTATAGGACTGAGTTTCACATCTAAAGTTGATAAGCTTTGGTAGGACCTATAACATTAAATGTTTTTATAGAGATTTGTAACATTTCCAAGAGACCAATCAATAATTAGTTAAACTATGAATTAAATTTTAAAAAACAAAGACACATTATTTTTGTCAACTAATTTCCGCACTGTGTAATTTGTGATATTGACAAATAAATGCTGTTTCAAAGCTCTCTTAATACTCACTATCTCATTTAAGAAAAATGAATAAACAAACAAACTTTACACTTACAAAAAAAGCAGCTATAGTTTGTTTATTTAGAAAAATATCGTTTAAATTTAATTTTACAATATAATAACTTAAAGTTACCACACAATCACTTAAATAAGTCACATTATTTACACTAAAATTAATTAGCTTCCATTTCTTTTTTATAACTTTTTCTTTGTCTTAAAGAAAAATAATAGAAAAACAAATTCTAACAAAACAACAATTAACAACAAAAACTCCCCATAAAGTGCTAAGATGTTGCAGTTGTGGTGGGTGAGGACCAGCGTATTTGTTTTAGTTTATCATAAATGCTAAAATATAAAGCCGTTGTTAGACTGGACTTGAGTAGTGTGGGCGCTACACCTTTGTAGAGACCGCGCACACCCTCCTGTTTGATGGTCTCACGCAAACAACTATAGACCCCGGTACAACGTATGTTTTCACCAAAGGTTTGACGATTCGATTCGAAGCCCTGTATTTGTAAACGTTTCTTTATCAAATCAAAAGGATAGACAATGGTCTTAGACAGCATGCCGGATGAAGCTCCCATTATGAGTAAAGTCCATGTGGGCAATTGGCTAAAAGCAAAACAAAATTCAAATAAAGATATACGATTTTCGAAAAGATCTCTCTAGTATTATTTAAAGAGCTGTTTGATTTAGTAAGCAAAATGTAGATAGTTGTGAGTAAAAAATAATGAATAAAGGAATTGTTAGAGATAAAAAAAATGTTGGGGTGCAAAGAAATTAAATTTGATAAGTTGTTTATTTACAATATCTATATGAAAAATTAATACAAAATGTTTTTTAAATATGTTAGTTTATGGGGTGAGTTTTGTAGTAATAAAAAAAGACAAAATAATAACACGATAGAATTACACTACTTGACTTAAAAATCCCTAGAACTGATCTTGAGAGACTTAAATACTTGTTATGCACTTCTGCCAATAAATTTTAGCCATTATTAAATGACTTAAATATCCCTAGGCTTGATATCAGTTATATACTTCAAAGGAATTGGAAGAGTACGGAATTTCTTGGGAGAGGCTTAAAGATTCCTAGACTTGTTATCATTAATATTCATCAACACAATCTCTTGAAATAGTTCTGAAAACAAATGTCTAATGATGCTCAAAATAAAACAATCTAGTTTCATATTTCTTAATAACTTCTAACTTCCAGGTGCAATGCCAATTATCGAAACTATCATCAAAAGTAAAGTTAAACAAAAAATCTAATCAAATTCCTTTGTTTTATAATCAATGTATTCCAGCTCAAACGTACACCTTGGGTTTTTAATCTACAAATTCACCACTTAGGAAACATAATTATTGTAGGTATTGAAATGTATACATGCGAACTCCCTGATATAATCTGTTCTCACATAGTTATTGACGTCTCCTATGTAGAGGAATTATAGATTGATAGCTAGTTTACCACTAATCTTTAATAGTCAAATAACTGTTTGACATGCTTGCTTGAGGCTTGTTATATGTTGGAACGTAACTCATTTCAATTTTACTGCATCTGTCAAATACAGAATTTATATAATATAGGTGAGTCTATTGAGTTTATTTATTGGGTCATTTCTTTTAGAAAATGTATTATTGTTTTGCTTTTTACCTTATCATTTGCTGATTATGCAGAAATTTCATTATTTCGGCCCCGATTTTTTTTTAAGAAGAGAAGTAACACTCATGCAATTAATATGTCTATATATATAATTGTGTTTAGCGCAGCACTGCAGCACCTCTGGTGGCGAGTAGGCGCATTCTTTTTAAAGCTTGATTTTATAGCCTTTATTTTAATTATTTTACTTTTAAATATTAGTTATGATAGATAGAAATCTACGATTCACAACACTTATTGTATGAAAAATGAATGTTGTGTTTTAGTCGAGACAACACAACATTTTAGTGTTGTGAACGATAATCGGGACCTTCATTTGAAGATTGATTGGGACTCACAAATTGCCAAATCTGTTATCTGAAATCTGGAATGAAAACACAAGCAATGATGCCCGCGATATTAACCAGACCAGACCTACTTTGCAATTGATGCTGTGATTTAGCATCTAAAATATTCATATTTTAGAATAAAAGGTATGGGGATAAAAACGGAAAATTTATATATACTGGCCCAAACCTCAAGGAATCATCAAATAATCGAAAGACTTGTAAGAAATCTTCTCATATTCTTTACAGGTTTGAAGATATACAATCACGTAGCAACTTTGAGAAACTGCAAAGCAATGTCTTTTGCACTCTTTGATCTCTTTGCAAATAAAGTTGTTGGTGTAACAGTTGTGCTTTTGGGGAAGTTCTTCTCTTTATTGGGTAACAATAGTTGGCCGAGGGCTCATACAGCAGCAAAGATTCAATTGTCGTAGAACATTAAAATATATTGGCAGATACTAATATGTTCATTCTGTGTTAATTGTGATAACGAGAAACTACACTATATTGTCACACTGCGGCGAAGACAACAAATTTTAAGAGTTTGGACATCCAAGATTCTAGTTTAATAAAACTTTTGATCGAAACATTATTTTTTTCTCTTATAAACTCAAATACGGGCCCACAAAAATGCCTTAGTATGTGTAATAATTTTAAAACAAATTTTTTTTGGTCCAAAAAGCTGTGAATCTTTATTGATCGAAAGATTGTAAAAACATTCCGTTTTAAAAGTTAAATAATAAATAAGAGAGTTGACAGTCAACCACTTTACAAAACTTGTCATTCCCACGAGAGACGGTTCCATGTACCGGAATGACCCGAGATCACTCGGCCAAAGGCTACAGAAAGACTTTAGATAAATGCAATACATAAAGATCCCATAATTGATGTGCTTTTGACTGGTTCAAATAATGTTCAAGTGAAAATGACTCTGACATTGTTCTAAAATGTGATAAATTTTTTAAACTAGCCAACTCGGCTCTATTTCGGATATTTGATAGTTTAGTGTCATGACTACTGCAATCTCTCGCGCTTTCGTTATAAGTTTATAATAAAAAACTTTATATAAGTAAACAAACTGAATATAGTAAATTTTAAAGATCTGAGTCTGTATAGTACTAACTCCAAAGCTGTTTTAATTTAGACGCACTCTCCATAATTATAATCTATACATAAAGTTGGAGAGAGACCTGATTCCGGATAGTGCTCATTCCAAATCTATAGTTTAAAGTGTAATTTCCTTCAATAATTTAGATGCATAATGCATAAATTTAATCTATATATGTAGATACATACATATAAAGTTTCCTAAGACTTTTCAGGTATGTTTTCTTTTCTACTCGAAGACGTGGAATGTTTAAATTCAGGTTTTTAAATCGAAATGGAAACCAGGTTTTTAATTTCGTCTTGTGATTTAGATAAAGAGGCAAAACAAACTATAAAACTAGTGAACAAAAATACTACTGCAGAGGAATCAATTTGTTTAAAAGATCTTACTTTTTCCCGGTGCACTAATTTAGTCATGACGCATTAAAGTTTCATAAAACTAAGAAATCATAAAATTGTGATACAAAACCGAATTAAAATGAGACAAGTATGAATGTGTTTATCAATGAATTTTTACAAGTTAAATGATGAATAATATTAATTAGCAACATAAAAAAACCCATTTTAAGTCAAAAATAAACCAACTTACCTTCTCTCCTCCACATGGAAAACTTTACATGCCGATTGTGAGAAAAGACGATAAAACATAAAATTCGAACCCATCAAAGGTGTAATTTGCAGCAAGGCTGACGACAGACCACGGTACATGCCACGCATTCCCTCATTCTTAATGATGGCTGCTACGGCTCGTGTGGCATTACGATAACCTTTGCTAGTGTCCTGGGCTATTAAACGGGTACGTATAACATCCAGGGGTGTGGAGACGATGACCGCTGTACTGCCCGCAACAGCACCGCATATGAAATTGGATAAATTCGGTTTATCCTTAAGATAAGCTGTTTGTTTGGCATACAAACTCAACTGTTCGTAAGTCCAAAATTGTGAAATGCCATACATGATACTTAGAATCTGGGCCGGATTGTGGCCCTTCCAGAACGCTAATAGGCCTTCCTCTTTGTAAATGGTTTTAATGGCCTGATTTATGGAAATATATTTGGATTTTTTGGTTGCGACTGCCTGTGTGCCCAGAGGTTCAACTTGCAGCTGGAAGCGTATCTTTAACACATCAAATGGTTGACAGGTGGACCGCGTTATGGCTGCTGCCAGGCCACCAGATACAATTTGCTGCAGTTGTTCTCTGGTGCTGTGAGTACGTTTTTTTACCGGTGCCTTTAGGGTATTATCTACCCCTGGAGATGATGTGTTGCTGGATGAAGAGTTGGCCATTTTTGCTAAAGATAGGGCTCTCTATGTTTAAATATTTAACTGTACTAATGTTACAATTGTAAGTTAAATATGGTTATTTTCTTTTTTATCGCAGTTTATGTTGTTGTTAAAGCGAATTGAAACTCACAACTAAAATTTTGATTTTAAGTTTCACTTTTTTTCGTTTTGTTTGAGCCGTGAACTGAACTAAGCTGACTGAGTGTATATGTGTGTGTATTTTGTTTGATGAATGAATGAATCTTTGTGTGTAGTTGTTGCAGTTATTGTTGTTATTTTGAGGTATTTCTAGACTATGTAGTAACAAAATTCGTTATGTCCGTCTGCCCGCTTGTGTTCGTTACCTTAGCTGCGTTAAAATTTTGTGCGAAGCAGTGCTGCAACCTCTGCGTATCAATTATTATTAACGTTTTGTAGTTTTTTTTTTGTAAAATAATAAAATTATTGTAAATTTTACTGTAAATAAATAGTAAAAGGAAACAACAAAAAGATATATTATTATTATTTAAACAATATCTATTTATACAAAGACATGAAGAAGCTAAAGAAAATATTTATAATAAACAGTATGTACAATATGGTTTAAAGATCATAATTTGAAAGTGTTTTAGGTACTTCAGATATCAATACCTGAATGAGTGCATTAACAATTATACAAATTGAGGCTGGTCTACCCGAGATGAAGCACATACAGTGTGTCACATAAATATATTGCCTACACATTTTCAAGAGAAATTTGTTTTTCATTCTAACATAAAATTGTAAAAAAACCGACCAAAATATTTATTCTTTTTTGCAGTAGATTGTAGACATTGTGTAAATTGGGAAAATCCCAAAAAAATTGTAACAATAACCTTTTTTGTTTAGTTGTTACATTTTATTACTTTTCATCACAATTCACAGATCACAAAAATAATTTGCATTTGAAAATCCCAGTTAATTTTGTTCAGTTTTTTGGTGTTTTTTAAGATTTCTTGGAATTTTTTGTTAAAAGGATGGCACTTGTACATAGTTTTCAATTGTTATTAGTAATAGTTTTGTCCTTACTGTCTGCAGGTATTAAGATATTTGCGTTAAAATGGCTGGAGGAAAAATAATTTAACATTTGCGATGGAAAAATTAAAATAATTTGTATGAAAGATTTAAAATTAGAGTAAATAAATAAAAAACATTTGTGATATGTTTAGTAGATGTTGTCAAGCAGTCAACAATTTAATAAATTGGTCTATAGTCAAGAAAGCACTTAAAATTTACCACGGAATGGTTGTCCAAAATCGTTCAATGCAGGGGGTGGAAAGACTAATGCCGATTGAAAATCACTTAAATCAACATTTATCCAGATCAGAGATTAACGACCAACTAAGAAGAACACTATATGCCAATGTAAACAGCGAAAAAATGCATAAAGTGCAGAGAGCCGTCTGACAAGGTAAAAACCTTTTATTTTGGAAATTAACAGATAAAAATAAAATACAAATTTTGCGTGTCGGCAATATGTTATATTCTTTGACGCAAGCAACTGCAACATTTTTGGTTCAGATAGTCGACGTAGGTTCTAGTGGCAGCCAAATTAAGCCTTATGATGACGGTTCTATGGGGCTGCATATCTACCAATGGAGTTGGTAATCTTGTATATACTGATGATATTATGGACCACCATGAATATTGGCCTATTACGAATTGAAATCGTAACTTCACAGCCGGAAAATGAATCTACAAAAAAATATTAATATCTTTAACATTATAACATGACCCGAAATACACAGTTCTGAATGTTAAAATTTAGCTTTTGTACAGTACCAAAAACTTGTCAACAACTCCTCAATGCTCGGAACTGAGCCCCATAGAAATAGTAGAAATATATTATATAGAAATAGAAATATATTCTAATTTTTTTCTCGCACATTTTAAATTATTTTCATTTCGGCAAATTTAACACAAATATCCTCACAGCCGAGTGCTATAAGGAAAAAATTATTGCTAATAACAATTGTATAACACGTATCAAATTATGATGCAATTTATTAAAATGTAACAATATTGTAACAATTAATATTTTTTAAAGTTTTTTTTTTGCAAAAAAAATTGTACTTAATTTTTAAATGAAAAAGAAATTTCTTCTAAAAATGAGTGGGCAAAATATTTTTGTACTACACTGTACATAAATAAAGAAATCAACAAGAGATGCTTTTTAAAATTCAAATATTTCCAAATATATATTATGAAAAAAGAAATACATCATTTATATGTATTTTCTTTATATTTATAAGGTTTTTTTGTTTGCTATATTATTTATTTTGTTTTAACCTCCACTTATAGTATGTTAATTGCAAGTGATCTTACAAATATATGTACATACATGTACATATGTAAATTTCTATAAAGTAAATTCCTCAAATTATTCAGATGCGAATAATGAAGGTTTATTATAACTACTTTTGTTTTTGTTTTATACTCATGTTCAAGAAACTTAAATTATTTAAATAGTTGCCATAAATTTAAAAGGTTTTGTTTATAGTTGTTTAAGTAACATAATTTTTTTTAATTTAATAATTCGCTTGCATAATTAGTTAGAGGAGTAAAAGAAGTAAAAGAAGACAGCACAAAATAAATAAAATCATGCAAGTATCTAGTTTAAAGTGAATGATATTATCATGATATCTTTAGCCAATTTCGGTTCTGAAGTGAACCGTATCCCAGAAAGGGCGTTCTGCATCGTTCGAAACAAATAGAAGTCGGATGCGGCTAGGTCTAGACTATAAGGCGGATGAAACAAAACGTCCCAACCTTTTCTTTCTAAATAGTTTTTAACAACATGTGACCGAGCGTTGTCATGATAGAATATTTCGCTTTAAGTCTGACCATATATTCTGGTGGTTTTACAGCCAATGCACGCTTCAAAGAAATCAGTTGCATTCGGTACATGTTCCCTGTACTGGTCTGGACAGATTTCAGCCGCTCAAAATAAATAGGATGACCCTTTTGGTGCCATCACCTTAGCGCATTAGCGGGCTTCAAAAACGATGTCTTACGTTTCGGGTTATCTTAATGAATCCAAAGGACCTATTACTGATAGAGGGACGATTCTAAAAGAGTGAACGAGTTGGCAGAGGTGTCTGGTTGGTTGGTTTACGTGGTTGCCCACTGTGTACAAGCATTCAAGTGAACTCTTTTGTTCCGTTTTAAATTGTACCATAAATCCCACCATCTGATACTTGATGTCTCTGCTAGATAATTTAGTATATGAGTGTTGAAAAAGTCTAGAGTTGTGAAGAGCCGGACATTCACAGAGAAGATGCTTTTTTCTTTCTCACGCTCGTAACATCTGGAGAACTGAAAGGAGATCCGACTCTGCTGGCATGCTTGCCAATCATCTAATGACCAGTTGGCACCACTATAATTCTCGAGATATCCTTACGTTTCCTATTCAGGAGCGGCGTATGCTGGCCACATTTTACTAGTGGTTCTGCATTTGTCCAGATTGTATAACCTATTTCTCGCCTTTTAAAAGTAGTGCCTGAAGATTTCACCAAGTGGTATTGCGACTGATATGGCAGTTGAAACATTTAAAACCGACTTAGACAGTTTTTTAGACAGTCCTTCCTCAGATTGCCTGACTAGAATAGATGTTGTGGGATTTGAGCGACATGAGTGTCTCCTGGTTGTCGACAATTATACTAATGTTGCCTTGAATGTTTCTTTCTTCTCTAATCACTAGTATTTCGACTTGAAAAACTTTTTATCTAGGAGGCGTATTGTGAGGATCATCGCAGAAGACGCCGCATGGAATAGTTATTTTGAACATCTTATCAAGGTTCATGATATAGTCAGATGTTTGGTATAATGAAGTGGGAAGCAAATTCAAAATATTTGCATGTCCGTACTTTCTTGATCTCCAGCAACCAGAGGCAGATAATCTCACCGCACAGCTTGTGGAAATAGCCATTAAGTGTAGATCTATTGGGGTTAGGTGCAAAATAGTGTACCTGTGATGCCAATGTAGGAAAATCTCTTAATTATGTTGGTCTTTTTGTTGCAGTCCACCACACTAGGGATCCATAAGTCAGTATTTGATGTCCATTTTAGAAGCAAAATGCTCCAGTCCCATTTTGCGTTGGCGGCAGTTGTAGTAGGCAGCCGTTGCTCTCTTTTCCCTATGTTCTACATTTATCTTCAATCATAGTTTTGTGTCCAGTAAAATACCTAGATATTTAGCAATGTGTGATAGGGATAATTCACAGCCAAGTAGCCGTGATAGTCTGAAGCTTGGTATCTTCGTCTTTGTGGTTATTTTTTTTAAACATTTGCGAATTTGTTTTATAAGAAATTCTTCATTGTCTTTACTATCTTAACACAACATAAAGAAATGTTGTTGTATGCGTTTAATGTTTATTCTTTAATTAGTTTTTTATTATATTTTTAGATAAGTATGTATTTTTCCAAATTTGTTTATGTACAAATTTTATAATTCTTTGTGAGCTTATTGGTTCATAACAATAATGGGATTTTCAAGCTTTGCAAAATGTGTGCGTTAATAAAATGTTATTTGAATGTTTCTAAGAGAATACTAAAAAAAATTACATTAATAAGTTTCTACGAAATGCATTTAGAACTTAATATGTATATACACTCAGTTTAGTGTACATGTTAATATGTGCATAGATTTTGTATTAAATATCAACACGTACTTCTAATGCATTTAAACAAGTCATGGATTTCATACTAAAAATAGTGTAGTAATTCCAATAGGAAATGAAAGTAAACTTACAGTACACAAAACATTTGAAAGTGATTTTGCATATACAGTGGTTGTAAATGTTGGACTTTTTTATATCCTTGACAATTATGCTATAGCGGTTACATAAGTTTAAGTTTTTAAATTTATTAGAGATTTTCATATATGTATACTGTGAGCGTCAATATAAAATAAACACTTAATATTGTTAAAAAGAATGTTTTATTATACAAACTACAAATACAAATTTAAAAATATATTGCATAATTCTTAAGTCATTTAAGCAAAATATAACTCATTAACAAAAACTAGAAATATAAGGAACATAAAAAATAATTCAGTTTTAACGGAAAAGTACCAGATTTTTCGCGTCAAAATAAAGTAAACAGGTACATATATTCAAATAATGTAAACCAATATAGGTATTTAATATTTTGTTTTTAGTCCTTTCGCCTTTATCAACGAGTTTTTGTAGTGAAATCAGGCAAAATTTTGTTCCATTCTTCGTATATTACTGCCTTTAGGTTATTCCTGTAAGAAAAATTTCTTTGGCTAGTTTTTTAAACCCAGATATACTCACAGGTGCTTAATTGTATTTAGGTCTGGGGTTTGCGGAGGACTCTTTCGTTGAGATGTTGGAAAATACAGTTTCAATTGATGTAAGGCTTCCCATTGCAAAATTTTTCACTACTTAACGTCAGAACCTAATTTTTTTTAATGATAAATTATGAAGCTTGCAATTGTTCTCAACGGCACTTTACAGATTTACTTTCCAACAAAGAAAAATTAAAATAATTGCCACTACTTTTGGTTTTTGCATAAAGATGATGCCGCTGTTTACTTTATTTTGAACCGTAAATTTTTTTTCTCTTTTTTGTGAATTCAATTCTACTTAAATAAGTATATCAAAATGCAATATAATATTATTTATTTTAATATATATACATACACATTGTTTTTTTTTAATAATATGTGTTGTTGACTTTATGTTGACGCTCACTGTAAATGTTTAAATTATTGTAAAAATAAACTCCTAATGATGCCCTTGACAGTATTCGAATTTCTATCATGCATAAAATATAAGAGATAACTATTTTGTTATTCACACCTATTGCTTTCTTTAATAGTTTAAAATTTACAAAAATAAAAATCTCACTCATCTAAAACACTAAAGGTGTTGCAGATAAATAACTACCAAGATTAAAATACAAAAATAAGCAAAATCTTCATATAATAAACGCAAAAAACAGGCTTTAGTTAAGCAAAACTAAGAAAAGAAATTATTTAAGCAAACGCTTTAGGTACATACATATGTATGTATGTATGTTTACGATACGTGACCGAGTAGTGTCATCATAAAATGGTAGGCATGCGTAAATGCAAACAAAAAATTTTGCAAAATAAGTTTGTAAGTATGACAATAATGGGCCAAGTGTTGGTGCCTGCTACTTCTGCTGTCACTGGTTTATAACAACCATAACAACACAACGTTAATAACAGCATAATAAAATCAACTAAATATTACAAAATCATTGAAACTTTGTTATGGCATCCAAAGGTATGTGCCCGTTGCTGTGAGTGTTTATTGTACAAAAATTGTATATGTGTATGTTTAAATAAATAACAATTTTCTTGTTAATTCATATCAATTTGTTTTAAATATATAATTATTGTGTTTAAACCATGCCCAATGATTAAAAAAACTGTACAATTTATTGAAAGTAGCAATGAGACTTCTTTTTTCTTCTTTAAAATATAATTTGGCTTCAGCAACGTTTACTTACCCCAAAGTTGGCATAAATTGCATTTTATTCCAAGTGCATAAAGAAATTTTTTGTTTTTATTTCAGTCGTTTGTTGCTTTTGTTGTTTGATTTGCAATTACTCAAGTGTTTAAGTTTTTTTCTTTTAAACAAACAAAAATCACTTTTTAGTTTTTATATCTAAGTATATATTCCAAAAATAATCGTTTTGCCGCTGTTCAGGTGGCTATTACCTCCAGCATAACCACCTGTTTAAAGACTGAATTCACTTGCAATTGTACTACAACACAGTTAATTTTATGTTTTTTATTTTTACTAGAGAGTCTTATAGTTTTGTATTAATACCACTTTCTTTTTGTTTAATTTCTCATGCTCTTCATGCAGACCCAAATTGTCTTAATTGACTATCACATTGCCGTTATGGTTGAATCATCAGACTCAATAAACTTATCATTAACATCATCTTCATCACAATTTAGACGGCTTTTTGCTGCTAGACAAATTCCAAAAAACTCACTGCTCTAGATTTTCATTGATAAACTTTAGCTTGTTGTGTTTGTATGACTTTTAGCTAACAATCTCTTAAAACAGGTTGGTTTGTTATTTCAGGCAGTTTTTTTTATTTAAATTCAAAACAAGTTACGTCAAAAAGTGAAAATTTCACTTAATTTTGCAGTCGTTGAGAAGTTGTAAACAATATTAATTTTTTTTACTGATAAGAGACACATGTTTTCAGTGATGATTCACAATTGTCGAACAGATGTTCAGTAGTTTTTGTCAGACTTTAGCTGGCAGAGTTGTATTTATAATACACTGAGAGAATGGTTTGGTAAAAATCGAAATGTAAATTTAAAATATTTGAATATTGAAAGAAAAAATTATTAATTCGGCACCATTTAAAGTCCTTGTTGAAATAAGAGAACTTAATTTAAATTATAAAATTTTTTTTTTCGTAATGTATTTCTATTTTTCCAGCAAACATTACACTACATTACAGAACATGACTCCCGCTGACCCGTCAGTTGGTGGATTAACCACCAACACCATTCAGATCTCACATGGCTTAAATCAAAAGATGGCACTTGAAATGTCGATCCACTTGACGTTATAATTATCGATCCACAAAGTGGTCGTCATTAAATCGTAAAGCTTAAGAACAAATGCTCACAACCTTGTAAAGTTGAACAAAAAGCCCTGTTGTCACTCCTGTTTAACTACTATATCACTAAACTCTTGCGCTTCTACGCAGAGTAAAACCAATTTCGTATGCGAACTTATTCGGTCTGATGAATGGTTATCTTGGTGAAATACATATTTGCTTGGAACCTGCAACTATTACCAATGAAGTCTTCGGCATCACTTTTCATAAACCTGACGAATAAGGTAGAGCGATGGAGTACAAGATTCTCAAAGCGCTAGCCGACAGCACTTGGGGTGTGGATAAAAAACATATTTTTGGTTAAATACAAAACGATTGCTTGATCAGTGATAAATAACGCTACTACAGTGTGTTCATAACAAGCTACGTGCAAATAACTTCAGAACACCACCAATACGAGTAAACGAAGGTTCTGCCAGGAATAGCACATAATTTTATATTGATATTACAGTTTCTTTTGTGATGTCATCGAAGGAGTCATCCTTGCTTTAGCATCACTTAGCCGAAGCATGTCAGGAAAACTTACGAATGTACGTGCAAGATTCATTTGACCAAAATACGTATACGGCAGTTCTAACGAGAGCATAGCGATACCACGGTCGCAGGAAATCGCACGAATGTCATACTTTGATGTCGCCCATAGCAGACACAGAGAAGAGTCTATCACGTAAGGTAAGAGTAGTTCTGCATATCATCTATTATCTGGATATCATAAGCAGGGCCAGATGTTGTCGGTCAAACAACATAATGCGTTGTTGCTGATGAAGGTTCCTCTTTCTTTACACATCTGGATGGACTTTCGCCGCAATCGTAATGACATCCAACATGTCATTTCATTTTACGTCAATCGATTATCTATAGCGAATGCTCAGAAAACGTAGTCACAATCAATAGCCGGTTAGTGATCCTATTGGCCGTTATCGCTTCTTTTATTAGTTGCTTAGTTAGTTAAAAGTCAGAGTCCATGGTACAATCTAAGATAATATTTGTGAAATCCGGGAAAATCAATCAACAATTAATAACGTGAAAAGGTTTAAACGAAGGTTAAAGAGCAGACTACATTATTATACATTCTTATATTAAATAATTTTTTATTTTAGAAAATGTACATGTATTATTAGCACTTCCATAAAATACCTACATATCTAGATTTTGTTTTATACTGAGAAGTAATTTGAAACAAATATGAGAAAATCTAGAAAAGATGAAACCTTAAAGGGCTTGATAACCTGTATGGAATTGCTTCAAAAAACTGTATAAACATAACAGGAAGTTTAACAAACAACATAATACTAACGGCACTTTCTGGAATTTAAGCAGCTTAATTGTTAATTTAGGCTTCGATGTATGTATAAGCAGTCAAATTCAAAATAGGACAAGTAAACAATAGAAATAAGAGAGTATGTAGTTAAAAAAACACAAGCACAAAATTTGTATAGAAAAGCCTGACGAAGCGTAACAACAAAATAAATGACTGTAGGTGTAGAGAAATAATAAATAATATAAAAAAAAACAAACAAAATGATAGCTCGCAGCCTCAAGTCCATCACAATATTTATTTTTTTATTGTCTTTTGTTTAAATTTAAATAGCTTTTGAGCTTCGTTTTGTGGTTATTGTGCAAATGACACATTCTACAATTAGTACAGACAACTTCTCGTAAAACTGTAGCCTGAGCCTGCTGTCGTTGTTTTTGTTTAAGCATCGATCGAATGACCGGCATTATAAAACTGATGTTTGTTTTGCTTTCGAATTTAGTTTAATTTAAAACTTAAACCAGATCTGAGTGTTTTGTTTGCAAAAAAAATATTGTTTAATATAGATACATATAAAAATGCGTTTTGCCTTTGCTGTTTTATTGGGTAAATATATTGTTTAGTTGTTGTTTCGTGTTCTATATAAATTTATTTTAATTAAAATGTTAAATTAATTAAGTTGTTTATTTCCACGAAAAGTGTTATGATTTGTATGCAAAATGAAACAGTGTACCTACTTTCTGTGTTAAATATGTATATAGACAGCTAGGGTTGAAGGTCAAATTTTTAAAATTATGATAAACGTGAATGTACTAAATATTTTTAAATTCGATAAAGTGTAATTTATTTAAGAACGTAGTTTAATCAAAATAAAATAGGTGTGAATTATACCACAACTCATTAATGACGACTTGTTTCTCGTACTTTTTTTTATAATTTTTTGAAACTGTTGTCACGTTCTCGTTTTCCTACATTGACATTCTTCGTTAACATCCGCTTAAAGAAGTGCACTATTTCAACAAACTTTCAATATATTCTAAGTTTTGAAGGACGCAGCATATTCAATTCAGTGTTAAAAATGAGTTACATAAAAACACACAGAAAAAATATTTCACAAAAAGTTTAATACAAATGTAGGATGTCTGCCAGGCGTAAGAATAAACGGGATTTGATTTGAGCGACACTTTTTTACACAGACGATCAAGTGAACGGATGATGGACGTATGAAGTCTGAAGTTAAGGACGAAAGTTGATAAAGCAAACTAATTATATATAATATTAATAAGTTAGTTTATAAGCGTATTTTAAATAAATGTATTTATTTAATATTTGATATATTTTGCCAATTAAAGCAAATACTTTAAGTTATTTTTTCAAACCCATTATTTTTTAAACATTTTACACACTACGCCATTACACTTTTTGTTTTATTATTTTGTTGATTTCCTGTGGTTTTCTCTCCAGAATGCAACTACCCAAAAAAATTCTGGACAGTAATTTAGCACTAAAATTGTTATTTTCAAAAAAAAAAAAACAAAAGAAACTTATTTTAAATTATGATATTTAATAAGATATCCTTTATTTTTAATAACAGCTGCGCATTTTGTTAAAAACTAACAAAATATATATGTATAGGTATTTACGTTTATGTTCTAAATTATTGTCCAGCTCAAATTGCCTATGAATTGCAATTAGCTACGAATAGAAGAAAGTATTAAGAAATAATGCATTAAAAACGGGACATACTGATCACGTCTTAAAAATTATAATCATATGAAATAAAAATGCGTTTGAAAACAGCAGAAGTGTGCTAACCTCATGTCCACCACAGTATGTTAAAAAAACGATGTATTTTAGTAATTAATGTAATGCCACTATGGATGAATAAAAAATTATAAAACCAGCCATTGTTGCAAGGTTACAAATTATGTTGTTATAAATACATATTTATAATTTTAAGCATAACCTTTAACTACGGAGGTGAAATATTTGGGCGTAGTCATTGTGGTGGTGGTCATTTTTACCACAACTTTTGAAATTTTTTGCCAAAAAACTTTTTTTATTATTTCTTTTTAATTGCAATAAGAAAATACATTTATAAATTAATAAAGTAACCAAATTAAAGGAATCAAAATTTAGTTAAACACAACAAGGATTTTATTTCATAGTCACTTTTCCTAAAACTAAAAAAAACTGTACAAATATAAAAACATAAGGGTATTTAAGGATAAAAATCGTTTAAGTGTAGCGAATTTCACTTAAAATGTATAAAACCATAATTTTTATTAAGGCTTTATTTACTTTTTGTTGTTATACATTTGAAATATACAAAATTATATACATATACCGCAATTTACAATCTTGTGCAGATGGTATTGCATCATTGCATTTGCAAAAAGGTTAAGCGTATTTTTGGTCTACACGAACAAAATTCAAATGCAAATGAATTGCGCTATAGTAAAATCGTAAAAAATAAGATGAAACTACTTCATGTAGCATTTTTTAATATATGTATTATAAACACTTTACCTTGGCTTCATTCTCTGATATCCGTTTCATTATTTATTTTTACACCAAAATATTTCCCAATACTGATTTCCGTTTCTTCCTTTCTGTATTTCCGTTTCTTGTTTTATTTTTAAAACTGTTCAACACTGATTCAGGTTTATTCATTAATATCCACTTTCCAACACTTATTATCTCTTGTCTAAAACTTTGGCGCCCGCCATTAACGAAAATCTTACAAAACAAACGACGCAAACTCACACACATTTTGTATTCGTAAACATTTTATAAAACTTCATATTTTTTAAATAAAAAATTATTAAAATGCGTTAATTACTATATAAATTTTATGATAAACTACTTTTTGTTTAATATCAAACACTTTTAATGTAATTTTCATTGCTTGAAACTCGAAACAACACGGAGCAAAACGCACTCGCTTTAAACAGCGACAAAAGACTGAAGCAGAGTTGGAAAACTTATTACTATTAAATTTTCAGTACGTTACTTTGGTACTTTTTTTTGTTAATTGAAGCAAATACATACTATAATACGTAAGCGAAGTGGTTTTGTGAAATTGATATTACGGTTTTGAAATTTTTATTAAAATATTTAATTGAATAAGGACACAGAATGAATATACTTTTGTGGGTCTACGACTAATAATTCGATGTGTTGCAAACGCAACGCACAAACTCTAAACCCTCCTATCTTTGTGGTGGTGGGCATACAAAAGGGATACGATTGGATTTCGTTAAACTGCTTCTTCCTAAAAACAACGGAAGTTTGTTTCATTTGCCCTACAGCACTGATTTTTCATACATCTTTCTCATTAATGGTGAACTTCGGTGCATGTCTCTAGATGGTTAGTTAGTCAATTTTAAAATTGACTTAGTTTTTGAGAGAACCAATCTTTTAGTTTTCTCCAGGTTATCTGTTCTATGGAAATTAGTCTATCTATATTTTTAACCTTCATTCTATATTTTTCTACTCGCTCCTCCATGGCCATTACTTCTTTAAGGAATTCACAATGAACGAGTTGTTAATTAACTAACTAATTAACTACTGGGAACAAATCTAGTTTATGGGCGCCAAGAAAAAAAAACAAATTAGAAAATAACCTCGAAATAGGGGATAGGAAGGTAATTTTTAGGAACAAAACATTTTTTTTACCGCTGGTACATATTCTCTGAGTTATGGACTTCTGAAGTTAAAACCCAAATTGTATTATATCTTTGTTATGGGAACGAAACATTTTTTTATATCGTTTGATAGCTTTTTGAAATGGTTTAAAATGGGATATTAAACATCCCAAATCATTAATACATTTGGACCCAATACCGGATTTTCGATTTTTTATCCGAAGTTTTTTTTAAATAGTATGTATTAGTATACACTTAATTGTAGCCAAGATTGGAAGCTTTAATTTGAGATATTATAAAACCGCATGACCTTTAAAATCTCGGTTTTATGATTAAAAAAGGAGTCATATTTCATACGCCTCTTATAAACTAAGTAACATTTGAAGTGTTACAAATGTTTTAAATTGAAAAAGCTGTTTTTTTTTGTTATTTAACGCTAAAAAAATCCTTCTTGACTGACGGAAGGATTTTAAACTCTATGGTAAGTCGAACACCGGCTTCACATAAAATAGTTTTCTTGACTGCCGAGTTACGGACGGGAGGAAGGGTTTTAAACTCTATGAGATGTCAAACGCCGGCTTAGCATAAAATAGGTTTTTTTTTAATGACCCATAACTCGGAAATAAGGAAGTAAATGTGACCGAATGATAAGTTAAATGAAAGGTAGAAATCTTGTGCATACTATTATTACTTTAAAGAAATAGTATACATACTTTTAATCTAACATATTTTAAGTAAACAGTTTTCGGGATAAAAATACAAAGTTTTAAAGTTTGACCTTAAAGGATTTAAACATTTTAAATATTAAATAACTTTATATGACGTATATATCGGCCAAATCCAATATCGCAGGATTTAAAAAAGAAACTATACCACTATGTTCAGCATAATGAGATTTACTTTTGGTAAACATTTTGTAAAGTTCCGGACTGGCTCCCAAAAACTAGAGTTTAGCCAATCTTTGTTAAAGGGGATATGTAAATGTATCCTTTTATACTGCAAAAAGTACTTTTTTTTTTAGAGTTCAGTAGTATTTTGAAGTCTCAATTTTCCGTCCCTGTATAAATAGCGAAAATGTTCCACGAAAAACAAAAAATACTTAAACATAATTAAGAAAACTTGTCGTTTAATGAAAGGAGTTTCAGTTTAACTTATTGATATATATATGTATGTATTTAAATGTAAAAGTTATATACATACATATAAGAACAAGTCAGCGAATTTTAATCAGGTTTTTATATGGTAAGATGCATTAAAGTGAGCATAGATAAGGTGACCATACGTTCTCTATTTTGGAGAACAACCATCTATTTTAACTCGCTGTCATCTATAAAATTTGTGTCCTCTTTCAGTCATCTTTTGCCATCTTTAATTTTAAATGCATGATCAATATGTATTTGTTTTTATTGAGCTTAGAGTATGAACAGAACAAGCACGGCACGGTTTCTAAGTAGAATGAGAATCGCCACCTTTAACAAATAAAACAAATTTTACTTCACAAACGTCGTGTCGTGCTTGTTCTGTTCATAATCTTAAGGTGGATTCACCCATTTGTTCTTAACAAAAAATTTTTCCGGAGAAAAATTTTTTTACTGAGAGTTTTTTGCAGCACGATTCACCAATTTCGAACGATTTTTCTGAAAAATCAAAGCTGCCATATGTAAACAAAATCTATTAGTTTTACAAGTTCGGTAATTGATTTATTTTGCTTTGGGTTTTAAGTGTCAAAATACAAATATTAAATTATTTTAAAGTATTGTGTATTCAAAATCAGATATAAATTCAAAATGAATGAAAAAAAATTGCATTTGCTGATGGCCATGGAAACACATAAGGCATTGTTATTTGTATGAAAAAAATGCAACCTATTGGCAACTCAATTCATTTTTGTACAGAAGAAATATAAAATTAAACCAGTCCAAGTTCGAAAAAAATATTTTCTCTCAAAAAGAGAGACGTCAAACTTCATATAAAAAAAATTGTTCCAACAAAATTTTTGTTAAGAACAAATGGGTGAATCCACCTTTACTGACTGAACTTTCGCTTTTCAAAATAGTAAATGGTAACAATATGTAAAAAATGTAAACATTGAATTGAAATAAATTTTTTACTATTTTTCTTAATGTAATCTTTTTTTCTTTTCCAAAATCTGGTCGCCTTTGTTTATCAGTACTACATTTATTACGGAAAATAGTACATTCGAAAAACTGCACTGGGAGGTTATGGTGTATTTCGATCGGAAAGCAAACATTTCCGAAATATAATATATAAAGTAAACAAATTCGAACGATTCTCGACCCAGATTATCGTTCACAACATTAAAATATTGTGTTGTCTCGACTACAACACAACATGCACCTTCATTAAGATTAAGCTGATAAGTTTTGTGAATCCTAATCGCAGTTTACAACATACACCATCAAAATACTTAGTGTTGTGAACGGTAATCGGGGCCTTCTTTTCGAAACGAGTTACAAAATAACCCCCTGATTTGTCATACAGGCGCAGTGTATCATTGGGAAAATACAATTTTAAATGATTTACTACCATCTAACTAACTTGAGTTTTTTTTCTAATTTACTTTAATTAACTTCTTTCTTATTTCAGTCGTTTGCTTGGCAGCTGTTGCCTTAGCCAGTCCCGCTAAAAATAAACAGGCACCAGCTTGTTCTCGTAATTGTGGCGACGATTATGAACCAGTCTGTGCTAAAGCTAAAAATAGTAGCAAAGAACGTCTTCTTACCTTTGGCAGTGATTGTGTAATGGCCAATTACAACTGTCAACACAGTGATGATCGTAAGTTTTTTTTAAAACAACGTTTTATGTATTTATAATAACTATAACTTATCATAAACCTATTTTCGCAGCATTCGAGTTGAAATCCAAGGGTGAATGCGGTAACAATGTTAGCGTACGTTTGTCTTAATTAAATGCCTCAAGAAAATGTTAAATGAATACAAATTAAACCATTATATGCATTTTTTATTAACAATAAAGCATTATATAATTTATTTTGAAATTTTTTATTTTTTCGTGTTTAATCGCAGGAGTGTTTTATATAAAAAATCACTCAAGATTTCATGACAATTACGTTCTTTACCACTCTTTCTTTTACTTTCTAAATATCAGACTTAAACTTTACTCAGAATATCTTAAAGTATGTATATTCAACTTAAATAGTTCCATCTCAAAACTTTCTAAGAAAGCTGCTCTAGAGAACAAACAAAACAAAAAATAAAAATGATTAAGGGTTTGATAAACTACATATAGATATATATATATTATTTGACTAAAAACTACAAAAATTTGTTTTTGAAAACTCAAATGAATTTACTTATATACCAGCAGTTTGTTGGTTATCACTCATTGGTTTTCTTTCTTTTGCTGCTTGACTTTGTAATCAGCCAATGCTGCCTTGATGGCATCCTCAGCCAACATGGAGCAGTGCAATTTGACGGGAGGCAAACGCAATTCCTTGGCAATATCAGTATTCTTCAATTGACCGGCCTCATCGATAGTCTTGCCCTTGACCCATTCGGTTGCCAATGAACTGCTGGCTATAGCTGAACCACAGCCAAAAGTTTTAAATTTAGCATCGATTATTTTACCATTTATATCGACTTTAATTTGCAGTTTCATGACATCGCCACAGGCGGGAGCGCCCACCAAGCCAGTACCAACACTTGTATCTTTCTTATCTAAAGAGCCGACATTACGTGGATTTTCATAGTGTTCAACCACCTATATGTAGTAGAAAAGTAAACAATTAATTATAGACAATTTGATTAATATTGTATTAAATAGTAGACAAGTTAAACATTATTATCGTGACTTTGAGCACTCCAGCTGATAAACAGATTAAAATGAGTGCAAAAATATCAACGAAAAAAATATTTACGAGTACATGTTATATTCTAACATCAGAGTCGTAATGAGGGAATTTAAAGGGGAGGTTGCAAAGGCTTAGTTCTTGGCTTAAAACTGATTTAATATTGTGTACTAAGTTTCAACTGAAATATGCAAGCACTAGAGGTATTGCTAAATATTTTCTATATAAAAACAAGTACGAAAACTTAGATTTTTTATAAAAAATGTTCGGATTAAAATTTAATTCTAAAACTTTTCTATAGGAAATTGTATAGGTACTAAAATTCAGTATTAAACGTCTTCTATGAAAAATTATCCACGAATATGAAGTACATACTAAAATTTTCTTATTGGCATCACGAATTTTGAATTTTAAGTCTGTAATACACTCTATTGCCTCTATATAGACTCTATCTTTAACATAACCCTACAAAAAATAATCAATTGGTGTTAAATTGCAATATCAGGACTGCTAATTAACAGCAGGATTTCATAAAATTGTTCGAAAGAAATGTGCAGGTTATGTATGCACTTAAAGTGTACTTGATTGTTCTTAATGAAAGCTGCAAATCTGACTAGTAAGGCAACATTTAAGACTTTACATGATTAAACTTTTTATAGAATTGAAAAGTATTTCTACTTTGTGACTATGTGATGAAAGCAGTAAAATTCAATCACAACGCGATTATATTGCTTTTCATACAAAATATATGTAAACTAATTGTAGGCAGTAGTTGTGGTCGCAAATGTAATCCAGCTACAATTTTATTGCGTTCCAAAATGCAATTTATGTTTTAAATATTTATATTTCTGACCAATGGCTAGAAACCACGTTGGAAAAATAACAAAAACTTATTAAATCAATTGTGTATTCCTATAAATAATTGATGATAAAAAATAATATTTATTTTGACACTGATTAAATGTTTTCGGCATTTGATTTAATTGATTAAAACAAAACAATTGCAGAAAGTGAAGACCACACCACTCGTTGAATAAATGATATAACTAGATCTTTTTCAGATGCTAGTATGTAATGGGTAATATATCCAGTCTGTTGCGTTCAGGTATCCGATGAAATCGCACCATCTAATACTTAATGTCTGCGCTAGGTTGTTTAGTATATGATTGTTAAAAAATTTGAGTCCAGAGCCGGAGATTGACAAAGAAGATGAAACCATTTTTTTTTTTGCTAATTAACCATGCTTTTTGTCAGTTCGCCAAAACAAAAATAAACCCTTGCGCATTCATTCCTACCGGCTATAAAACCCTCACTTTTGTTTTTATTGCGGCGTAGGTACATTCTAATTTGTTTGTGCAACTTACATTCTTATTAAAATGAAACATACATACATATGTATGTACCTATGTATATACATTTACACATTTTGACAAAGCCCTTGAAAATAAGCTCAAAACTGTAATAGTTAATTGCGCTGTGTGTGTTCTAGCTCCATCACCCAAAATCATTTAAACGTTTGCTGGGATTATTATATTATGTAGTAAAATACTTACATTTTCATGATAGAAAGCGGCTGGCACACTTTGTACGCGTTTCAATTTATTTGTTAATAAACGAGAAGCTCTTGTTAAGGACGACATTTTCCACAGTTTAGATGTCTTGCAAACGCTTATAATTCAATAATAATAAAAAGATGTTGTGAAATTACAAAATATTTCCTTTAGAGAAATTTGTTACGCGCACACACGGTATTTTTCTTGCTTCTTTTATTTTTATTCTGCGCGAACTGTCAGAATTTTCCAGATTGCGTTTAGTCTCAGAATTCGTAGTAGTAAATAAACAGCTGTCCAGCAGTGTTGCATTAAATGGTAGCAGATTGTGTTTGAACAATTAAATTTTCAATTCAAAAGTTTTGTAATCCTAAAAGTAGGCAATTTGTTTTTGTCGTATAAATAAACTGTATAAATAAAATTAATAATTTGAAAAACAGTACATATCAGAAAACGCAAATGAAATTTTATTTTAAACAAACATAAAATTTTAAAAATTACTCAAAATTCATAATTTGTTTAAAAAATTAAAAAAACAATTCTTAATTTCTTCTGTGCATATACAGAGGTGGACACGAGGTAAGCACGCTTGGAATATATTGCCAATTAAAGCAAATATTGTCTGTTGGTTGTTATTTTGCAAAACTCTAACGCCGCTTGATTATTTGGGCCGATAAGCCCAAAATGATTGACTACTTGGAGGACAACATTCGCCTTCCGTAGCGGTCACATTCCAGTCATATTTAAATTGTAATGGCAAAAGATTATCTTTCGAATTAAGTAAATTTCATGTCAATTTACAAAAATGTTTTATTTAATTTGAAAGTTCTATACATCTAAAAAAACACCCTATATTTGCAATCTCTCCAATGTTGCTACCTCTAGAATTCATCTGGTGAACAACTTTATAGCCTTTTCACACTTGTCAACATATAACATCTACCATCAATTTGCGAAGATGTTGAAATTTTTCCATAAGAAATGTACAGAGCTGAAAATCAACATCTTCCATGCGTTCCTCGAAAATGTATACAAGTGTGAAAAGGCTATTAGACTTTTCTTCTGTGCACCACTTTTTTTGCCATGTCTAAATAGTGATTTATGACCCTTAAGCTTCTGTTACATAAAATATTTTCAGAACTTATTAATTCCGTAAAACTATCCACGAAAATTTAACAAAATATACATATAAATTTACTTTCACGTTCTAAATTATTGACCAGCTCAAATTGCCTATTAATTAATTGCAATTAACCACAAATAGAAGAAAATGTTGAGAAAAAATGCAATAAAAAATAACAGGACATACTGGACTGGCCTCATGTTCACCAATGTGCATTTTGTTTGTAATAAATAATTTTAAAAACTATTATACAAAGTAAATAAGTACATTCATTATTCCTGTTTTGATAGATGCAACTGCAATAAGACCCGCGGCCACTAAGGGCAATCAAAGTAAATTGCAAAGGATATACAGCAGATGACAAGGACAGTTTTATCATTTCCGCCGTTATACCAAATTTATCCACTATAATGTAAGGCTTGAAAATACAAAACACAAAGTTAAATGAAAGATACAATAGAAAATTTTAATAAAAATTATATAATTACTTACCAAAGTTAAAAAGACACGATTTATTCATATAGCTATAGGGACGCACTTGGTCGAATACATATGTCTCAAAGGAAATGTGATAATTGGAATTTTTCATTAATTTGCAAAAATCAAAATTTCTCTTGTACAGAAATGGTTGAAAGCCACCCACCACTGTTGGTTATTTTTTGCAAGAATTGTAAGCGAATCTAAAAGTTTGGATGACATTTTGTTAGTAAAACACGACGTCTTGAGGATTTTGGAAATTACACAGCTTAGCGGCGTTATTTTCAATTTTCCCAATGTAAATGTTTCTTATCAAAACACAAACTATTATTAACATTCCGTTGGCTTAATAAAGAAAGACTATGGGCTTTTAATACTTCTTAAGTGTATTCCAAATTGTGCTACTGGAGACAGATGCACATAAATCAGTGAGCTCTTTAGATGACCGAAATGAGTTTCTTTTGTTTTTAGGTAAAAAAAAAACTGGCCAAATCAAAAACTGTCGAAAAAGCTGTTTTTATTATTTTTTCCAACACTGTATAATGTTAATTTTTCATGGAAATGGCTTTTTAAAAATCAGTTTTTTAAATTATTTAAACGGTTTCGGATTTTTTTTAAACTTTTACAATATTTAATAGAAATGTTTGCTTTAAATAAATACGTATTTAGTACAATTAAAAGTGTATATTTCAACTTAATACGGGTATTAAAAGCAATTATAAACGTATTAATACACATTGAATATGTTCGATGATCATTATATTGCGCATAATTTTTTCAGGCACTTAAGCAAATATGTAAACAAATATTTGGATTTATAATTCATATTAACACCGGGACATCAAAATATCCCAGGGAACTGTATTGCGAATTCATTGACCAAGACAGGAGGAAACAGACCATTAGAGGAAACTGATCAATTGGTTGGAATTCCGCTTTAGTCGTACAAACGTTGAATTCATTATGACTTCTACCAATGTACTCAAACTAGGTGGTCGCTTGAGACCACTTGTGCAACAGTGACTGTCGCAGACCTGCAACACTGATAGACATTCCACGTTATCGGATATGGAATGTAGTAGCAGTGATCGCAGAACAATGTCTGAGATGTACGCCATCTCCTCTGTCACTGGCCAGTCCTTGCAAATCAAAGATTGGATAAGATGTTCGAATCTCACCTGCACGACTTGACGGATCTATTGGTAATAAACGCCTTTAAACGTGCATCAAGCTGGTTTGGTTAATTCTTTTTGACTTAAAATTGGGCTCTATCTGAGTTCATTTCCGCTCTCTGACCTTCTCTTTACAGGTATCACAATGGGAGCCATGGAGGACCCACGTGTGTCAATTTTAACTCCTGATGGACTGCCAGGTGGAAAAACGAATAGTTTCTTTCAGCAAATGTAATCGTTTAACAATTCTTTAAACCCCAAGATTTGCATCTTTCACAGCTAAACAACTATTGTCTTCACAAACATCCCCATATTAAAACACTTTCACTAATTTACTGTTACATTCGACAGCGGCAACTCATAGAGTGCCAGCTTAAAATACAGTTTCACATAATTCCGTTACACCGCCTTCAAACGACAATCCCCTTCATGGGAAAAATCTTTGGCATACTTTAAATCTTCACATTTAAAATTCGACCATTTTAATATGGATGAATTCTTTATGGTTTTGCAAAAAAAAAAAATCAAACAAATTTATTACTTTTTTTTTTGAAAATTTCCTAAATGTTTAACAATTTACTGCAAATTTATGAAAAACGAAAAAAAGCAAAAGAGCAATGGTAACTTAATTTTTACAAACATTTTATCAAACTGTTGGCAAAATTATTTGGATAGTAAATTTAAATAGAAAATAAAAACGCAAAACTAAAAATATAAAAGTAATTAATAAATTATAATATAAATTATTTATTTATAAAATAAATAATGATTTTATAAGATTTTAGATTTAGATAGGACAGTGGTATAATATTTTAATAGTTTAATTAATATCATGTGCAAATTTATTATTAGTTATTATTATTACAGAACAATGTAAGAACATATGTACATACATAAATTTTGTAATGATTATTTCTCAAGGTTGTGGGAATGTGATATTTCAAATTTCTTTATTTAAGCACCAAAAAGAGTGTTTTTTTTATAATTGTACATACATATCTTTCTAAAAATTTCGAAGAATATACATATGAAATTATCTTTATAAATATTCAGTTCCTTTTCTGCCTTTATAACACTCTTATGTGCAAATAGTTTTGAAAATTTTGAAATTTATCTATAATACTGGTATTGTGAAAGGCATAACCGGGTGAATATACACCTCCACTATAAGAAAAACACATAAAACAAAAACTTATATTTTCTTACTTCCCTATTACATTAATCAATAACTTACCCCACCGGCATATTGTCCTGCTCCTCCAGTATAGTTATAGCACTCATGAGCAAACAAACACAACCGCAACCATAAAAAGGATTTTCACCACTAATTTCAATGTTCATATGGCGGTCCACTATAAAATTATTATTCATATCCAGTTTAGGGTGCACAATTGAACCAGACCAACCCTTGGCCTGCAATTTTATTTTATACGAAGACATCTCTAGTAGATAGGGATTAGGTCCGTCTGTAGAAAACATGCCAATTGAAAATAGTTTCGGATAATTATTCATTATTTGGCGAGTCTTATTGAATTGTGCTAGAATGGTAACAATTATGCACCATACAATGAAGAGAAAAGCCCAAAAGTAGGAACTAAAAGTGAAACAAATATTTCCCAGTTAATTTGATGATAAACAATTTTAAAGGCTATGATGTCTACTCACGGAAATTCTATATATTTACAAAACTGTATTGGCCTCTGCTTCTTGCGGATATACCATAAATATTGAGATCTTTCAACCGATTGCTGATCTATAAAAGGAAAATTTACCATAATTCCAGCTTCCTGGTATTTTGATCTATGAGAGAGTTCTCTAAGGAAATTTACAATTAAATTGTTTGAAATGAAAAAGTATAAGAAAGCACAATGTACTCAATGTTTTGTCTGGGCCATAAATTTGGCATATATTCTTCTCTTAGTTCATCTCTTATAAATGATAATTCTCCCAGTTTTAAACACGACCATAATATACTAAACCACGCAGTTGATGTCCAGATGGCATGAAGTGGAAAATAAAAATAATTAAAAAAATTATAACGTACAAAAGCATCCACACTATTAACAGTACCTTAAAGAAACAAACTCTTAATAATTTATTTAATAAAGTTTTGTTAACATTACCCTTGAAATTTTGCCTCACATAATTTAAAGCAACTTCAATAGGTAAACTATGAAAACCACAAGACGAGATGACAAATACTTTATGCTCTAAAGCTTGTTCATGATATTTAAGTTCTATTAATTCATTAAAATATGGATCATTAGACAAATCCACATAATGGGTACCCTGCATGATGCAAGTGGTCAAAATATTTTCGGCCAACAACTGATAAGGTCCACTGCAATTTATAAGAACCTGTAAAACATATCATTTAGTAAGTATTATAATTAAATTTATAAAATCCTTACCTTACACTTTGCCACTATTATTTCCAGTTTATCCAATTCATTGGCATTTGCTACAAATATGGGAATATCCGTCAGATTTTGTCCTGTTTTTAGGGAAATTTCATTCAATACTGATTGTAATTTATGCTAAAAATTAGTGTGTTTAACTTAATATGGCGTTTCTTTTTTAGATTCGTTTTACCTGCGATCTTCCTGCTATGGCCCAGCCATAGCCCTTTAACACATCTAATGCCTGTAATATCGTACATCTTCCCACAAAGCCGCTAGCTCCAAAAATAATAACATCAAATTTTTTAGAATACATTAGAAATTTAATTTTCATATGTGCTGAAAATATTAGATATGTATTGACAAATTTTCCCGATACTATAAAAAACTATATTTTTGTTTCATTATAGAGGGTGTTTTTTTAGATGTATAGATGTATGTATATATATACTTTGAAATGGAATAAAACAAAGATCATGGTGAAATTATGATTATTTTAAATTGACATAAAATTTATTTTATTTGAAAGATAATCTTCTAGCATTATAATTCAAATATGACTTCTGGGATATGACCGCCACGGCTGGCTCTGACGTAGTCTAATCTGGAGGTACAATTTGTGATAACTTTTTCCAACATTTGTGGCCGTATATTTGCAATAACGTTGTCCTCCAAGTGGTCAATAGTTTCGATCTTATCGGCGTAGACATAACCCCACAGAAAATAGTCAATCGAGGTTAAATCGCAAGATCTTGGAGGCCAATTCACGGGTCCAAAACGTGAAACTATGCGGTTACCAAGCGTTTCCTTTGATAAATTAATTGTGGCACGAGCTGTATGACATGTTGTGTTGTCTTGTTGAAACCACAACTCCTGCACATCATGATTGTTCAATTGATGAACGAAAAAGTCAGTAATCATGGCTTTATAGCGGTCTCTACTGTAATGTTCGGGTCAGCTTCGTTTTTAAAGAATTATGGACAAATTATTCCACCAGCCCATAAAGCACACCAGTAAAGCACAAGTAAAGGTGTCTCAACATACACTTGAGGATTATCATCACTCCAAATATGGCAGTTTTGTTTTTTGACGTATCCTGTTTACCAAAAGTGAGCTTCATCGCTAAACAAAATTCGCTTATGAAAATCGGGATCAACGGCAATCTTGTTTTGGGCTCATTTAGAGAATATCCACGTCTTACTAGGTGATCGTGTGGCTTCAATTCTTGCACGAGTTGGATCTTCCCACAAAATCTTTCATAAAGTGGGTGGACACATATTCAATTCCTATGCACAATGGACGTAGTGCGCGACACATATTTCGAACAGGACCAAATTTGCACAATTTGGAAAAGTTGCGTTAGTCTATTCATGTTGAAATGCTCTACTTACATAAGTGTTCTACCTAAAGTTCTATACAAAAATGTTTCTGTATTTAGTTTCAATGATTTCAATAATTTAATAATTTAAACGAAAACTATTTATCATACTTCGTGAACATAAAGCAGCGCCAGTTTGGCTATTTTAGTTTTCATTAAAGTGGCAACACCTTCTCATTTTTTTCTTTATACAGTACTTTTCTACCGGTTTGTTTATAAATATAAATTCTGACAGCTTAAAAAACAGCTGGCTGCAACTAAATAAAAACAACAACAACAAAACCATAAAAGTACATACAACAATATATCAGAAAAAAAATAGACACGTAAGATAATAGGAAAAAAAACTACTTAAATATACATATTTTAATAATTTAACAGCACATTAATTTCACAAAACCATTAAAGAAAGTCGTCACAAATTTAAAAAATAATTATGAAATATCTAGTGATACTACTTGTAATTAGCTACTTGCATCAGGAATGGGCAATGGAAAGCAAAGAAAACAAAACATTTGTGGCTACAAAAGAATGGCAAGAAATACCGGAGGGTAAGTTGATGAATGAGAGATTTTGAAATTTTTAACGTGCTCCGTTTGTTATTTTCATAGGTCAAGGTATACCAGCCAGCCTGCATATAAGAATCAATTTGGAAACTGGCAAAAAAGAAGCGAAAATTTTAGAAGAAAATGATGAGTTAGCGGATGTCCATCAACAGCAAATGCATAAAAATGCTGCACTCTCAGTGGTAGCAGAAAGTTCTGGTGAAGACGGAGACAAAGGAAACACGAAAAAACCAAAGAAAGTTAAACATTTAAATGAAGACCTACAAAGGATTGGTATTGATTATACACCCAAAGAAAAGGTTGAGAATATCATAAGAGAATACAGATCATATGAGGAGCTTAAGAAGAACTTTGAAGGCATGCGTAAAACCTTTAAAACAGATAATGAAATTATCATTCAACTAATTGAGGAATTCCATACAATATTCACATCTGCAGACATTAAGGATACAAAGGCAGGTGTCAAGAACCAAATAAAAATATTGGAAAGCTTTAATTATTTAATGTCACAATTTGATAATGCTTTGTTGTTTGTGGACAAGGGTGGTTTAGAGCAAGTTCTACTGCCTGTATTGGTGAATACCACACACTCGCCGCTTAAGGTAGAGGCCATGCGCGTTTTAGGTGCCATGTCACAGAACAATCCACGAGTACAAATTAAAGTTTACGAACGTAATGTGGGCTCTCATTTGTCTCAAATTATAATGACTTCCTCTAACACTGACGAACTCTCAGCGGCCTTGTATGCCTTTAGCAGTTTGCTGCGTAAATTTCCATTGGCCCAGCAAAGAATTCTCTCCACATCAGGCACACACGCCTTAATATCCGTTCTCAATCGGGACTGTGAACTGAAGATCAAAGTTAAAGCAATTGTTATAATTGGCGATCTGCTCAATGAACGAGAATTAGTTCTCTCCAAATCATCGGCCACTGATGACCCCTTGGCAGCCGCTCAATATGACAAAATCATATTAACAAGCTGGCTAATGGACCGCAATTATTGTGATATTTTGGAAACAATTATCAGCGAAAATGGTTTAAGGTTTCTGGAAGCTCCCGATTTACTAGAATATATAGTTAATTCTCTTAATAGCACAAATCATTTGTGCTTGATCAGATGGGAACAAGATCCCCGTTTAATGGAGATTTTCATTGCGCTTAAGGAAAGATTATCCCAGTCCCAAGATGAATATCACATGGATGTTGCTCAGTTGCTGTCAAAATTTTTGCAGAAATTATATGGTGGTGAACATTTGCCGGTATTAAATGTTGACGATACTAGAAATCACGTTGAGTTGTAAGTTTTCTTTTTATATTACGTGGTCGTATATGGCAAATAGTTTTTAGAAAAAAAAAAATCACCAGCACAAGTTTGTTTGTTACTCTGACAACAGTTTTGTACAAAACATGACACATAACTAGTTCCAAAGTAAATTTTTGAATGAAAGAGATCTGTAACTGTAATAAACCGATGGCCACCTTATAATAACTCTCTGACAATTACCACAATTGGACATGTAAAGAGATATATCCTTTTTGATATATCACAGGACTATACCATTTCTAAAGTTTTTAAGTGTATTTCAGAAATTTTCAATTGTGCTTCAGAATTTTTCATTCGTCTTCCAGAAAATTCCACTTGTTTTCTATTAGAAAACAAAATAATTAGAAATTCTGAAATATAAATTTCTAAAATTCAATGGGAAAGCACAATGATTGGAAATATCTAAAATATATGTAACTGAAATTTCATGAAATACAACTAGAAGCTTTTGAAATACATTTACATGTAGGGCGTTTAAAACAATTTATGTGACATTTAAATTAAGTTAAACCAATTAGATATTTGAAAATTAGTGTAATTCCAACCTAGAGTCCAGTGCCATGCATTTGAATTATTGTGGTATTACACTTTATATAAATATCCAGTATAAACTAAACTTTATTTAAAATCACATGTTTTTGTTTGAAAATTATTACATTTTTTGGAATATTTTTTCAAGTTTAAAACATAATTAAATTTACAGTCGTGCAAAATTCTTAACGAATGTGCAAGTGCTTGTAAAAGAAGCCTTTGATATAAATAATTAAAATAATATTAAATATTCGCCATGTGTGACCCCACAACTTAACTCTTACTTGTGGTAGCTGTAGTTTAACATATTTTTTATATAATTAGTTGTTAAAATGTTTGTCTTAATCTATAATTACTATTTTTTTTGGACTATAGTAGTTTATTTAGTTTTACATTTTAAGTTTAAATTATTCGCTATTAAATAAATATGAACAAAAAATAAAAAAACAAGAATTTACTTGTTTATAAAACTATTGCATAGAATAACTTAATTTAAGTTTAGTTTGACTGTTGAATGAATCCAGCTCACTTGGGTTCATTCTGTTGGTACTTTTGTGCTGCCTGCAAGGAAGGTAAAGATGAAAAGGCAAAGAGATGGAAGAATTAAATGAAGAGGATATGGAAAGTTGAGATCCAGAAGGTATTGAAGTTAAAAGGTTACTAAAGACGAAGAAGATTACGAGATCCAAGTCAATAGACTGAAAGGTTTGAGGTCATCACAAAGATATTTATATGTCAAGTTGTTGTTATTGTTGTGTTCCCGGGTAAATGTGTTTCTGCGTCTACTATGGGCAGTGGTTAGAGCTGCAAAACTATCGATAGTCGCCCCACTCGATAGATTCGATAGTCGATAGTAGTCACATTCGATAGTTTCGAAAAACTGTATGCAAAAACAATTGTTAACTTAAAGTATGTATGTTTTGGACTTGTCTTTTTCTACAAAAATTTGCTTAAAGATATATTAAAACCAGCAATCGTTTTTGCATACGGCTGTTAACCTTCGTTCAAAATTAAAGAATATAAACTCGCATGCAATTGAACAATTTTCAATCTTCAATTAATACAAAATATAGAATGGCTAATTTAATACGAAGGCCAATGAGTGAAAAAAGTTTTAAACTTTTTCTTATCAATTTACTTACAAAAAACCAAAGCGTCAACAGCAAATTGCAAAAAAAAAGCAAAGTCGGTTGGATGACATTGTGTTTTATCCGCCGTTAAAATATTTTTATTCGCTGATGCCTTGCGATATAAGTAGCCAGTTTTGACCATATTTTTCTTGAATATATATATTACTTACACTAGTTAACACTTATTGAACCAATTTATTTTATTAACGCCTTATATTGAAAAAAAGTTAAAATTTCAATCTTATTGACTAATTTCATATTTAAGTTTTAAAAATATCCACCGGCGCCGAAATTTTTTGCCGAACAATTAATTTAAAATATGCCGCTACGCTGTTATTTTAATAATCACAATTTTTGTCGATAGTATCACTATCGGAAAAAATCAATCGATAGTACACCAAAAATGAAACTATCGATAGTACCATCGATAGTTTTACAGCTCTAACAGTGGTCAACCTCCAAAGCAGCCGTTATAAGCAGCTGCATCTAATGGATCCTTCACGTAGCTTCGTATGTTTTTCTCGTTTATGCGAAGGTCCTTCCGACATGACTCGGGCAAGATTGCAGTTGTATGATATTAAAGCTAGAATGACTTCTACGATGACATATCAGGAGGAACTGTTTCATCAGCATCACATTATGTTCTATTACTGGAAGAAGTTTTGTTTCCTAATTTGCATGCAGCCTGTTATGGTAACGTAAGACAGCATTCAGGTGGGTTTGTATATTTCTCCATTACTGCCTAGCTAGCGCTTTGTTTCTACTTCGAAATTTGTGTGCGATTGTAGTTGCATGGGCTGAGGAGGTAAATAGGCTGTCAAAGATGATCCCAAAATATCTTAGTGGTTCACAGACGGAATTTCTCCTTCATCAATTAAGACAGCAAGATTCATCTTTATATACGAATTTGTAAGTACAAAGTTTTTTTGCTTAGAAAACTTAATGGCAAAAACATTATAAAATTTTCTATACAAAACCTGATCTCGAGAAAAGCTGAGTTTTCTATTGAGATGATCTAAACGCCGAACAAGACTAAGTCATGCTTTGTTCTGCCCAATGATTTATGTATCCAAATTAATAGTGTGAGAAATAACAGCTCCTGTCAAAGATTAATGGGTTAAAATGACAAGCCTACATATAATCCTTTAGCTAAACATTCATAATCAACACCCTATAACCACACCTCCCGGCAACACACTGGCACACATTTAAACAGTAGGTAGTATGATGTAGTAGACAAAAATATGTACATACATACATATGTATGTATTTAAATACTAAAACTGCATTGATTATGAGCTCTTAATGATGCAAAAACATGTGTGTTTGTATGCCTGCCAGTATCACTTTTAAGTGTTGGAGAGGGGAGCACATGCTGTTGCTGTTGTTGCTACATACATAAAACGCTAGAATCCAAAAAGAGGAAAGGACATTTATATTAATAAATGTTAAACTAAACACTAATTTTTAACAAGAAACAAATATAAATGGTGTGTGCAGTACAAAAACTCTTAGAGACAGGGGCAGCTGGTTTAGTATTAGAATTTGCTGACACATGTTTTTGTTTTCGTTCGTTTTTTTCATGTAATTTTTTGGGGGGTGAAGTTCAAGTTCAATGTGAAAAACAGGACAATTTTTTTTAATGATTTCAAGAATGCAATTGTACAGATATGTACAATGTGTTATTTTTTTTAAATTCTAGTTTTGTTGATTTGTCATTTTTTAAGGAGCAAGGTGCAAGGTGCTTCTATCAGGCAGGATTGCAGGCATATTAAAGTGGGTGTAAATAATTTATGTGACAGAGTTTACATGTTTTTTACTTAATTTTAGTTTAATTTTTATAGAGTGTAAAACAAAAGTTACAAGGACGTGTGCGTGTTTTTTTTTTGGTACTTTATAAGCACTTAGAGAAATAATTTGGTAAATTTAAAGGTATCTTTAATCAAGTTCAGAGGTGGGCAAACACTGATATTTATATTTGTGTTGGTGAAGCAGCAGAGAGCTTTTTGTATTAAGAGAGAAAATCATAAACAGATTTGTGCTTGGAATACAACTGGGACGCACGACGAATTTTCGTTACAAATAGAAATATACTCTATTTCAGAGTTCGCCGCGTATGACGAATTAAGCTCACGCCACCATTGTGAATATTTTCATATACATAAATGTGTTTAATTTTTAGAGATGAATATTCGCGACCAAAAATTCGTCGTTCGTCCCAGTTGTGTTCCTAGCATATATTTTACGTGTGTCAACGTAGCGTAAACAGAATTTTGTGACCATGTGCTGGAAAATAATTATGGTTTCATTGTCTTATATTAAAGTACAAAACTAGTATATTATTTGACATGCTATTTTTGAGATTTTGTTCAGAGTTTTTATAGAAAACCTGTCAAAGTTCAAACTGAATGTTTTTTTTTATAGACAACTTAACTGTGAAAAATCGTTAACGAGATTTCTATAAAAATCTTGAGTTGGATTAAAACTGTGACAATTTTTTGTAAAGAAAATTTGGTTCGAAACAAAATTCTGTATAAAACTTGATGCAGGACAAAACAATAATATTTTTTCTATAGAAAATTTGACTAAAAACAAATCCGTGACTTTTGTAGAAAACTTAATTCATATTATCATACAGAGTAAATCTGAGAGAAGAAAACCTGACACAAAACAAAACTGATAAAATTTTTGTTTACATCACTTGACGGGGAACAAAACTATGATAAATTTTCTATAGAAACCTTAACGCAAAAAACAAAAATGTGACAAGTTTTCTATAGAAAACCTGAAGCAGAACAAAAGAGTGACAAGTTTTCTATAGAAAACCTGAGGCAGAACAAAATTGTGACAAGTTTTCTATAAAAAAGTGGTCTATACAAAACAAAAGCATGACAAGTTTTCTATAGAAAACCTGAAGCAAAACAAAACTTTGACAAGTTTTCTATGGAACAACAAAACTGAGACAAATTAACACAAATGTACTACAAAAGAAAGTAATGAGACAATTAATTTTGTCTTAATTTAGAAAATTCCAGAAATCGTGCGTGAAATGCTTTACCAATTGATCCAATACTTTATAATACCTTAGGGACGTTAAAAAATATTTTGAAAAATGTTTAAGATTAGTTTAAGATTGAATATTATTAGATTTTTTATAAATATGATCGATGATGATGCTAAGCAAGGACATTTTTTTGTTGTTTCTTGAAAAAAAGTCATTGTTAAAGGAAACAATTAAAAAACATTTATGTAACATGAGCTAAAAAACCAACAGATTAGTAGTTGTATCATTTATATCTAAAAAAAATATAAAATAAAAATCGTTTTCCTTTTTTGTTTCCTATTATTTTTTTCTTAACAACAATACAAATCCGGAAATGTCCCGTGTGTAATTTAGTTTGTTTTAGTATCTTCAGAGCCTTTGTTTTTTGACACTTTCCTAAAAACAAAAACAAAAAAGATAAGCAATTTTGTAAAATATTGAGCACTTCCTCACTCTCTTACTACTCTCTATATGAGTTTTTGTTTATGTGACAGTAGAATGTATGATCCTGCTGGCTTTTTTTTACTCTAAGAAACAGTTGGATTAGTTAAATGTCATTTACAATACATTTAAGATAAAGGTAAGGTAATAATACCATGACCATGCAATGAAAATGACATATTAAAACAAATATGAGCATATGATCAGGCCAAGAGCAGAGTTGAATATGAGTAACTAATCTTACCAGAGCAAGAAATATACATACATATATATTTATAATCAAGAGAGCGCGCCAATTTGAAAATATAGACAAATGTTTCTGCCTTTAACAGACTTCTTTTACTTTCAATTCAATTTAAGTAGCACTGTTAATGAGTTTTTGTGCTAAAATGAGCATTTAAGATCATCTTGATGTTTGAGAAAACTCTCTGCTATATGCTGTTTTTGGTTATTGTGTTTTCAAGATATTCAAGCTGCAATATTTCTAGCATTGACATTTTATTTTAAATAATGATCAAGATGACCTCTAAGGCGACCTCAAAAGTGTGTAACGTCTTTTTGTCGTTTTTTTCCTATAGTTTTTTTTAAAGCGAAACCGCTCATTGTCTTTTGAGAACAATTGACCTTTTTTCAACATGATCTAAATGATGAGCAGCTACATGTTGGAGAGGAAGTTGGAATATAAAGATAATATCGTAGTAACTAATAAAATAACCTTTTTTGCTTGTGCCAATTGATTTCTTTTCCAATTCGCTTTTAGTAGTTGTACCTTAATTGCAATATCAGCAGCTGATCTTTAATTAAACACAAGATGTTAAATTTTATTTTTTTTTGATTTTTAGTTTATAAAGTGGGTGATCCTTTTTATTTCATTTCTTTCCATTATAGTTCTTGTCTGTTTTTATGATAAAAATGTCCTTTTTTATTTGGTCAGTTGTTGTTTATTCGTAGTATTCTTTGAATGTGTATTTTTTTACACATTTTTCTATTATTTATAGTTTGTAAATCGTTAATTTATGATTTGGTGTCTTTTTAAGAAAGACTGTGTTGTTGGCAATTTTTGGCTGTTTAACGGGTTTGATTGTTTGAAGATCTTTGATAAAAATTGAGAATTTATTATGATCATAACACGCCTAACGGATAACATTTGTTTTACAATTTTTACAGCACTTTCTTTTCAAGAAAGACAAACACTCTGGAGAACCTGGGGACAATTAGAAATGGTTGTCGTTTTCCGGCCATAAAATATGTTTTTTTTAATGACGGGTGATTTTTTAAAAGCTATAGGAAAGTTTTTCAAAAAAAAAACATAAAATTCAGAAAAATGTATGAAATCTTTATTTGAATCGATAGTACGGTCCATATAATTTAATGTTTGAAGATTATTATTTCATCCGCTTAGTCCAATTTTGGCATACTCCTTCCAACATTTCGGCCGGTATCTCACGAATAAATGCTTCAATGTTGTCTTCCAATGCGTCAATTGATGCGGGCTTGTTTGTATGTATATACATGAGCTTTAACATAGCCCCACAGAAAATAGTCAAAAGGCGTTAAATCGCACGATATAGGCGGCCAATTAACCGGTCCTAAACGTGAAAAAAATGTTCACCGAACTCGCCTCTCAATGAGTCCATTGTTGCACGTGTTGTGTGGCATTTAGCACCGTCTTGTTGAAACCACATGTCATGCAAGTCAAGCTCTTGCATTTTGGGCAAAAAAAAGTTGGATATCATCTCACGTTACGATTCGCATTATCTTTGAAGAAGTACGGTCCAATGATGCCACAAGCCCATAAACCGCTCCAAACTGTGACTTTTTCTGGATGCATTGGTAGCTCTTGCAATGCTTCTGACTGATATTCACTCCAAAATCGACAATTCTGCTTATTTACGTACCCATTGAGCCAAAAATGAGCTTCGTCGCTGAACACAATTTTTCGGTAATTCATCGCGCGATGAACTTTCTTAACAGAGCACGCATTTTGATAATAAAATTCAATAATTTGCAAGCGTTGTTCGTTTGTAAGACGATTCATGGTTAAATTATAGACCAAAGTGAAACAAAACACGTGCATCAGCTGTTTAAACCAGCGTTGCCAAACGATAATAACTAAAAAAATCACCCTTTATAAGAAATCTTTTTAAAGACAAATAGTATTTCCATTTTAAATTTCAAAAGCCTGATAATTTCAGTTTAGTTTGAGTTGAATTTAAATATTGATAAAATATTAAATTTTTGAAGCATATCCGATATTTTACGGCATCCGATATCTATTGCTATTTCAAGGGATATCTAATGTTGTAATTTGCTTAATAGTGGCTATATTCGATTCAGAAGAAGGGATACAGCGGATCTGAAAGTCATGAAGGAAGAATGTCAACTTAATACATATAAACAACAATGTATAAACTATTTTCGCCCGGCACTGACTGGCCTACATATTTAAAATTCATTAGATATCAGATTTGGCCTATAACTCCCTAATCCGGGAAATCACTTTAACGCGCTTAAACATATTGGTGTGTTTACGTGATAACTTCTTGTACAAGCAATAAATATCAATTTGAAAAGAGTAAATAATTCAATAAGATCGGTGCAACTAGATCAAGTCCAGATGCTAGAGAAAGGAGTGCTAGATCCAACTATTGCAAGCCATAATTTATCCAACAACCGCGTTGTTTAAATAGGACTATGAATAATTATTATAATTAACTAAAATATATTAATTATTCACCAAAATCTCGACAAAAAAATCTCTAAGATTTGAAAATAAATTTCACGGCAAGTAAGTGTATTATAAACATACATTAATCCGTTTACGTTTGTGCTTATCCATACTTTATTTATCTTATCCCTCATATACAGCAAGGTCTCTTTCCGAAAATAACATTAACGGGTATTAATTCTTTAAAAATAAAAAACAAATTAAAAAAACATACAATTTAGAGAAATGTACAGACTTTTTATTTAACTCGATAGAACAATCTACAGTGGGAAACAAAACTGTGCGGATGTTTTGCATTAAGGAAGTAAGGTAAATAAAATAATACATATAATATATAGGTATATTATCATAAATAATTGACTTTAATTTATTTAATTGATTTACTATTCGGACACTTTTTTAAAGTACGGACCGGTTGGTTTTTTGTTTGTTGTTGATCTCCTTATCAAGCTTTTATTGCTATTTGTGCATTATTGTTTGACCTGTGAAGTGATTTACTTGATTTTTAAATAAAAAACAAGTAAGAAAGTATAGTCGGTCAAGCCCGACCATATAATACCCTACACCCAGTATATGTATAAAACAGTTTTTCAGAAAGGTGCGCTATATGGGAGATATGACCTATTATGGACCGATCGAATTTTATCGATTTTGTCGAATTTTATTTGATTACCAATATTCATAAAAAATTCATGATCGTTAAATTGATTTTCGGAAGTGGGCCTTATATGGGAACTACGACTAATTATGGACCGATCACAATAAAATTCTATCGTATTGCTTGTATACATATCTGCTTTTGTGGAGAATGATAAACTAGATCTAGATACTAGAAACTGTTCCTCCTGGGATGTCATCGAAGACTTTAATATCATACAGTTGAAGTCTTCCGCGATGTATTTTAGGAAGAATCTTCGAATATACGAGGAAAACGTATGAAGGTACGTGCGAGATTCATTGGTAAAAAACTCAGCGGCTTTCTACGACATTAATAGAAATGCTATCAATAACGCGATCGTAGGATTTTGCATTAATGATGTACTTGGACATCTCTCATAGTAGACACGGATACCCATCTACCGCGGGAAATAACAGTAATTCTGAGACAATTGAGAACGGGACGGAGCAATTCAATCAATTATGTAGTATTGTTGGTCCGTGCCAGCCTAAGGGGCTTTTTGGATAGAGTCTCACTGGTTATACAAAATGAAACTTGAAGCTGACTAGAGTCTCTATCTAGAACAGCCATATGCGATATTGAAATTTCTCAGCAAGTACAATCGAGTGTGTACTCGTCTTATCTTGCCCTCACCCCCATGTCTAAAATGTAATCAGTTCAGCTCAAAGAATTGCTTCGTGTAAATTGGTACTAATATACAAAGCTCTTTGCTGCTTAACCAACACAAATATACGAGTAAACATCATAGTATGTTTATAAAAGACTGATGTTTGTTTGAGCAACAAACTTCGGGCAATCAATTTTACTCTATATGCTGCTGCTAAAACAACAGACCCATTGAATGAAGAGGTGACACTTAGCTTTCGTGGCAGGTAGCTAGCGATCCGCCTTTAACAGGGTTAAATACTGACCTGTGGCAAATGTAGTAAATTCAAATCTCTGACCTTGGTTGTAGTGGTCGGTCAGTGCGATTTTGCGATTGATGCTTTTCTAGTAATTGTCTTGGGTCATGCTAATTGACTAAGCTATGGATAGCAGGGATTAGATAGCCCAAGCTCTTAAGCAAGCTGCTCGTTACATTGATCGCAGAGATGTACGGGAAAATGCAAATTGTATAGGTATGTTGCTGGCAAGTTTATACAAGTATGCTCTTTATAAGAAATACATAAGTATGCTCTGAGCTGAGTTCACCCGCTTTTAAGAGCGGCGAGAGGTTAGACCGAAAGGCAGTCTACTCTCGTTAAATTTGAACAAATCTGTTGGTTCGTGTCGTCTCAAAAGTATGCTCAGGATCCGCATTATATCTTCCAAATTTTTAATTGTCCAACCAATACTACATCATTTTGTGCAATGGATTTATGGACTAATCCAAGTGATGTACCACAAATGCTTAACTTGGACCTTGATGCAGAACCTAAGATTAGACAGTTTTATAGTTTAGCTTTTACCACATTAAAATATCAAGATTTTGCTAAAAATCTAGCAGAACAAGCTTGGGATACAAATATTAAATATTTAATTTTAATCATTAATAGTTTAGCTATTCTGAAAAATCTTCTTTCGTCACTAACAAAAATTATAAAAAAAAATCCATGCTGTACTCACACTCACACCGCCAATGTGGTGGGTCCAGCAGCTGTAAATACATAATTACGTACTCCCGTCCATAACAAATTTCACCTAAAACGGGAGCACATGTTAAGAATAAAATACACAAAGGTCGTCGTCGTCGCTGATACTAAAAAAACGAGTTCAAGCACTTTGACATCGATTTTCACGAATTACAAACAAATGAACCCAAAACCCATATATCTTTTTACAATGCAACATTCCCAAATGAAATCTCATTTAAATATTTTTTTCCTTTCTTTAATGTTGTTGTATTTTCTTAAGAAATCCATATCCCTAAAGTATTTGAACTCTAATCTTAAATATGTATGAGCAGATTTATTTTCCAATATTTATCAATGAAATACTTGGTTTTAAAATCCTGCATTAACTTCCCCCTCTACTGTGATAAACAGCAGCCAGAGACATTTAAATATCATTGTTACTAATTCATAATATTATGCATGGAGTAGAGCAGGAAGAGTAGAAATGCTACTACAAGGAGCATTATAAAACAAGAAAAAGGTCATACTGCCAGCCACCTTTAACACATAAAACGCGCGCGCCACTAAATATAACACTTCATTTTCATAATATTGTTGTTGTAGTCTTTTTATATAGCATCCTTAGGGGTTAGTAGAAGTTGAATCTTTTAGGTCACCATCTCTCCATTGAGTATGTGAGTGTAAGTATGCATGATGATCTTAAAACGTAACGTATGCCAAGGGTCGCTAACATTGTAAATATTTGAATGTATCCCAAATGAAAATTGTTTTCTTTTACACTTCCTTTATATCAAAAGAAAAGAAAAATACCATTGTTGTTGTTGTTATTATCCAGACTCTGGATTCTTCTCATTCTTAGGGGAACGCAATCTTACGTAGACCGTTTGGAATTTATTTGTTTATTTGAGACGTGTGTTGCGCACGCGTATTGAGTTTTTTCCCTTGATTATTGTTATGATGTGTTTGATTTCTTATTTTTTGATCCTTGGAGGATTATGATTTGTTAACAGGAAACTGTATGTTCCTTATTATTATTAATAATTATTTCATGGTCGACTTTTTGTGTTTAAAGTTCTTTTGGTTTTTTTTGTTGTAAGTTTGGGGTGTAAGAAAAAGATTTTGGTTTTTGAGGTTTGGTTATGATTATGCATAATTTGATTTATATTAAAATTTGAAAGTAGTTAAATGTAATTTGCATTTGAGATGTGCTATTTATTAATAATGTTTACCGCTTTGTGTGTTGCAAATATAACTCAAAATTTCCACAGATGATACCACGTCACAGGCAAGTACAAAGCAGGCAGATTATAAAACATTCCTTCCTTTCACGAATATCGAAACTTCGCTACAGAATGACACGAATTACAATCGGTCAAATATTATCAATTTAGAAACAGCTGTATCAAAGTGAGTGATTAGTGGTTGAAAATAGTTCTTAAAACATTGTATAATCCTTTAGGCCTGGAGCGATCCGAATCGGCCAACCATTATGAACTGTTGTATCAAACGGATTTTGTTTCCACAGATGATTCAGTGTCACAGGGAAGAACAAAGAAGGCATATTGTAAAACACTCCTCCCCCCCCCCCCCCCACGTATATTGGATTTTCACTCCAGAATGACAAGAATGGCACTCAATCAAATACTACCATCTTAACGACAGCTGTATCAAAATGATCTGGATTCTTCAAAAAAATCCAGTGAAAGTACATTTGGTAGTCTGATCAAGTGCAGTTCCTAAAACATTCGCTATGAAAATATCAGATCTGTTATAGCAACAACGAAATACTCCTCCTCTCTTTCTCCTACCAAACCCATTGGAAGTAGATGTAGTTCATGAAGGTCTTCATTAAACTAGATCATAAAATGATTACCTAATATATAAAGATCTTGGAAGGCTATTTCAAAAGGCGGATTCCTTTTTTGGCTAGGGATCATTATTAGTCATATTCTAAACACTTTTGGTTTATTATGATACCACGGAATTTTTAAGCAGAGTTCCTATCGTATAAAGAAACCGAACATATCATAAAGTTTGTACTAAATGGAAATTCAATGCCATATAGGTCAGACTGTCAGATTGAAAACAGATAATATCATGAACATCTTTATTTTTCTTGTCAACGCGTGTCAGTGAGATAAAAGAAATTCTCCTTCACTTTCTTATCTTCTAAAATCCGGCAGGAATCATTGTGAGAGACTATTCATCGTTATCAGACACTGCCACCATCCACACTGCCACACGTCATCCTTTATTCGACAACACTACAGTCTTTCCTCGAGGTACAATCTTACAATGGAGAGGTATATTCTCCCTGTTGGAACCGGTAAGGTATTGCACTCTAGGATCCTAATGTTATACTGCTTCGACATCACGATAAGAGAAGAGTGGTTGTCAAGGGCTGTTTTCATACGCAATCGATCTCTAACAATCTGCAACTTCTTTAACCCTTTCAGACCGTGATGCATCGATGGTGCGGGTGGGTTTTGGTTTCAATATTTTTGCCTCTGTTAATTGATTGTTTTTTATATTTGCTTCTCACATTTTTCTTCTGTTTGATTTACCGTTACTTGAATTATTGCGCAATTCTTCAGTCACATTTCAGTTTAAGCAAAATGAGCCGTGGAAGTAAGTAAGTGTCTTTAATTACAAAAGTATTAATCGTTTACAAATAATGAAGTTCACATAAAAAAAAATTTATAAATTTTAATATTTCAAACTAATTGAAATCGTTTCATGCAATAAAAATGTGTTTTAGTTAAAAATATTAATGAAAATCGACCGAGTTGTATCAAGTGCGCGTGTCCTGAAAAACCTTGAAGGATATACAAATTATAAAACCTAATCATTGATTATATTTTCATACGCTGTAGAGATCACATATTCCAAAAATTATAAACAAATTCTGGTAGTTTTGCGTCAGGTCTGAAAGGATTAATCTCCAGCATCTACCATTCCTCAAGCAGACTTGAGTGATCCAGAACATTTAATGTATAGAGTGATGGACGTGCATCTTGGAGACATTTGTAAAGAAGGTAATTTATGTTATTCTAACAGATCATTCAACTAATTTCAATTGTACTTCTTCATTCAGTCATGTTTTAGCTTCAATCGTCGTAGTTCTTTATTTAGTCATATTCTAGTAATGATTTAGACGAGCATATTTAAGGTACAAAGTAGAACGCCACTGAAATACCTATGAAAAATTCTCTAAATATTGTAATACTTAATAATATTGTAATATTTAATAATGTACCCAAACCAAAGGTTTCGTTAGATTAGAATTACGAAAAGTATAAATCAATTTCAAATTCATAATAAAGAATGATTATGATAATATATGATAATAAGAAAATGTCATAATTCTTTATTCAATCATATTGTAGTTTCAATCGTAGTTCTTTATTCAATCATATTTTAAAATATGTCAGCAAAATAGTAAAAGCTTATTAATATTATTATTCTTCCGACAGCCAAAGACTTTCTCTGTCCTACCATCAGATATCCAGTACTAAAAAACAGATCTTTATGAAAATCTATTAATTTAAATGTTTTTTTGGAAATTGATATTTTCTATCTCAGTTTAACAAATGACAAAGACTCTTTTTATAATTTCATGCCAAAATGTCCTAAATTTCCAATAATAATAAAAAACCCTGAAAGTGATCCCTTTTTAAGAACATTTCCTGCACTTCAGGATTAAAATCAAATGACTCAATATACCAGAAAATAAAATTTTAATCTGAAATGATGATTAAGCAGGAACAAGGAAAACTACTTTCATGGTCAATTAGTGATTAACAATTAAGGAAAACTTAAGACACATAAATAAATAGAATAAAAACTACTGGCAAATATTTGGTTTAAAAATTAATCCTGTCAGCGTGTGATTGGCATACGTAATAAATAGATCGTAAAAATATCATTCTTTTGAAAACATGACCAAATACAAAAGACTTTTAAGATTTTACGGTCATCATGTGAAAAAATGATAAAAGAAATGCTATTACTTGTAAACATATAAAAAACGAGATTTTAATCTCTAAACCAAAAAAAAAAAAAAATCTTGATTAGAAAAATGACAAAAATAAAAGTAAAAATCGCCAACAATATGAATATGTCACGCTTATTGAAGAAAAACAATAACAATTGTCATCTGCTGTTGCTGTCGCTTTATTGTGGCTACAAGAGGGACTGACTGACTCAATTAACAATTGACTGACTGGCTGTATGATGATATGACAGTTAAACGAAATAATATTTAGTGAATCTGAGTCATTTGCACTTTTATAAAAGTATTTACGTACACACATACATATAGTACATACTTACATATAAAAATAAATGATTTTTTCGAATATGTACGCACTCTAATAGTGTATGCGTGCAGTATGGAAAATTGTCAAAAGAAAAAAACATCCTGGTATTTAAAAAATAACAATAAAATGAGTAGGACAGTATTTTATGTAAACACTTATACATACATAAATATTTATTCACAGACTATAATATCAAAATACAGTGGGACAAGATGTGGAAAATTTTATACAATAAGATACAGTGAACTCGCAGAAACGTGAACATCCAGTAACATGAACTACCCAAAAAATATGAACATATTTTTTTTTTACATTGACTACTCTAAAACGTGAACATAGGCTGAAGGCTCTAAAACGTGAACTTTTTATCGAACGTTAAAATTCAATTTTGTAAGCTTATTTAAAAATTTTGAAATTCCCGCAGAAGAATTTCATAGTTTTTTTGTTGTGAACAACTTTTGTTGCATGTAAGTAGCTTCTTTTGTAGTTGTAGTTGCTCCTTTTCAATAAAAACTAAATAAACAAAATTATAATTATAGTAGTTTAAATTCAACTAACCCCTATTTTTTTTATGAATTCAATAACATAAATTAAAATTTAGTATCTTAGAACCCCTTTTGCAAACCATAGTAGCTATGTACGAGTAGTATATTAAAATATGGCAGGAACTTACAAAAAGTAGCATCAAAATATGTGTCATAGGTAAAAAATAATTTTAAATTAAACAAAATAAATAAAAGATAAAACGTGAACAATATCGAAAACATGAACACCCTCGGTAAAAATTAGTTCACGTTTCTGCGAGTTCACTGTATATAGAAGACAAAATATCGCGAATCAAAAAAAAAAAAAAATTCGGCAATGATTTCCTGATTTATTAAATAATAATCAACTCCTCAGTATTTCCTAACATATCTCCATGACCCAGGGCACTGCTAACCATTTAAATTAGGGAGTTTTAAAATCGTGCAACTTGGATCTTTAGAAAGTATTTATGTTACATAGAGATAGTCGTACTTATCAATAGGTTTAATATATCTTTCTAAAATAAGTTGGATCAGGGTATAAATATAGGTATAATAAAAAATCTCCGTACCGATGGAATAAATTTCCAATGGGAAAGAAACCAAGAGCCCGAGTTAATCAGGAAAAACTCTGAAACCAGTCCCTGTTTTTGGCTTTAAACCATCATTATATATTGAGATCGCTTCGTTCTGGAGGACAGTCATCTTACCTATTCTATTACTATCGCCTGAATCCTAGAAGCAACAGATCAAGTTTATGAGAGAAAATTCCCGAGTCAGTGATCGTATTCGTTTTGAATTGTAAGTGTCACCTATAGTGCATAGTTTAAGGTCATCTTATCTCTGGTATTTTAATACGATGGTTCCTCATATTCACATCATATTGTACCTACAGTTTGCTGTTCCAAGATTGGCTTGACTACTGTACCTTCATTAAACAGTATATTTCACGTCGTCCGGAGGACATAGTTTGCAATCCTTTCTAATCCTATATGTCTTAACAATGGTCGTTGAAAAAGCTCTGAGAATTAGCTTCTTAATTAATTTTAAATAAAACACTTCATAACCTCAGAGAAAAAAAACGAGATTATTTTCCAAAAAAGTACACACATTTCTCACAGAACAGCTAAATAATTTGTGGACGTTGTTGCCCTTCCATGGTGAATTGTCAAAGAATACTGAATACAACTTTTGTGTTAAAATTATGTTTTAAATATTGGCCTACAAACCTTTTTGATTGTAATTTATAAATAAAATCAAAATAGGATTACTGAATGACACCCGTCACTCGTAATCTGTAAAAATAGATCACCCTATATAATAACTCCGGTGACCTGTATAATATAAAACTTCTAATAACCAAATTAAATTGGACTGAGTCTGCTTGTGAATTAATGTAGTGCAAATTATTGTCAATTAATTGACAATTGGGAATCTTCAAATATCTCATATTAAATGATAAAGTATTGCTCTGTGGACATGATAATTAGCCACCTTACAGTAGTTTATAATTTATATTTCTCAATTAACATTTACTTTTCTCAACTGTCCTACTGTGCCAAGGTATGATTACTTGAGTTTTTCGTGTATGTATGCATTTTTGTTGCTATTTATTTTTGTGTCTAAATAACGGAAGAGAGTTAGAAAAATAGAAAAAAACAAAGCAAAACAAAAAATTACAAATATAGTAAATACACTTTTTGTGGTTGTTGTTGGCGTAGTAGGATAGTGATGAGGATGATGGTTGATAAAACGTTGTTGTTGTGTCTGTATGATACGAATCATAGTCGTAACATACGAACGAGGTTCGTGCAATAGTGCAATGTTGAAACGAAGGTACTCGTTAAGTAGTATTTTTTTTTTTTTTTTGATAATGTGTTTGTATAGCTGTGGTGTCTGACGTCTGGTGGTGGGAGTAAATTTTTTGTTGGTTTGTTTTTACTTATTCCTTGAATGGGAGTATTACTTACATACAAACATACATATTTATTTGATAGTTATTATGCGTGTGAGGATTTGTTTATAGTGTATATGTATTTTTTGGGTCGTGCTGGTGCATTTCTTGTTGTTGGCGCGTCATTCTGTAGTGTCAGCTGAATAATTCCGCACACCCGGTGCTTTTTGTTAATTGTATGTATATTTTCATGTTGATAGTTTTTTTTTTGGCTACATACATGTCACAATAAATACAACCAAAAGAAAATGTTGAGCAGTATTGAATGATAGATTTTAAAAAATTGTGGACCCATTTAGAGATTAAGGAAATTTAGTGATCAGATACAAAACAGAGATCATTGCCACATATCTTCATGTCTAAAATATTATTAATATGTATTCCACCCACTTTTTCGGACTTTCATAGATCTTAAAAGTTTTGAGCAGATCTCGGAAGATATGGAATTACAATCCTTCATAATTTATTTTTACATATTGTTCTTAATTTTAGGTTATATTCCGCTATTGTATTTTTTAGGACTCCCTAAAGGTGTTAAATAGTGGGTAGTATTATTGCTTCCGGACGTAAAGGATGCAAAATGTAATTATTCATTCCTGCGGCATGCCGTAATACTGTCTGTGTAGAGATGATACCGCAAAAAGGAACGGAATACCGCAGCAACGGAATGATTAATTTCAAATTATGCTTCCGCACAAAAAATTTCTTTCCGCAATCGCGGAACGGAATGTATAATTCGACCTAGTGTTTAAGTACGGCATTGTGGTGGCCACTTCATAAAAAGGACTTTGTTATGTATATACCAAGACTTAACTATTTTTATTGTGTCCTGCATGTCATTTCTTCTCTGGCATATTGTATAATTTGATTATACAATATTTATACGTAATCCACAGTCCAAGACTGTAGTCTGAGTATAAGACGGTAGTCTGCGTATAAGAATGTAGTCTGCGTATAAGACGGTAGTCTGCGTATAAGGCTGTAGTCAAAGTATAAGACGGTAGTCTGCGTATAAGACGATAGTCTGAGTATAAGACGGTAGTGTTAGCAAAAGACTGTAGTCTGAGTATAAGACGGTAGTCTGCGTATAAGACGGTAGTCTGCGTATAAGACGGTAGTGTGAGTATAAGACGGTAGTCTGCGTTTTAAAGGGTAGTCTGAGTATGGTAGTCTGCTACCATATTTTGTTTAACAACATTTTACTAACTTCACTACTTCGAGTGCATTCGCATTTAAATGCAAAATTAAACATTGAACTAACTGGTATTTGCGTGTATTTGTTATTCACATTTATTCATTTTATACTCGTCGTTGTTGGCGTTGTGATGTCCTGCAATAAACCGGATGGTGTTAAATTCATATATTTATATGTATACCGTTGACAAACGCACATTTATTCATGCACACAAAAAGTAACAGTTTTTTTTTGTTGTTGTTCACTCAAAAAATCTATATTAATTTCACTACAACTAAACAAAATGCAAAAAGACTGCAATAAAAATATCCTGCTTGAAAAGGATATTGGAAAAATATATTTAAAATAGCATAAAATTAATTTTCTATATCTCTGCGTCTAAGTTTTCCATACACATACACACGCTTATTTTTTAAATTCTGCATAATCAAATTGATAATTTTGGATAAAAATGAGAAAGGAATATATATTTTTAAAAAGGACAATTTTATGCAGGCTTAATTTTGCAGCTTGTTGTGCGAGCATGCATAGTCATGCATTAAGCATGACGTGGTTTTTTGTTGTTGTGTATTATTCTCTTGGTCCTGCATGTTTGGTAATATCACACCTCATGTTTGGTTGTTGATTATTGTTACATACTTACATAAGTATGTATTTATTAATTTTATTATTTTAGTATTTGCTTTTTCTAATGATTTAATACATTTTTATATTTAATTGTGAAATTAATGAAATGAAATTAAAAATTTGAGAAACAAATGTCTGCTTTTTAAATTTATTCAAAATATGTATGTATGTATGCATGTATATGTACATACATATGTATGCACATATTATGTTTTAGATTAAGTTTTTTCAGATTTTTGTAGGATTTTTTAAAGCTCTCTTTTTAAACCAGTTTTTTTAAATGAAAATAATAGGTAATTTTTAATGCTTAGAATAGTGGAGGAGTTATTTTCGTTCTCTCATTTAAATTAACTACATATTACATAAAGTGTTTTATAAGTACATACATAAATATTTCTTAAAGATGATGTTCGCATTTTATTGATTTTTAAAACAAAATTTGTTATGTCAACAATAGGGTATTCAAATTGTTCGATTTTTCCTTTATTCGAATAAAACGAATAATTCGAATAAGAGATTTTTCGAATCGATTAATTGTATTTTTTATGTGGACGTTTAGTTCTTTTATAATTAAGTAACAGTCATGACTAGAATTTAACGTGGTAGTAAAAAATGATTATGGACAGAAATGTAGCACTTACAGAGCCATGAACACTGGTATACAAAATGTTATGATTGGACTAAAAATAGCGACACAGTATACAAAATAATAAAAGGGCGGTATTTGTTGGCGTGGCAAAAAAAAAAAAAAAATAATTTCTGGAATTGTTTTTACATTATCTTTTATCCTATTGGGTGACTGACAGAACTTTTTTTGTATGAAAGGCAAACCACTCTAAAGGGGCATATTGGAATATCATGAAAGTTTTGACATTTTACTTGTTGACATAAATTAGTAGAATAAATAGTTACAGGCAATATTGTCGCATTTGTGCATCTGAAAATCCAATACCAATTGTTAAAAAACTTTTGTATGCTTAACGAGTAACTGTAAGGTACGCTGTGTTTTCTAGAGACGTGATTGGACCCTTTCCTTTCGGCTAGAACTAGACTGAATCATGTTATCAGGAGTATTAAATTTTAGAGTATTTTTGATGATATTGATATTGCAGAAATTTGTCACATACCTACCGAAACATTGAATTTATTGGAAACAAAATTCCCGATCGTATAATTTTACAAAATTGAGCGGTTGACCGCTCTCATAATGTCAATTAACACCAGTATGTTATTTTTTATGTTAAAGATAGAGTCTATACAGAGCCAACCGAATCGATTACAATTTTAAAACACAAAATCCGTGACGTGATTAAAGGCGTATGTAGGATCTCAAAGATATGATAAAATATTCATATAATCTTTCGTAATCTTTCTAACACAATAAACATTAGAATGATTTTCTTATAAATTGAAAATGCCATCATTAAGAATAGAATTATGGGAAAATTTTAAATAAAAATATAAATTTAAAGCATTATTTTCATTCCTTTTATTCAATTATTTCACATAAAATTATTCGAATTATTTGTTATTCAAAAATGGTATTTGTCAGATAATTCGAATAATTATTCGCAAGAAATTGTTCGATTACTTGAACGAACATTATTTGAATGCATACCCTAGTTAACACCAATACACTTATTTTGAATAGATTTTATTATGCAAGTATGTGTGTATGTATATACGACAAAACCCAGCATACCATTCTAGGAGCGCTCCGAAAAAGGAGTCAGAAAAGAGTCCAACAAAAGAGCATTTTCGGAGCGCTCCGAAAAAAGGAGTCAGAAAAGAGTCCAACAAAAGAGCATTTTCGGAGCGCTCCGAAAAAAGGAGTCAGAAAAGAGTCCAACTAAAGAGCATTTTCGGAGCGAAAGAAAAATTTGTTTGTTACTGTCCTGAGTCGGCACGCAGTATGACTCAGAAATTCCACTTAATTTTGTGTATACCAAAGCGTTGTTGTCCTGTTATTTGTGCTTTGACCAAAAAAAAAAAAAAATAGCTGTAACACACAAGAATGATAAAAACAAGATTACGCAGAGCCCAAAAAAACCCTCATAAAAAACTCTTTTCTGACATTATCTAAGAGCTCTTTCTGACGGACCATTTTCGAACGTAATGACCCTCTTTTCTGAAGGTTTTCGGAGCAATTATGATTGTTTTTTGAGCTCATAAAGGGCGTTAACACTCCTAAAAAGGTGTCAGAAAAGACTCTTTTCGGACTCATATGGTTTGCTGGGAATAGTCTTCGCGATTCTACTCAGTGAAAATGAAATAAAATACACAAAGCGCAATTCATTTTTGAATAGACAGTAGTGTGAGTAGAAGACGGTGTCTGTGTATAAGACGGTAGTCAGTATATATAACGGTAATCTTATTAGAAGATGATAGCCTGAGTATCAAACGGTAGTCAAAATTTAACACGATAGTCTGAGTTTAAGACGGTGGTTTGAGTTTAATGGGATAACACCAACACAACTGAGACGAACGTCGAATTTCGCCCAACACCACGAATTAGTCGGTGAAAATTCGCTGTAGAAATTCGTCGTATAAAGCTCAATAACGATGAAAAATAAAATAATGACCATTTTTAAAAATATATATATATATATGTATGTACATACATGTTTACATATACAAAAATTAACATTAACAAAAACACAGGTAAAAACAAGTATAGTCGGTCAAGCCCGACCATATAATACCATACACCCAGTATATAAATAAAACAGTTTTTTAGAAATGGGCGTTATATGGGAGATATTACCTATTATGGACCGACTATCCAAAAATTTGGTGTCATGATTTCTGTGTTAAACTTTATCTTGATATAAATAATTTTTAAAGATTTATGGAGGTTAAAGTGAATTGCGGAGAGGGTCTTATATGGGAGTTTCGATTAATTATGGACCGACCATTATAAAATTAGGTGTCATCATGAAACTTATTTGGGTTGAATTTTATTTAGATACCAACATTTTTAAGAGTGATTTTCAGAAGTGGGCCTTATATGGGAGCTATGACTAATTATGGATCGATCATCATAAAATTGTACCATATTATTCGTATATATATGAAATATATTTGCGTTCAATATTATGTAGATACCAACATTTTTGAGGGAGTTATGCTCTTTAAAGGGATTTTCGGATTTGTAAAGATCGGTCCAAAATTAGTAATAGATCCCATATTACTAATTTTGGACTGATCTTTACAAAATTTGTAGATATTATTTAGATTTATTTATTACTCATTTGTGGTGGAATTTGTTTGGATATTTTTATAATTCAAACATTAATGATCGTTTAACTCCTACTTCGGGAGGACATTTGTATGGGGTCAGGGAAAATAATGGACCGATTTATTGAAATATCTTCAAAATTGCAACCTGTACTCTGCACTCAAGCTTTACATGGACAGCCAGCCAGACGGACGGACGGACATCGTTAAATCGACTCAGGGAGTGATTCTGAGTCGATCGGTATACTGTAAGGTAAGTGTTGGACCAATATTTATGGGTGCTACAAACATCAGCACAAGTCCAATATACCCTCCCCACTATTGTGGTGTAGGGTATAACAATCTTTTATAGTTTACTATTTTGTATATTTATTTTAAATTATATAAAGTAAAAAATAAAACAATAATTAAAGACGTGATAGTGTTTTACACAGACAGACAGACGGACATAGTTCAATCGACTTAGAATTCCATAAGGAACAGGAATATACATACATACTTTGTTGGCTCTCAGATGAATATTTCTCAGTGTTACACACGGAATGACAAACTTATACAATATAATACTTATGGTCGTGGAGGGTATAAAAAAAATCATGAGAAATTTAAAAATCGCGTAAGAGTGATGTTTTTAAATAACATCGAATATGTAATAATGCATTTAACATTTTAATTTGATTTAATTTTTTGTGTTAACAATTTTAATAGTACTAAATAACCTTCGCATTGCTAAAATACTAAATGTAGCAATTTAGCAAATGAATTTGATTGCAGAACATTTTTAAACTCCCATACCTCAACCCAAAAATCAACTGTTATTCTACGTTTGTCCATTTACAATTTTAAAGTTTTTGCTAAGTTTTGATCTTCAATCGTGGTTATTTCATCAATGGTATAGCTAGATTTTTCATTTCCAATATGATAGAATACATATACTTATGTACATACATATTTGGTTTTTCTGTTTTTAGTGAATTATCAATATTGTTCGTCGTTCGGTGGCGTAAGAAATACAAATTAAGCTGGATGTACACAACTCGCTTTTGAGTGTAAACGCGTTTATAGTTTTCTAAACGTTTTTAGCATTAAGTATTTCAAGTTACATGTGAAGATTTTTCGCGGCAATGTACTTTCGGTGGTGATGTGGTAAGTTCAGCTGATTTTTTTTATATGAAGTTTTTTATCGATTTGTTTGTCAATTTCATATAAAAAATGTGTTTTTCAACTATCATTTTTCCTAGTGAAATCACCTTTAAAATAAATTTGCTTTTCATTTGGCGATGTCAGCTGTTCGACGCTTGCGACGCTTTCAAAAGTAGAAAGTAAACGAACTTTTCGCTTTTCAAGCGTCAACGCTTCCTACGCTTATAAGTGTGTAGCTTTAAACATACGACTACATTGATTCAACTACAGTTGTTTAGATCGCGAGAAACGCGTAAACGCTTGGTATGGACTTTCAGCTTAAATATATTTGAGACTTCGCCGCGTAAGACGAATTCAGCCGACGCCATTATTGTGTGTTTTCATATATGTACACAAATGTATTTTATTTTTGATGACGAATATTAGCGACCAAAAATTCGTCGTTCGTCCCAGTTGTGTTTCTAGCATAAGACGGTAGGCTGAGTTTAGTTTGAATTTAAGACGGTAGTCTTTGTTTAAGATACCACAGCCGAGGTAATCGTGTGATCTTAGTTGGTCGGTGAATATTATGATGACACTCTTTGGAAAATTGAAGTCAGTGTCATAAGTGTATATATCCGGCATATTATTCATAAAACCAGAATTAAAAATGGGTTCTGCAATCGTTAGTCAACAGTAGTCTCCATGTTTCCAATTCAAGTGTTCGCCTCTATTTGCTAGTAGCCAGTCAAATATTGTGAAAATTACTTAGATGCAGCTGTCATTATTGCCATCATTTTTCTAATACTTTTGAACCTATTCAGGTGACCACTACCCAGTAGAACAAGATTGGTTTGATAATAAAATCGTTTAGGTCAATAACCTTTTTGCAGCAAAATACTGCAGTTGCTGCTTAAATATTTCTGAATTGTGTTTTTAAGTTTCAATTTCATTTATTATCCGAATATAGTCCAATATATAAGAGATTCCAGGATTTCCAAGAATATTCTTGGATCATTGCCCGTAACTGTCACCATCATGTCGTCCATATAAATAATAGTCATGCAGTAGGTTTTCTCCATGATATTTAGCCGAGCGAGTAAGGGTGAAAGTACCGCAAACAGGTACTTTGGAAAGAGTCTTGAGTAGATTTAATACGCCTATGGACAATGTGTCTTAGTGTCCATGAGCCTTGGTCTTATGGTTTATTGGCTGAAATTAATAAAGATATTTACTTAATTGTTTAACTAGAGGGTGCTGTAGCTTAATTGGTTGGCGCATTTGATCATTAAGTATGAGTTGGTATTTGTAGCCCGGGTTCGATTCCCAGCTGCTGCCACTCAAACAACATCAGTTTCTGATAATTATTAGTTTTCTTTCTATCCTATCATAACTAATATTGATCACAGCGCCCTCCTTCGTAAAATAATTAAATAAAGGCTATAAAATCAAGCTTTAAAAAATAATGCGCCTACTTTACCACCAGAGGCGCTGCAATGCTGCACTAATACAAACATAATGCGCAATTGCAGAGTTGTGATATAAAGCTTTCTTCTACTTTCACCACCTTTACTTCTTCAATCCATCCCCTTCCCAAAGAAAGTAACGCAATTATATATAGGCATATTAATTGTCTGAGTGTTACTTCTTTAAAAAAAAGAAGCTGGTCATCGATAACCCCCAGAGTTTGTAACTGTTAAGTCTAGCTGAAAGCCCCTTTTATATGACCGCTTTCTATAAGAAGCAAATATCCAATCTACGCCAAATTAGAAGTAATTGAAATCCATTTACCCTAAAATATTTAAACATCTATAGGTATTAATAAAAAATCAATATCCCAGAAGTCAACACGTCCTTTTGCTATAAAAAGTGAAAACATTCCTTCCCCCTAAAAACTCAAAGGTTAATTGCTCAATTAAAGGTTAAAATTACAAATCACTTGATCTTTTTTTCACGGCTGTCAATAGTTTTATATTTTTTCATATAATCGCCTTTTTTATTAAGCGCATAAAAAAATCACCCCATTTATAAAAAAAAATATGTGTATATGTATATTTACAGAGACCCTAATTTTTTTCATACTTATTACACGATTTAAATGAGCATAAAAATATAAAAAAAATGATTTAAGTGGCGCTTAAAAAAGCAACATACACAAACAAACAGAAATTACTTAAGGGTGTTTACCCACTGTGCGATTACATAAATTTGTATGTTACACACAAAAAAATAACACACCGGAAAGCAGGAAAAAAATGAACCCCTAAAAAACCGTCACTCAATTACCTATAAAAAAAGGGAGGGAGCTAATAATGATGAAGAAAAAAAAACACGGTTTAATAAAAAAACGGAAGTTGTTTGTGTCTCAATTAAAAAGGTACATATTATGTCAGTACTTATGTATGTACGTGTAGTTATGAAATAAACATTTAACAAACCCATTGTGCTGCATTTTGTTTATTTTTTTTTTAAATTATTGGTGGTTAATTTCCGACACTTAATAAAAAGTGATAAGTATCCCAAATTAGGATGAGAAACAAATTGAAAAAAAAAAAATGATTTTTATTGTGTGTGGGTTTTTTTTATCAACAATTTTTGATTGTTGTTTTCATTGTGTCAGAAGATGCAACACCTCTTATAGAGAATGATGCAACACGTTGCAAGGGTTGCTGTTGTTTATTTATGTAAGTAATCCCTTTTAGTTTTTTTGGGAAACCGTATAGGGATTCCTTTTTTATGGCTTGATTAATAGTCTTTCAAATAAACAAAGGATTACAAGGAGTTTTATTTTGAAAATTTGAGGGGACATAAGAAAGGGTTTATATACATATAATATGTTTATATTATTTATCAATTTGATTTTAAACCTATCAACACATTTGCTGATATGCTTTCGTTTCAGTTTTACTATAAATTTTGTGTAAACCTATTGGTTTATCAATATTTTTGTAACATTATTGAATATACCTTGTGGATGCAATGCAGTACGTTTCTGCTCCAGTGGTCAGCACAAACAGAACAAGCTACATTAGTTAGTGTTTATACCCTACATCGCCATTGAGGGATGGCTATATTGGATTTGTACGAGTATATAATAGTCTAACACCCACCTTAAAGTATACCGATCGACTTAGAATCACTTTCTGAGTCGATTGGGATTGAAATTGTTAAAAATTTCAATTGTGCTCCCAAAATAGGGGTTTATCGGTCTTACATGTTTGATTTGTGCACATATCCAAAAAATTTTCGCCACAAATAAGTTTTACAGATCAGTGCATAATTGAACATAGCTCGCATAACTATAAGACCCACTTCCGTAAATCACATTAAGAAACATAACTTTCTTAAAAATGTTGATATCCAAATAATAATCAACACAAATATGATTCATATAGACGCAAATCATTCGGGCCAATTTTATGATGATCGCTCCATAATTACTCATAGCTCCATAAACCTCTTAAAAATGTTGGCATTCCAATAAAATTTAGCACAACTAAGTTTCATATATACAGAAATCATGACACCTTATTTTATAACGATCGGTCCTAAATTAGTCAAAGGCTACCATAAAAGACCCACTTCTGAAAATTCCCTTAACATACATAAATCTTTTAATAATGTTCAATCGAGATAAAATTTATCACAAACAATATTTATATGCACAGCAGTCATGCCACAACATTTTTGAATGGTCGGTCCATAATAGGTCATAGCTCCCATATAGCACCCGTTTTTGAGAAACAGTTTTTGCTATTTTTTTGTTTACTGGGTGTAGGGTATTAATAGGTCGGGCTTGACCGACTATAGTTTCTTAATTGTTTTTTTTTATTTTTTTATTTAATTGTAACATTCGTGTTACATGAATAGGGTCGTTTTGCTCAGTGGTGGCTATAAGTGCCGGTCACTGAACTCGACTAATCAAAATTCATCTATAGTGCAGTATTCTGACTCTTTACTGTACAATTGGGGCAATTCTCTGAGATTTCTCATTAGAACTAAGCTTCTTTAGATTCACTAGTCTAGCCCATCTTTAACTCTGCAATATTGTCTTCATTTTGTCATTATGATTCTTTAAGGTTACTGTGTTAAACATGTTCAGTTTGGTCTATAATTAACCCATGAATCGACTTACAAACGAACAAAGCTTGCAGATTATTAAATTTTATTATCAAAATGCATGCTCTGTTAAGAAAGTGCATCGTGCACTTCTACAGTTTGGGCGACCATCTGAGGCGGCTCGGCGGAATCTTGTAATTAAATTTCTGGTTGAATGGATACGTAAACAAGCTTTATTGTCGTATTTGGTGTGAAAAGCAGCTAAAAACATTGCAAGATCTGACAATGCATCCCGAAAAATTTACTGTTAGGTGTGGATTATGGGCCGGTACCGTAATTCTTTTCAAAGAGGACGAAGGCTGAAACGTTACTGTGATAGTTACACATTTTTGTTTTGCCCAAAATGGAATACCTAGACTAGGCGGTGCCATATGCTACACAGCCTGCAAAACAATGGTCCAATTTAGAGGCAAGATCGTGCGATTTTACGTCTTTATACTACTTTTTGTGCGGCTATGTTAAGGCTCATATCTATAGGGCCAACGGTTGACTTACTGAAAGCTAATATTGAGGAATTTATTCGTAAGATACCGGCCGATATGTTGAAGAGAGTATGCCAAAATTGGACCCAGCGTAGCCACGTTCAACATTTACATACATAAAATCATCTTTAAACACTAAATTATATAGATCGTTCTATTAACGAGTCAAGAAATTCTAGAACTCTCTCTCACCATATTCTTGTGAATATTTCACGAATTTATTCGATATATGAATTATCAAATAGCAAATCTTTGTATAAACTTTACATTTCCTATTTTGCATTATGCTACCATCATTCTTCGCTTATATAAATAGTTACATATATAAAAGGCCTCGAACAGCCGATATTTCACTCTGCCAAAATTGCGGTTTTTTAAGGTTTTTCATTGAAATTGGAAATTAGTTTGGGACTTTAAAAGGTTTCAGATTAGCCAGGTTTCAGGTTGAGACAATTTAGGGCTGATTGGATATTCGGTAAATGTGTGAGTGGACTCCGACTAATGTTGCAGCTGCCGGCAATAACTATCTAGGCTAGGCTATTCATATCTAATGAGTGGACAGACTATGCAACATACGAGTACAAGTAGTAATAGTAGGGACTATTTAAGGCTGCTAAGGATGCTAACAGTTCATTACAGGATCGTTAAAAAATGAAAGTATTCTCGGCAGCTTTAGAAAAGAGGAGTCAGTTTTTAATTTTCAGTAATCATATGAAGCTTAAAATATGTAAATTAAGTGTAGTGTATATAAAATTCGTTTCTGCCTCCCACTAACTATTTATATATTTCATATTTGTTATTAGTTTACCCCTTAACACAAAGATAGGGGCAATATTATCTAATTTATTTATATTTTTTTATTGCTTTTATGTAAGAAGCTGTGTAAAAAGATCATTAATTAAGGATTTCAAAGTAAAACACATCTCATTTTAAGTACCAGCAACAGCTACACATTGCAGCCCCTTTTTAACACTTTCTTTTCAAGTCATTTCTTTATTTTTTTTTTTTTGGAAAAATAAAATATGTAGTGTTTTCTTTTTCAAATATACTTAGATGTGTTTTTCAAGTTCAATGCCACACTGTTGCATGTCCATAGCTGGTAGTATGTATGTTATAATTTATAGTTTATTGTTTTTTTTTGTTCTTTTCTAACTTTATATGGAGCATTTAAGAAGTAAATCTTGTGGTAGCACGCATCTCATTCTTAATATTCTGGACTGTAAACATGTGTGTGTGTGTGTGTTTTAAAGATTTTCAAACTCAAATACTTTGATACATATGTACTTATACACATATGTACTATACTCGTATACACATGAAAGTGACAGCAAGAATGAGGTCTTTTTGTAATCCTTTTTGGATATCTTCTCTTGGGTTTAATTTTATTATGCTATTGGTATTGGATTGAAGATCTGATTTCAACACATTTGTTTTTATTTATTTATTTAGTTTAAAGTTATATACTATAGTTCGTATTTATACAGTGATTAACAAAATTGTATGCACGAATTACATAGTTGTTTTATATAGGGCGTTTCCACCAACATTTAACATTTTACTTGTTGACATATCAGTAGTAGAAGCTCTGAGAATTGATAAAATAAATTCAATTTCGCTCGAAAATTCTCCACGCAAAATTTTATAAAATTCGTGATTCGTGGTCAATGTTAGAGTTCTTCCAAGAATTCGGTCGAAAAATTTTTAATGTTCTTATTATTATTTTATCTATAAACCTTTCATAGAGTTCAGTATAAGACGTAGTATTTAGTACAAGACGTAGTTTTTAGTATAAGACGTAGTCGTTAGTATAGAAAGTGGTCTTTAGTATAACACGTAGTCTGCAGTAGTCTTCAGTATAAGACGTGGTCTTTAGTATAAGAAGTGGTCTTTAGTATAAGTCGTAGTCTGCATAAAAGACGCATCCATTTAATATTCAAACTACTACTACTCTTTATATTACATATCAAATATTTTTTCTACTGCATTCAACTTTTCTCTGCCACTGTTTCCTTTCATCTATGTACTACAAATTTGTCTAAATAAACCCATTCAAAAAAATTTTATTTTTATTATAGTTTCTTACTTCTTAATTGGTTTCTTAAGTGTTTGTAATTTATTTTTTTTATATTTAACATAACATTTGTAGTTGTTGTTCTGGTTTGCTTTCCTTTTTACAAAAAAGTGTTAAGCAACTATCGGGCGGACAGACATAAAACTCTTACTTTTCAAATACATATTTCAACACTCATAAGAAAAAGTATGGCGCAAGCGTGTTATATATTTATAACACTTTTTCTTTATTTTTTAAAAAAATTGTTTTGTCAGTTTCCAAAAATAAATAAAATAAAAATAACAGGAACAAATTTTAAAACTCACATACACACACACACACACACACACTGAAAAAAAGTTTTTAAAACTGAAAATGGGGCGTATTTAGTACCCCAAAAAAAGAAAGGTAATAAATGAACATCATAAAAGAAAGAAAGGAAAATATGGTGACTTGATTAATGGAGGGAAAAATTTTATAAATGAAATCAAATCAAATCAACAAAGTCATTTTGTTAATGTAAATAGAATTTACATAATTATTTTATTGCAGTTTGAAATGTTTGTATATAATTAGAAAACATTAATTTTGTAAGAATTTTCATGTTAATAAAATTCGTTATAAAAATGTAAATGGTTTACTTAATCAGCTAGTAAAATGGAGAAATCTCTAGATTAGGTCGTTGATGGCACTGTTAAGGATTCTTGGGAGATTGTTAAATCTGTAAGTAATATCGGACTATTGTAGCAGGTTACGGGATCAGAGAAAAGTAGAGACAGCAACAATACATAGAGTTTTAGTCATAAACAATATATGTTGAACTTTTCATCTATTAACTGATCTTCATTTGTTACTATAGTATGGTCTTATTAAAACCCAATTTTCTCAGCTCTCTACTTGAATGCTTACACGTAGGGAGTAACCAACAATCAATTATCTTTCCAACCAAGGACCCTACAGACGTAAATATGTGATGATTTATAAAATCTAACAAAAATCAACAGGAAACCCTTCAAACAGTTATTTCTTACTCTCTTTAGATTTGTTTCTTTTATAACAAACAGCTAAATTTATCGAACATATCATGGTGCAACTATACAAGGTGAGTGCCAATCGACAACAAATACAACACAAAACAGAAACAACAGGCATTTTGTTTGTGTAAAATAATGTACTACTGTCAAAAATACTTGAAAAAGTATTAATTTTGACATAAGTAAATTGTAAACAAAGTCAGTCAGCTGGGCTACTGCACTCACCTTGTATAGTTGCACCATGGAACATATCGTGTCATATAGGCTTTGAAGTTTAAATTGTAAAACAAAATCCAACGAAAATTTCAATGTTTAGAGCCATGATGTTCATAAGAAATAGGAACACCCGTAGAGATTTAGATGTACTATTGGTAAAGGAAGTGTGTAAGGAAGTCTTTAAACATCGCAAATCCATATAAATCGACAAGCATGACATTGTATGCAAACCAAATCAGCCTTTAATTTAATGCTAGGAACACAACTGGGATAAACGTCGAATTTCGCTCAACACGACGATTTAATCGGTGACAATTCGCTGTGTAAATTTGTCGTACTAAGCACAATAACGACAAAAAATACAGTTTTTATTGTCGTATAACAGCTGATAGATAGTGTGACCATATTTAAAAAATATATATATTTAAAAAAAATATTAACATTAACAAACGCACATGTAAAAACCTATTTTATAGTTAACTATTTTGTATATTTATTTAAAATTATATATATTAAGAAATAAAACAATAATAAAAGTAAAAATGAACATTATTTACTAAAACATTAAAAACTAGTACGAAACATGGTCACTCCGTATTGTTTGTTCGTCATTCGCCGGCAGAAGAAATAGAAATAAATATATTTCAGAGTTCGCCGCGTATGACAAATTCAGTCGACGTCATTATTTGTATTTTCATATACACAAATGTTATTTTATTTTTGGCGACGAATATTCGCGACCAAAAATTTGTCGTTCGTTCCATTTGTGTTCCATTAATATTACTTTAGATTTTAGATTTGAGTACATATTACTAGAACTGAGAATATAAGCAGATTATATAAATAAATTTTAATTGTAGATTCTGAAAAAAAAATTGTAGTTATTGAAGCAAATGTTCATTATATGATTCAGGCCTTAGATCTGTCAGATTTTTTTGACAAGTAGTTTATTTATATACGGCATTTTGTTTTAAAATAAATATGTTCATCTACTCATTCCAATTGAATTTGACAATGTCCGTTATACTATAGAGTCAGTTAGATAACAATACTCGAGAAAATAGGCAGCACCAATAAAGCAAAAGATCTGTATGAGTAAGTATATAAATTTAAAAGTCAAGAAATTAAGATTATGTAGAGCTGGAGTTAAAACAGAAAGATTATGACATTTCACCATATAAAATACAAAAAATCTTTATTATACGAAGCCGGTGTTCTGTAGACCATAGAGGAGAAAATCTTGTATTTAGCTTTAAACACCGCTTATGTCTGACATTTATATTAAAAGTATGAAATTTGATGTCAAAGTATGTACATTAGGGGGGCCCCGTTTGTATGGAGAAAAAAAATAAGGTATCGATGTTCCCGACTAATATGAAAATTTGATTAATTTTAAGACTACGTTTCTCAATTTTTTTTGTCCTGGGGTCAATATTTGGTGAGCTGGATCAAAGGAGGTTTTTTGATTTTTTTTCACATTTCTTCCAAAGGAACTATATGTAAATTTGGTATCATGTGAAAGGTCTTTGAGAGGCGCATTCAATGGGTTATCAAAAATTAAAAAATAATTTTTTTTAAATTAAAAAAATTTCAAAATTTCAGACAAAATTTTTTTTTTTTTTTATTTTTTCATAGAATTTACTTAAATACATAATTAGTTGAAATTTCTTGATTATTAACATCATGCAATTTAACCCAAATGGTTTTTCCCATCTATTACCGAAAGAATATACGAGTGCGACTTAAAACTAATACCAAAACTATACATAAGTAACAACAAAAATCTCCACAAAATCGTGTAAAATATTATAAATCTTAAACGTACATGTAAAAAACAATCACCGATACACAGCTGTGTTGAATATGTCGGTAAATTATTTCCAATAATTCAACTATTAAATACTCACTCGAAAAATGAACCTTGGTGGCTTCTAAACCGCAATGCATTTATACTGGATCTGCAGAAATATGACAAACAATCAACTTTACCAATTGTATACCAACTAGAATTCAATTCCATTCGTCGTTCCCACATATACAATACCTGGAAATTCATATTCGTATTCATGGGTCAAAAACACACCGATATACCTCTTTTGACATTGTAAACGATAATCACAAACCTTTTTTACATGGTCTTTTAGAACCATTTTGTAGTATTTTTACAGCAGAAGCTCTAGCAATAAAACTTGCTACGGAATATTGCACAAAACAAAAAGGACGTTATGTTATATGTACCGACAGCAAATCAACAATCTCAGCTATCCTAAATACTAACTAGTACGAACAATCGGTAACAGACACCCGCAACTTTCTCATTAATAAAATACGCTTAATGTGGGTCCCAGGTCATTCTGGCATTGCAGGTAACATAGCTGCCGACAAAGCTGCATACTTCGTCGCGCAATCACCAACATATACCTTCACCACGCGTACTACAAAAGTCCTAAATAAACTTATATTAAAACATCTCGAAGAAAACAAACTAAAACTATGGGTAAACTACAACCATCGGTACAAAATAATTAAACCTAATGGAGTCAAACCTATATACCCTAAATCTTACCCCAGACAGGAACTACGAGTTTTCACGAGGTTAAGATTGGGTCATACCAAAATAACTCATCAACACCTGCTGCAAAAAGAAGATAGCCCTATTTGCACTAGATGCAACGTACAGATAACTGTAAACCACATCCTTGATCAATACCAAAAATATTCAACAGTAAGATTAGAAATTTTTAAAACAACGCTACCCAGCACTTTACTTAAAACCCCTAGCCATAGCAACATCACCAAAATCATTAAATTCATCAAACATTGTAATCTATTAAATCAAATATAATAATATGTACATTTAAAACATCTTTATATTCCATAATATAATTACCTCTGTATAAATGTAAATAGAATATATAGACAATTTCGCTCTTAAAAGTAATAAACGCTTTAATAATATCTAAAATCAGATACGGATTAGTATTGTATGGTAACTCTCCTACAACCTCTTTAAAAAAAATTAACACGATTATTAACACAGTAACTCGATGTGCACTTGGTGTACTTCAAACTACTACAATTAAGAATCTACATTTTGAAACTAATACCTTAAACCTCAATACTCTATACCAACTAGAATTAAGAAAAGGCATAAAATCAATCATTACATATCATGACACACCATTACGAAAAATTATTGAGAAATACAAAAGACTTAAAAGAAACCATAAAATTAAATCTGCTTTATATAAAATAATAGAACTTTCCTCCTCGGAATTTGACTTTCCAACAAAAAGCCCTAAACCAAAAACATTACCTCATCCTCAATGGAATTTAAAATTGGAATCTATTGACTCGTCTCTCTCATCTTATAGAAAAGCAGATACTAGTCAAGTCCAATGCCGCTTATTTTTTCAGGAAATCATGAACCATAATCCCGACAGAACATTTATTTTCACAGCTGGTTCTGGAGAATCTGTTTCTTTTGCGGTCACATCAGAGAAAAAAATAATTCTCACTTCGTTACTACCTAACTTCAGTTCTGTTTTTACAGCTGAAATAATAGCAATATATAAAGCAATTGAATACTGTCAAAAATCTGGCAATTTCGCTATATGCACCGATTCACTATCAGCAATGCACGCCATCACTAATATTAACAACAACAATTTTTACGCAGTTCACATTAGAAACTTCCTTAAACAACATTTTCCAAAAGTAATCATTATTTGGGTGCCTGGACACGCTATGATCCCAGGTAACGAATTCGCCGACAATGCTTCCAAACTGGCTCACAAATCCCCACTTATCATGGAAATCAATAGGAATTTCTCAGACACCAAAAAATTCATTAAAGAGCAAACTAATAATCAAAACTCCAATACATGGGTTGAGCCGAACAACTGGTATAAATCTATTAACACGAATAAAAATAACATTTACACTTGGCTACCTAATAGTAATAGTATCAAACTTCCTTAGACTTAGACTGGGCCACACTAAGATTACTCACAACCACATCATAGCAGGCAAAGACCCTCCTATTTGTGATTGTGATAACGATAGCCCATTAAACATAACACACATCTTATGTGACTGCACCAAATTTGATCAAATTAGAAACCAATTATTTTCTGATATAAATCCACTCCTATCTTTATTTCTTCCCTCTGAGCACTTATACAATAATTATTACTAAAATATAACAACACCTTTGAAAAAAAAAAATTACAACTTAAGGCCTAGTTGCTATAGCAACAAATAATTATATTTAGTATATACATTTATGTATTACCTAAATCTTAAATAAATAAATAAAAATAATCAGAAGAGTCGAAGGCCTCAGTTGCTAGCACTCACTATCTTTAACTTATATTATATAGTGTCATTAATTGTATTAAATAATATTAATAAAATAAAAATAAATAAAACCAATATGGACATATGGCACCCAATTATGGGCCACTGTATGCGCATCAAACATCCAAAAATTACAGAGAAGACAGTGTAGGATATTATTTGCAATGACACAATCCACAGAGATCTAAATGTCCCCCCTATTCAGGAGGAAATTAAAAAGCATGCACTCAAATATATAGTTAGACTAATAGTCCACCACAACTATCCCGCCCGGGATCTACTACATTTCGAAGGTCACCAGAGGCTAAAAAGAACCGACACTTTGAGCCTAGTGAGAATATTAAGATTTGAATACAGTAAATTAGTTATTACATTGGGAATATCTAATAAATAACAATTAGGATTAGGATTTGAATATTTATTGTAAATTTCGTTAAGAAAGATCCAATAAAATGAATTAAATAAATAAAACAAAAAAATATTTACAAGTCTGTGTTTAAATCCAAATTGATGATTTGGAATACAATTGTTTTCAATTAAACAATATTCATAATTTTCTTTATATTTTAATTTTTTGAAAACAGTTTAATTGAAATCCTTTTTAAAACAGCTGCCTTTATTTTAGCAATTCATTTTTATAAAAATTGCGGGGAATATTAATAAATCTATTAAAAAAATGTATTTTAAAGGAAATGAAAGGGTGAAATCTTTAATTGAACAAAGAAAATCAATAATGAAAATTTGATACTTTATGTGATATAGAAAAAAAACTCATACAAATTTCCGAAAAACAAACACCGACCACAAAAATCCATTGCAAGAATGTGAAAAATATGACTTGACAAAATAATCAACAGCTGGTGAGCAAAAAACCAAATAAAAGGAGTTAAACACAGAAGGACAAAGGATCAGCACTTGAACAAAAACAAACAATAATTGAAAGGAAACTCTTGCCATTTTGAATATGTAACAGAAAAAAAAAGAAATTTAAATGATCGATGACATTTCAATGAATGAATGTTAGAGTTATGGTTAGAAAAAGTCACCTGCATTTGAGTTAATAAACCTTCGACAAATGAATTTGCAAAGAAAAAGTATTGCGTTTTTGTCTTTTGTTTAGAAATTCAAATTGCCAGCATAAAACCAGCTGAAAATTTATGTAATTTTACAAGGATTTTGTAGAATTTTATTTAACCTTATAAATTATTGCTTAGTTATAAACTCACTGCCATAATTCATACATACTATATGTATGTATGTACTCGTATGTATAATAATAAGTAATTTTAGTTTTCAATTATTTTATAAAACAGAAAAAACACAGCTGTTAGTTTACTAGTAATGAAATATCACGTGGAAATAACACGCGATATTTTAGAGAATTGTTAAATTGTTTTTGGATTAGACAGGGCGTTCATAAAGTGCTTGGCTTTTGGGGTTAACACCCAGTTTTATATTATCTGTGTTCTAAATTTGAGCAAAGAAATTTTATATAAATTTCTGTCACTAAATTTCGGCAACTAAACACCTATTTCCGTTGTAATAAATGTCATTTTTATGATTTGATATTGTCACATCAAAAAAGGTAAAACCATTTTGAATTCCTGAGGTTTCTTAACACACATCATCACCTGTTTCTAGAATTTCCAAATAAAAACTCAAATTACTAAACACAGCAATAGAATTGTTTGCAAGTGAAATCCTTAAATCCTTTACAAAACTAAACAATAAAAGGAAAATAAATAAAAAGTATCAACCAACAGTTGCATACTTAAGGATCCCTGACAGTGCTTGTGTGTGTTTTTTTAAATTTTTTTTCTCTTTTAACATTCCAATAAGTTGTTACTCCTCTAAATAAAAAACAAAACCTTTTTTCACACACATCACAGTGGGGCTAAATTAAAATTTATTTTAGTAATATATCTAACATTTCTAAACGGCAGGAGCAAAGCCAAGGAGTATTTGAATTTATAATTATAAGATGACAGTCAACAAATATTTAAGCAATGGCTTTGTGGGCCCTATTGGTGGGTGGCTGTTTTTTTTACAGATTCCACAAGTATGTAATATATAATAAAATTCTTATTTATTGACTTAACCCCATGAAAATTTTATTGTACATTAAATAACCATTCCAAATAATAAATTAAAAAAAAATTAATTAAAGTTAAAAAAAAATCCATTAATTCTCCAAAAAATAAACGAAAATCCCAAAAATGGGATTATTTTATAAATTTGCTTATAAAGAGTCCTCAATTTTTTCAGGATTAATAAAATTCTTAACAAATAACTAAATAATTCAAGAACATTTCAAAAACTGCTTTATTTTTGAGATTTTAGAAATCAAGTTTAAATTTTGGTGAAAATTTTTTTTACAAATTTGAAACAACGTACAAGCAACATATTTGAAATATTGGAAATCTTTTATACATATACTCAAATGATGCTTGGAAAAAAGCTTTCAGAAACCTATAAATTTATTATCAAATAAAATCGAAAATTAAAAACGAACGTTTTATTTTTATATAAGATGTGATCAAAATCGAACGGTTTTATTTTCCATTTTTGTTTCTTTTCAAATTGTTTCAAGTGAAAATAACAACTTTTGTTAAAAAATTAAAGTTGTTTTTAATAAAAAAAAAAAAAATTTATCACGGTCTTTTTTTAATAAAAAATAATTTGAATCACAACGAAAAAGTTTGAGGGATGCATCAGACCAATTGCAAATACAGGAAAATAGATTCAAAGAATGTCTTTGTATACACAAGGTCGGTTTTATTTGGATTCTCCAAATCCTTCAAAGGTGGACCAAGTTTATTTAACTCCTGAGCGAAAGTTTGCCAAGGCCTTTCTACTTCAACTCTATCACCTCTAATTTTTTTTTTGCCAGTTGTGGCAATTTTTTCGGGCTTAATAAAATTTTTAACAAATAACTAAAGAATTCAAGAACATTTCCAAAACTGCTTTCTGATTTGTAAAGCCAGCTTTGAGATTTTAGTAAATAAGGTTAAAAGTTTAAATTTTAATAAAAAAAAATTACAAATTTGCTAAGAACGGCTAAGAGTCACATATTTAGCAAAATTTATCATATGTTTTTAAAGAAAGTTTTGTTTAAATAAAAAAAAAGAGTTAAGACTTTTTTCGCGCAAGAAATTCAAAAATCTACCAAATTTAACATTTGTTAGAAAAAAATTGGTTAAATTCGGAACGCTGTAGAGGCCACATAGTTGGAATATTGGACATAATGGCAGTTAGGAATATATAAAACTTTTATATGTTCTTAAAGAAAGTTTTGTTTAAATAAAAAAAGAGTTAAGGTATCTTTTCGACCAATCTATAATTTGTTTAGAGTTTTAACAAATAATATGTAATAAAATCTATTTCTTTAAAGGATGCTGTAGCTTAATTGGTTAGCGCATTTGATCATTAAGCATGAGTTGGTATTTGTAGCCCGGGTTCGATTCCCAGACGCTGCCACTCAAACAACATCAGTATCTGATAATTATTAGTTTTCTTTCTATCCATCATAACTAATATTTATCACAGCGCCCTCCTTCGTTGATATAGCATTGAAACGCCACCGAAGTAAAATAATTAAATAAAGGCTATAAAATCAAGCTTTAAAAATAATGTGCCTACTTACCACCAGAGGCGCTGCAATGCTACTCTAAAACAAACATAATGCGCAATTGCAGAGTTCTGATATAAAAGATTTTTTCTTTCACCACCTTTACTTCTTCAATCTAACGTAATTATATATAGGCATATTAATTGCCTGAGTGTTACTTCTCTTTAAAAAAAAGTTAATGCAATGCAATTTTCAATGTAGCTTCAATTTCTTATTCTTAACTAATAATTAATAAAAAATTACAAAAAAGTTTAAAGGGAATTCCGCAATTTCCATATAATGAAGGGAAAATTAAAAAAAATTGGAATTTTTGCAATTGAACCCAGAAATTCCCTATTTTTTACGAGAATAAAAAAGTTACTTTAAGGATAAATAAGTAATACAAGAAGCTTTCTAATACTGTTTTCCATTTTATAATACTAGCTTTAAGATTAAATTTAAATTTTTATTATAAAAATTCTACAAATTTGGAACGGCATAAGAGCCACATAATTAGAAAATTGGACATATTTTTTATACTAAAACAATGTTTGGAAAAATAGCTTTCAGTAACATATAAATTTATAATATGTTCTTAAAGAAAGTTATTTTTAAATAAAAAAACACTTAGGTCACTTTTTAGCAAAAAAAAAAATATAAATTTAAATTATGTCCCACAGTGCAAATATTTGTTGACTACTTTCAACCATTTCACATTTTTTACGGTTATACTCACTATCTATCCTTACAACAACAAACAAGGACACAAAAAACACATGTTGTTGTTAAAAAAGTATCTGTTTCAGTTAAAAACAAGAACAAAGCCAATACACCAGACTCATACCTGTTAAAAAAATCTACTTTATTCTTTGTAAAAAAAACACAATTTTTTTTTAAAACATTTGAGGAAAAAAAAGCAAAAAATATGTGTCATTTGTGTCATCCCTTAATTTTTGCAAAACTTGTGTTTTTTTGTGAATATTTTTTCTTTATTTTTAAACAATTGTATGGTTACTTTCCACCCCTCTCTCTAACCACCACCACCCTATTTAACAAACATACATACATACATAAATATTTTATACATAGTATATGTAGTATATGCCATTTACATAAAGAATTTTTTGTTTAAAACAAAAAAACTAAGTATATGTTTTTATTAGCATTTTTATCCAGCCTGCCCTGCCCTGCCCTGCCTGACTGTGGAGTTGAGTTTGGAGTAGAGTATAAATTTTTTATGATTTTCCATAAGGGTTGCAATATATATGGATTCATATTGTATATTGTATAGATATTTTATATATTCTGCTTGCAAATATATAAAAATATATTTATTTTATTTATTTTATATACTATATAGAATTGTTATTGGTAAATATTTGAATTTTTTGTGTATGAGTAAAAAACACACACACACACACACAATTTTTATAAAAAATTTATGTAAAACTTTTTGATTGGCTGTGTATTGTATAGAATTTTTTATAGCCTGGTCTTTTATGTAAATATACATAAATGTTTAAAAAAGATATTTATAAATTTATATGGGGAAATGTAAAGGTATGTAGTATATGAAATGTTGTAGGATATTTGTGTTTTGTTTCAGATGATTGATTGGCTTCAATTTGTGACAATATTTTCAAGAGCTTTTTGTGTAAATTAAAGCTTTATAAAACTGGTCCTGATGTCAACAATAATCGGGTTTGAGCTCTACTAAAGTATTCACATTAAATCCGCTGCTTTATAGGTTCTACTGATTTAACATTGGTGAGATTTTATCTATAACAATCTTTGTCCCAATTTACTGTTTCGTGTAAATTCTTATTGAAAATATTGATACAAGCCTTGAAATTTATTCGGTGTTTACACAGCACAGTAAACGCACATTTGTAAACACATATGTAATACGAATAAGAGAGCAACACGAATTGCTAGTACAATCAAGTGTGTACTCGTCTTATCTTCCCCTCACCCTGATAAAAGGTAATAAGATTAGCTTAAAGAATTGCTTCGTGTAAATTCGAATTTTATCTGGAAATGTTCAATATAAAAATAAATAAGTCGCTGTAAAATTTAACCATTTATTATCAAAAATAGTTTGCTTTGCATATCCTGGGATATTACACTTTATTTTCACCATCCTAACTATAACAAAGCTAGCAAGTTTCCTGCGACTTCAAATCTATGATCGCTAAGTAAATTTTAAAGATAATTTCAATTACTTTTGCAACTGTAGAAAAATATTCAGGATTATTAATGCAAGATGTTATTTTTTAGAAATTGCCGTATTTTCTAAAATATTTGCTTACTGTTTTCCAGCTGTTGACAACCAATTGAAAATGCTCATTTTAAATAATTCTTAGTTAGGTTTTCTCTTCAAAACACTTGATTTTTTAATACTTTTCTTTCCGAATTCTCTCAATTTTTATAAATTTTTTTTTTATGCAGATATAATAAATTTATACTTTTCTGAAAGCTCTTTTGTCAAAGATCATTTTAGTATAAAAATTCATCTCCAAAATTATATTTTGCCTTTCGCCGTTCCGAATTTTACCTATTTCCTTTTAAAAAGTGTTAAATTTGGTATATTTTTGATGTTTTTGCGCGGAAAAAATACATTTATTATTTAAACAAAACTTTCTTTAAGAACTTAAAATAAGTTTTTACTTCTAGCTATTTTTCAAAGATTATTGAAATATCTAAAACATGCCCAATTTTCTAAATATGTAGCCCCTACGTCGTTTCGAATTTCAACTATTTTTATTTATCAAAATTTGATGTTTAGACCTTATTTTCTAAAATCTCAAAACCTTTATGTATTCCTTATTTATGCTTAAAGTATTTTATCAGCTTTGTAAAAATGTAAATCTTATGAGCAACATTGTTAAAAATCGCATTTAAATTTTTGGTAATTTGTTTTAAATTGTTAATTAAGAGATGATTTTAATGTAAAAATATTCCAATACCTCTTCTTATAACAAATTTAAAAAAAATGTCTCAACTCTTTTTTATTTTTTTAAGAACATATGTATAATAAATTTATATTTTTCTAAAAGGTATCTTTCCAAATATCATGTTGCCGTACGTTGTTCCAAATTTTGCTCATAATGCCCTGGTAAGAAATATGGACCTTATAAAAAAATTCCATTTATGGATATTCGTCTAATTTTTTTTAAATTGCGGGATAACTTTTCTACTTTTATTTTATATTTTAGGTTGTTTTTATTTAGAATAACAAAGTTAATCTATGTTCAAAACTTCACTACATTAAGTCAATAAATAAAGATTTTATTACATATTTGTTGAATCTCTAACAATCAAAATTTGTATCTATATTTTTATAAACAATTTTTCTCATATTTTTTCTGACAATTTCTTTTTAACTAATGCCAAGTATATACAATCTTTCAACATGACACGCATCGGACAGATTAATTTTGGTTAATCTCCATTTTATGAAAAAATTTTATTCACATTTTTGCAAAATGTCGGTTCTAAGGTTGCAATAGATTCGATGGGTAAGAGCCCTTATTCAAAAACGATTATTAAATTTAACAAACGTTTATTAAGACAGATTTGCATATAAAAATTTGCTTAATAAACGTTTGTTAAATTTAATAATCGTTCAACCCCCTTAGTTGATCTTTAACAGTTTAAAAGTTAATGCTATCCATTAAAACAAAGTAGGAGGAAATTTAATTAGTTTTCTTATGTTTTTAATTTTTTTTAATATTAATAAATGACTGACAATTTGTTTTGTAAAAGTATTCATACCATTTTTTGTTCCATTAAAAAACTTTCCATAACGATATAAAAATAAAATTGTCTATCAGTTTACATAAACATTAAAGATAAAAATCAATTTCGAAATATTTTTCTTAATTTTATGAATTGGCGATTTCTCCCCCACCACCTAACACTTTTTTATCTTAAGTATTGGCCACACAGTCGGCAAAGCTAGACTGCGCTAAAAGCTTCTTTATCGTTTCTCCTTTATTTTTCAGTTCTAACTATTAATTTGTGACGTGCGTGTGTCCTCGGGTATAATATTTGTAAAAAAATGTTTTTGTCATACAAAAAGTGCCTAACCAATTGTAATTTGTTAATAAAACAGTAAAGTGTTAAAGGTTTTACAGGAAATGTATAAAATATGTGAAAAAATCTAGTTATTTAATAGTAAATTTGTGTTAAAAGCAAAACTTGTTAAGAAAAAAGCGCAGCCGGCAGCGCAGTTGCTAAAAAATGTATGTGTTGCGTTTTTATGTGATTCGCTCGTTTCGCTCTTTCGTTAAAGTATTTGTTGTTGTGTATTTGCAAATTGCAATAGAGTAAAAGGAAATAAAAAAAGTTGTTATTGAGCTTGAGCAAGTGGTTTAAGCTGAGGAAATTTTTGTGTATAGAACAGTGTGACCATTTTAACATTTTTGCGGCTAAATTTAGCTTATTTTATTTTGATTTAGCTACAAAATTTTACATTTAACATTTGACATTTTATTTAGCATTTCTTAATAATATGTTTAGCAGTTTTTAGCATTTTAAAAATACTAATTTTTTTCTGTTGAAAATAGCTTGAAAATAAGAAAAGGAAAATTCTATGAACATTTTAAAGAATAAAAAATGACAAATTTATTAACAGACACTTGAACTAAAATGGCAAAAATTAACTTTATATGAGTGGGAAAATCAAAACTCAACCGTAGTTGAAAGATGAAAACTCCCTATCATCTTTCGTTATGAAGATTTTAGTTTTGCCATTTAGAAATTCAGAAGTTAAACGTACGCGAGTATTTAGTGGAATGACTTCTATAAAACCCTAGTAAGAATGTATAGTCGTCATGCCCGATTATAATGCATGTTAAAGTGATTTTCAGAAGTGGTTCTTATAGTTTCGGAATTGAGCTTTATATTTGAGCAATGACTAATTGGTCCATAATTAGTCATTTGAAAATTAGCTATCATGATTTCTATATACATATATGCAATTTGTTTGTATTGAATATTATTAATTTTAAGAGAGTTAAGCCCGTTAAAGTGATTTTCCAAAGTGGACATTATATGGGAGCTATGAATAATTATTGACCGAACTGCACAAAATTTGTAGGTGTGATTAGGTTTCATATACAACTTATTTGTGCTAAAATTTATTTGGATCACACATTTATGATATATAAAGCCCTATTTCGAGAGTACATTTGTATGAAGGCTAAGTGAAATAATGGACCAATTTCAACAATCGAAATATCTTCAAAATTGCGACCTTTGCGTGAACAGTCATTAAGTAGAATCAGTGATTCTGAGTGGATTGGTATACTTTAAGGTAAACCTTAATTAGTTTCGTTCTTAAGTTCAAAGTTGTATAATAGTTTAAAAAGTTTATTTTTTTTCATGTGTACCTCATTGTAAAAAATTATTTCTAGAAAGTATTTTAGCTTATTTTTAAACTGATTTAGCCGCTTAATTTCTTGAGATCTGGTCACACTGGTATAGAAAAATAAAAAAGTAAAAGAGAGAGTAACGAAAAAAGAGTAAATAAATGAAACAATAACAATTAAGCTCTTTCTATGGCCTGTTTTATATTAAGTGCAAGTGTGTGTGTTTTTTTTAATTAAAAATTAGCCATATTTAAAGTTAAAAATATCTTATTGTATGTGCTGCATTAAAAGGTAATTTTTATTATATTTTTGTAAATTGTATTGTATTAATAAAATATAAATTAAACGACTGGTGTTTTATTGAGAGTTGTTGATTTTTATTTAAAAATTTTTACAGTTACAACCTTATATATTTTTCAATTTTGAACATTGCTATTAGAAATAAAATAACTATTTGTGGCACATTTTTTGTAGATTTAATCGTTGAGGTCATATTGTGTTCTAATTATTTTTTATTGACAAAGAATATGTATTTTGGGGCCTTTTTAATACGTACACAAATTTGTTATGTTGTGCAGGGTGGGAAAAACGTGACATGATCATGTTCATAGTATTCTTTAGCATTTTTAAAAATGTTTAACTTTTTGTGTGAAAATGCCATTTGATGGCAAACATAATTATTCGAATAAGAACATAACATTGAAAAGATTTATCCACACGAAACAAATTCATGTGAGGACATTAAATTGTTCGCCGAATGTCAAGAATTGGAGTTTTTTGTCAGTTGGATTGTGTGTCCTCATTTGCATAAAATATTAAGTAGCAAGTTTGCAGCAGTGGTATTATCAAACTTTAGAGAAATTTATTGTAATTTAGGTGACTAAAAAACACTGCACATTGGTGTGAAATACTTTAAACTACTAAATTATTTAATTTGACTAAGACAAATAACAACTTCGTTCAAAACATTACAGCAACAAACAATGGAACAGAATAAAATTTTTTTGAAAATAAACAGATCTGAAAAAATTTGTTAATTTAAATTTTGAAAATAAAAACTACACAGCCAATAGTGTGTGTGATCTCTAAAATCGGATCTTAAACGAAAAATTGGGATCGTTTTCAATTTCTCAAATACTTTGTGAGTTTAAAACTCGACTAAAACTCAACAACACTCCTCTATAGGCATGTGGAATTTTATTGCAATCGGACTTACTGTTTAGAAATTCCAGATTTATTTCCCTTTGTTTCAAATTGTGCAACTTTCAGGTTCTTTTGTAAATTATTAATCGCCTGGCGTTTTTCATTTGATTTCAGGGTAATAACTATTTTAAAAATGGAATTTTATTATATTTTAAATATGGAGTAGAATTTTCGTACGATTTTCTGAATTTGTTCGTACAAAAAATAGTTTGTGCGGTTCAGAAGTGGTCATTTTGACACGGAGTACAAAGATCGACCAGACCAGACCAGAAAAGCTTGAAACCATAAATTGGAGGTATTACTGTATGAAGATTGTATTCAAATTCAACAAGAGCTTGGAAAAACATTGGGAGTTACTCATGCAGCAATTTCAAAACGTTTGCAAGCAGCAGGATTCATTCAAAAGTAAGAAAATTGGGTACCATATGAATTAAAGCCGAGAGACCTTAAAAGACTTTAAATGTCCAAGCCGGCTAACACACCGAATCGAGACCAAAGCCAAATATCTATAGCGCTAAGGTAATGCTCTGTATTTGGTAGTACCAAAGCCGTCATTGATTCATTTGAAGAGACATGAAAGCTTAATATGTTGCAATATCTGTTAAAACCATTTAGTAAGAGGTGGTTGGGAAGTTTTACCTCATCCGACCTATATACCCAAAACTTACCCCGTCCTTTCTTCTGAGGTCCCGATAATCGTTCACAACACTAAAATGTTTTGTTGTCTCGATTACAACACAACATGCATTTTTCATACGATTAAGCCGATAAGTGGTGTGAATTGTAATCGCAGTTTACGACATACAACATCAAAATACTTATGGTCAGTTTTTAACTTGATATTTAAATACGAAATTAGTTAATTTTTCCTTAAACTTAAGTTGTATTTAAATATGGTTTCATTTTTTCAGTCTCAAATTAAGTTTGGCATTTAATTATGATAAAAGTATGGTAGCACTATTAAATGTCAAAAAAATATAAACAACTTCTTCATTTAACAGCTGATTTACAATTTAGTTTACAAATTGTTGTAAACTAAATGGACAAAAGCTGCATAATTCATATCCTCTTCATCTAAATTCATTGTTTTAGTTGATATTAGTTGATATTGATAACAATATGCATAATGTTTTTATTCGCGGCGAGTTTATTTATTGAATATTTTTTATCAAATAATAAAAAAACTTCAATGCGCAATTTTCATAAATTGCAGAACTGTCAAAATCATATGGTAGTATGAAAAACTTAAGTTGTATGTAAATGGGCGCAGTGATTTAAGTTATATTTAAATATTATCTATAAAAATTAATTTGGTATTTAAACAGAACTTAAGTTTAAACACACTTTAATTTTGAAGTTAAAAACTGGCCATTAGTGTTTTGAACGGTAATCGGGGCCTAAATTATAAAAGTTGTTATTGTTTATTATTGTTTCAATGCAGATATTTATATTTATTTGTACATTTACTACATATTTTGTGTTTCTGAGTCCTTTTTTTAATATATGTATGTATGTATGTACTATACATGCATACATATATTTAACATTTAATGTTTAATAGCCCTCTATATAAAAATGAACTCTCGTCCATGATAAATGCCTGCTATTTTTTGTTTACATAAAATCACATTTCCCAAACGTAGATATATGAATGAGTGTTAATATTCCATATATTTATAGTATCAATACCAAATACAATGGCAAAAACACAAACCCCAATTTATAAATGAAAAACGTGAATGAAAAAACAAAAAAAATAAACAAACATACGAATGCTTTAAAATAGTTACTAAAGAGCAGGAGTAAAAGGACATTTTATCAAATAACAGCAGTTTATGAACAGTTTAGTTTAAATAAACCAAACGTGTGCTCATCACACAAACAATACGAAAAACAACAGAAAAAAAAACTCTCAATAAAAATTAAACAAAACGAAATGAAACTGAAATGTGAAAATTCAAATAAAAATTCGAAATAATATTTTTTTTCGAACTATTGGACGCGTGCATAGGATGATATTTCCACAACAACAACAAACAAACCAGTAACAGCAACAGCTTCAAAATCACAATAACAATAAGAAGAATTGTTGTTGTTTATTTGAATTTGACCGAGACTAAAGTGCCATCAGGAGCAGATGTTTTTTTTTGTTGCTGCTGTAGTTGTTGTTGTCGTAGTTTTCTTTTTATTATTTTGTGATTTTTCAGCAGGATTTTTATAACGTTTAATTTTTTTTATGTTTATTTGTCTTAAATTTTGGTGTTTGTTTTCTGTTTTCTTTTGGAAATGATGACACATAAATGGTTAAAATGACCATTAGTGTTAACAGGGTGCTGTAGTTTGATAGTTTAGCTGGTGGTGCTGCTGGTGGGTTGTAGGGGTTTGTAAGGAACATGTACATGTACATATGTATTTAAGAAAGATAATGGGTTTTTATATTAACCATTTGACACTGCTAGTCAGATTATTGGCTATAAAGTAAACGGTATTTGTAGAAAAAAATATTTAAACAAAACCATCTCCGATTTTATATGTAAATAGATAATTATCTTCGGAATTTTAGAACATATGGAGAAGTCGTAGTAGTTTTTGTGTAGTTCAATATCACAATTCCTAAAAATATATCAGATATAATAAACTATATGTTCATAGTTTATCGGATCAAAATAAAATTTCGATCTACACGGCATCGGATCCATTTCCATAAAGAAAAATCCAAGATTTTAGGAAGAAAGTTAAACTTGTCAGTCTTTTAAAATTTAAACCGATTTACCAGCGTCTTCACAGTTTGTAAAGTATATGCTGAGATAAATATTAACCCTAAGGCCGCGTTTTCACTATGACATTTTTGTTGTCAAATTGTTGGCAATTGTATGAAAAGGGGTTGTCATATGGCATCATCTATGTCAGCTATCATGATTGTGGCTGTATATCGGAAATCACTCGGCGAATGTTGTCCTCCAAGTGATGAATCGTATCGGGCTTATCGGCGTAGACTAGCGACTTGACATATTCCCACAGAATATAGTCAAACGGCGTTAAATCGCACGATCTTTAAGGCCACTTCACGGATCCGAATGGTGAAACTATGCGATTATCAAACGTTTCCTTTAATACCTCAATTGTGGTACGAGCTGTGAACATATTGCGCCGTATTGTTGAAACCACAACTCATGCAAATTATGATTGTTCAATTGATTAACGAAAATGGTAGTAATCATGGCTCTATAGTGGTCACCATTGTCTGTAACGTTCTGGACTTCGTTTTTAAAGAACTACGGACCAATTATTTTACTAGCCCATAAAGCACACCAAACAGTAATTTTTTCTCATGTAATGGTGTCTTAACATACACTTGAGGATTATCATCACCACAAATACGTCAGTTTTGTTTATTGATGTTGACCAAAAGTGAGTTTCATCGCTAAAAAAAATTCGCTTATGAAAATCGGGATTAATTATTGGATTTTGGTGAAATAAAGTAGGTGTTATGTTTCAACTGTATACTAATTTTAGATTGTTTCTTGCTACAAAATTTCCGTGGAATCAATTTTAATTTTAAAAATTTGTTAAAATAAGAAATAAAATAAAATAAATTTTAAGTTGAATAAAATTTATATCTTTCTCATTATAATAAAAATATTTTACTTCATAGATAAAAATAAGTGCTGTATACTAAATTTTGACTCTGACTGTATGTCTTTAGACATTTGGATTAACATGTTTACCGATTATCCAATCACTGCTATTATCCAGTGTATATCTCTGCGATTACAAAAAATGTTTCATTATATTCAGGCTTTTAGTTGGAGCTAGCTTCGCTGTATAGTTTTTGTTTTTGTGGCAATCTCCGAATTGTGTTGTTTGTTTTAATAGATGGTTTAACTATTAAGGAATCAGACGCGTTTAATGTTCTAGAGATGAGAACCCAGTGTGATGTCCGCTGGACTAAACCCATAGCATTCAAATGCCTCGGTTTTTTAAAACGGTGTAGGAAATACTTCACTTCATCTGACTACATCTTACTATTTACAACACCTATATTCGAGCGAAAATTGTTTACAACTCTCGTGTATGGGTGCGGTACGGTGCTTCGAAGTCTATTTTAAAGTTACTCGACCGCGTACAGGAAAGAGCGAACGTGCATATCGGCGACAGTAGGGCATCCAGCTATATTGATTCACTGGAGCATCGCCACAAAATGGGTAATTTTTCAGTGTTCTATCGATATTATAATGGATTAAATTATTCTGTTGAAATTAGAGAACTTGTTCCCAAAACCCGTAGTTTTTTTTGCATAATACACGTTCTTCAGTCAGAGCTCATCCGTTTATGGTCGAGTGAACAGTGTATCGAACTACACATTACAGGGAAAATTCGTTCTTTAGCCGTACGGTCCGTAGTGTAATAAACTTCCTGCTGAAATTTTTCAAATCAAATCTTGACAAATACTATTCAATCTATCATCTCATCTATAACCTTTTTTTCTAGTTCCAGCACAAGAAAAAAAATATTTATGGTATAGTCACACATGACAAATATTTACTCAAAAAAGCGTTTTAGCACAAATGTGTTTGACGTTGCTTACTCTTACAAGAGTTTTGCAAGATCAAACAGCATCAAATAAAATAACACTAAATATTTGTTGTGTCTTGTCCTAAATAAACAAAGTTATTTTTAATAAATAAACGAGTTCAAAAATATTTCATTTAATGGTTACGTCTTTTTCGGCAAATATTTGCCGAGTTAAGATAGAAACTCCTTTCAGATGATGTAAAATATATATACCTCTCTCATCTTGAATTTGCTAGAAATGAAGAGAAACTTTAAGCCGAACAGTTTTAGGTGTGGATTTTCAAAACATGCAAATGATACACAGAAAAAAATAAAAATGAGTTTCAATTAAAATATTTGTGGAATCAATTAAAAATTTAATTGAAATCGGACTTGTAAACAAAATTATAGTATAAAATAAAAAAAAAAATTGAGATTTGATTGAAAATATCAGAAAAATCAGAATCAATTAAAATTTTAATTGAAAACTATTTTCAAATCAATTAAAGGTTTAATGATTTTTTTCTGTGTGTACCACTATTCTCTAATATCCCAATTCTTTATTACGAAAAACTACAATTTTATAATTCTATATGTATTTGAATTATTTTTGCGGTTGTTATCAAACTTTTTGCCTTTGGAAGAGAACTCACCAAAGATCATTCAATTTAAATTTAAACATTATAAAAATAAAAAAAAAACTTTAATAATTCAACATAATTTATGGCGTCAACCACTTAACAATTTGTAACGCCTTTTTACAACCAACTGATGGTCATCTGTTTAAAATAAATTCAATTCGCTGGTATTAAACAAAAATTTTAAAAAGAATTATTTACAATAATAAATTTATATTGAAAGTAATGTCTTATAAAACAAACCATTAAAGGAACAAACAACCGCCTGTTAAAAGATTTTCAATGGCTACTTATACAGCACATGACGTTACGGTCAACAGTTAATCAATACAATAGAAAAAATACATACATATATAAAATTACCTCAAAAAAAAAAAAAAAACCTGGCTCACTTTAGCCACAAGTTAAGAACAAGATGCCGGAATATTGAGGCCACAAAAAAGACCTGTATGAAGCAACTACTTAAAACGCAGAAACGTTTTAAAAACAAATTTCTACAAAAAAAAAAAAAAAAAAAAACGAAGAACATTTTAAAACACTAACAAAAAAGGATAATTATTAATTGGCTTTAAAATGCGGGTTCTTATTTAGACAAAGTAACCAGGCGAGGCTAGGCGGTCTATCAAACATTTCAACTACAGATGCTAGAAAAGAGTGTGTGTGTGATGAAAGGTTGGGAATTGAAAAAAATTATTGAAAATTCAATTAAAATGCGTAAAACTGCATTCATTTACCAAATAAATGTTTATGAATTAAAAAAAAATAGCATGTTTTAGATGGTCAATTTTAGAAAACAGTCATGTCTTCTTAACAGTCTGCCTGCCTGTTTTCCATAATTGTATGAAGTTTTTAATCAAGGAATAAAAATCTCACCCACATTTTATTATTTTCTTTTCTTTTATTTTTTTTATTTAATATGTACTTGGTGTTTTTGGGATTAAAACCTTATGGTGGATTTTTTTTGTAAAACTCTGTAGAAATCATCCCTTTTTCCCAAAAAAAATTGCTATAAATTTAGTTTATTTTTGGCTAAAAACTAGAAAAAAATATATATTTCCTTTATTTAGTGCTTTGGTGAAAAAAGAAAATAGAAGAAAAACGCACACCATTCACAATTTTCATTATTATAACCCATTGCGTTATTTACTCCCACCCCTCCTCAGCCTGTAGTTTTCCATAAATACTTTTTTTGATGGCTTGTTATTAAGCAGAAGTTTAAGGTATGAATTCTTTGGTATATAAATAGAATATATTTTATATACTTGTATATCTGCGAATACATAGGCAGTTGAAATTTGGGACACTTACTTTAAATATTAACAGAGCCAGATTTTCAATCACTATCTTCCTAGCATGGACAGGCATAAACACTAGTATAATCCTAAATATTTTGGCAATTACCTATTGCCAATATATGATGTTTTATGGATATCAATGGTTCTATTCTAGATTAGTATGACACCTTATGAAACTATCTGCTTTCTTCTTACCTCTTTCTGTGCTGAAGTAAAGTTGTTATCTTTGCATCTTTAATAGGACCGATTTTTCAAGTGTTTATTTTGAAATTTCAGCTTCTGCAGAACTTTCTTGTGTCTTTGGAATACTAAGTTTTTTCCCTGGAGATGTCTTTCAGGCTAAACAGCAAAAATCGAGTCATAACTTGCATTTAATGAATGACATATTGGGTGTACATCTTAAAAGTGCGTTTTTATGTCTAACCGCATATTGTGGGAGTTTTCGGCCAATGTTCGCTTCAAACGAATCAGTTGCATTCGGTACAGGTTCCTTGTAATGATCTGGCCAGATCGCAGCAGTTTATAATATATGTAGATAGCTAAGGTAGCGCCATGGATATTTTACTTTAGTGTCGATTCGATTGGTTGGCCGAGTTTCACATACGATCTCTTACGCTTCGGATTATCTTAACCAATCTATTATTCATCGCAAGTAATGATACGGCATATCGGACATGCAAAATCGTCTTTCAAGGTCTCTCGGCTTCAATGCATATGCTACTCAATTTATTTGCTTTTGGATGTATCCTGCTGCTCATTAATGTTTTGAAATTACTGCATAAGGATAATTTTGCAAGCTCTTGTTGAATTGAAAAACAATCTTCATGGAGTATTCACCCAGTATCCTTTAATGCCTGCTAAATATCTTGTACATTATTTAGAAGTAGTCGAATAATGACTTATTTATTCTTTGTTAAACAACCGCTTACTGTCATTAACATGATAAAGTCTTTTGTAATTTCTTACATTAAATTACTTATAACTAGTAATATCTTAATTATAACTGTTTGCTTTGTCCTTCAATGACATCACCATATTGTGATGAGTCAAAATATTAGCATAATTATTATTTCATAATCGAACTGTTAATTTTTTTACTTTTTGATAACTTTAGTTAGGCTCGAGTTCATTAAATTTAATTTTCATTAAATTATTTTTACTGAAGTTAGGAATTACAACTTGAAAAATTTATTATTAAAAATTTTTGATAATTTTTCTTGACTGGGGATCGAACCTGGGTTGTTGAATTTACATATGTTTCGAGAAATCCCACTTTCTCTCATCAGAATTCTTTGCGTTTTACCACCTGCACCACTGCGGTGCCGGTCAGCCGACAGACAAACATCAATCCTTTAACCAGTGTTAGTTCTGGTAGTTCGAAGTTTTTGCTGTATTTATCATTCTTTATTAATTTCTATTCATAGTTGTTTTTTTCCTTTTTTCTTCAGTTTTTTCGTATTCATGTCAAGACTTTGTCTCGAAAACTTGAATACATTTGTTTTTGTTTATTATGTTTATTAGCTTTTTAACTCATTACTTGGTAATGTAATATTTTCGCTAGGTATGCCTGACAGTTTTTAGAGTAATGATTATGAAACGCTTGGTTTTAATTGATGGCTCTTCCTAAATGCAAAATCAAATATGCTGTAGGTTTTTTGTGATTTTAATCCATATTTCTCACTGGTAAGATGCAGGAATTGTAAGCATCATACAATTATGTTTAAAATCCACCATAGGCTTTAATAGATGGCCGGTAGGCAATATCATCACCCTAATTAGGCGTAGGTTATAGGTATAGGTTAACAATATGATTCGGCATTTGTTGCTATGTTTTTGTGATCAGCGAATTTAGTTGATCTTCTTGTGATGATCTGATGGATAATATATTCTGGAGACGTCGTTTAGACAACTGTAACCGAACGCTATCGATTGGAGAAAATACCTTCCCAATATCACACGATCTGCTAAATTTTATAAGACTAAATAACGTCCCTTTTACAAAATGTTATCAAAATAACCTTCTAGGTTTTGTGAACTGATTTCTATGATGTAGATATTGTTTACACTTCCAGCAAGTAGTATTCATATTTGTAGCCCCAATGTAGTGATTTAGGTGCAAGTAATTTTATGTTATTACATCGTTTCTAAACAACTAGTCTGTCTGCTGCATTGACCCATCAATTGACTCGAAATCATTACGTCTTAGGCAGAGCTTTATACTTCCTAAGTCGTCATATAGTCAGAGAGCATTATACTTCCAAATCCGTCATATAGTCGGATGGTGTGATTCAAGTTCGGAATGTTCTTAGCTCTCTTCCTTACGGCTTTAGGTATTTCAATTGATGCAATTAAGAGTCTTCTGGGAGTGAATGAATTGCACTCGTCTAATTATGCTAGTCATGTAATGGACTGTTTTTACTCTACGTATTCGATTTCGATATCTCGTAATATTCTGAAATGTTTTGAAAGGTTAACCAAATTAGGTATTTGAAAACCAGTGAAGTTTTGTCAGTGGACAAGAAAAATTTTAGGTTTAATACGCTGACTGTCTGGTGCTGTATATCTGGTTCAATTATTTTGAATTTAGAATTATTATATAAGCGGGCTTGTATATCGAATACACATTTCATGGTTGTTATCTCCAATTATTTTCTATTCAAGCTTGACAGAAATACATTAGATTATACACTTTCTAACCTTTCCTTTAGATTACAGTTCAGTAGTAAATCTTAAAACTGACAATTCTCTAAGAGCCTTCACATTACGTCACATCAAAGTACAGACTTAATTGGTATTTACAAATAAGACAACTTCATTTGCATACTGTACTGCTTCAGAACCAAGTGAGTTGAGATTTAAAGAGATTTCAATGAAAAATAAGATCTAGAATAACTGAAATTACGCCTCTATTATCAAGTGCTTCCTAGCGGGAATTTATAGTTGTTTAGCCATTATGCATAAGATCTCTTTCAATTGAATACATTATAAAGCGATTACTTAATTGGAGCATATAATTGCCTCAAATATCCATCAGCATCAACTATTTTTGACAATGTGATCACTCAAATTTCTTCTTCGTGAGCATAGAAAGCAGCAAGCAGACTTCCATGACCATACATCCTATGTTGACCGGGTTAAGAGCCTAAGCATGGTATTGAAGCATTTTTTAGAATGGAGACCGTCTCTTTATCTAAACTTCATAGACTTTGAAAATACTGTTGACATCGTAAACTCAGTCATATTTGAAGAGTAATGGAATTCAAATGAATGCCCATTAAGTTAATAGGGATCATTCCCAGCCTGAACACAACCTGACGAATACTCCACGAAAAACAGTTCAGTAACAGAATAACTTAAAGTCTTCATTGTGAAATGGAAAACCACAACCACTACTGAAATCCTCAGGGCAATCGATGAAGAGAAAGCTTATCTCACACATGTAAGCTACTATGTAAGTCCTATGATCCTTACAGCAGTAAAAAGGAACAAATAGTTATTCTAATGGCATTGACTATTGCAAAGTGCATACAATGTATGCATCTAGGAAAAGATATTTAGCATGAAAGAAAGATCAAAAGAAGCTGACCTTAGAAAAGTAAATTGTTCAAGAAAGAAGATAAATCTTTAGATATGTATTTCGAAATTGGACTTATTTTAAGGATAATTAAAAATATAACCTTAACTCCAGGAAAACAATTTAGAAATTAAAAGGTTTTATGAAAAACCCAACCTCTATTGATTAGATCGATTTTCAAAATCCTAAACAAACTTATATTTATAGTATTGTTAGACCAAGACCTTTAACCCCTGTGACAATTATAATTATCAACTCTAGTTTCGATAATGCAAATTGTTATTTGTAAATTTTAATGAAAGTGAATCTTATCTTGAAAATTATGAAATACTGCATGCAATAAGATTTTTTCTACACTGCATTAACTGTCGAAAATTTTGGAATTGTTTTTTTCCACTATCCTCCAGAGGAAGGTGTATGCCATCAAGCTATCATTAATTCGACAGCTAAAGAGTGAGATAAATTTATATATGTGAGACATCTAGTAGCAATTACTTAAGGTACACATTTGGCAAATAACCACTAATTCACATATATTTGAACTCGTTTATTTATTTAAAAAATGTTTTCTTTTTTGCAACAAATATTTAGTTTTATTTTATTTGATGCTGTTTGATCTTGCAAAACAAGTGGGTACGCTTTTTTGTGTAAATATTTGCCAAATATGACCGAACCTTTAGTCATTTCATCTTAAATATAGAGCATAGAGTAGAAATGAGTTGGCAAAGCATCGAGGAGATTTTGAGTGATATAAATTTTACATCTCATTAATAATCTCTGTGCTAAATAGCAAATTAATGTACATATATATTTAACATCAAAGAATTCCTATGAATTTATTCATTGCTAGTTCTGACATGGCAGTTGATGCTGCAAGCAACGGTGAGTTTTATGAAGACGACGACTGCGATGATGGTGATGTGATGATTGCAAAGCCTTGTTTAACCATTCAACCCACCCTCGCTTAGTGTTTTTATTGTTATTGTATTTGAATTTTTTTTTCTTTTTTGTCGACAAAATACCTCAGTTTTGTGTTTTTTTTTTGGAAGTTGTTCACACAACTCCCCGAGTATTTTTAGCTAAAAATTGTTTTTCTATTTATACGAGTATATAGAAGCGTAAGTACATACATACATATATGAAGTACAAATGTACATACATATGTATATAACATTTTAGTAAATGTGTGTTGTTGTACTATTTAAGTGAACAATATTAAAATAAAAATGGGTCTACTTATCGCTGGGTTATTATGGTTAGGCTTGCTGTTGTTTTTATTCTTTTATCAATATGGCGTTTAGATTTTTATTATATGTATTGTAGCTGTTGTTGTTGTAGCTCGATTTTTATTATTTTTAACAATGGGTGGTTTTTAAATCACACTCACTCTCAGTTCTGCTTATAGTTGTTTGTGTTCGTTCTCCCTTTCTCTCCTCCCTCACAATACGAGTACAACACAAATCAACAACAAACAAAAAAAAAAACTGTTATTTTCGGCTCTTTTTTAGGGATGGGGTTATTTATTTGTTTTTGTTGTTTTATTTTATTTTGGTTGGAGTTTGTTTTTGTTTTAGAGTGTAAATTACATATTAGTATGAGTGAGTGTGTGTATATGTGTTTATACATTTAAGTGCATATGTACACACATACATATTTGTATTGCATGCATATTTTTGCCTAAAGTGTTTGTTTTAATGCATTTTTGTGTGCGTATTTTAAATTATATTTATATTTATACTTGCATTATAATATTTTTCCTGAACATTACTATGAGAAAAATAAATATATTTTGACATACTTTATTTACTCACTGCTTTTTCGTTTTGCTATTTTGCAATTATTAAATGCATAATAATAGGAATATGCCTGAGTATGCCTTTTGTATATAAACATACTTCAAATATACATACATATGTATGTATGTATAGTACATTTTTATGTATGTATATGTACATATGCATATGTATGTATGTATATAACTGTGTATGTATACCTTATTAGAATACATACACACTATTTAAATGTGGGTTATTATTTTAGACTAAATTATATAATTTGCCTCCAACAATATTCACAAAAATTATAAAATTCTGCTTAATTTTTATTCAAACAACAAGCACAAAATTTAATTTATTTTATAAAATATACCTACGCTCATTCAACATTATCCTCTTTTTTGTGTGTTCTTTATAATCAATTGCTTTAGGGTATTAAAACATTAAAAAATTTGTAGTTCTTTTATTGAATGTTGTCGTAAAGTAATGGCTTTTAATTAAGCTTTTCACTTAAACTTTTTTATGTTTTTTTAACAGATAATTTTCAATATTCCATTGAGAGATTTTACTTTTCTTAAAACCTTGAATCAAGCCATTTTATTGGCGATATAGGATTTAGTGATCACTGAACGATCACTTAAGATTTTTGTGCTTATAACATTTAAGTCAGAGATAACTTATAGCTGACTACATTTTTAAGTCTTTTATATACAAAATTGTTGGATATTGTTCAGATATATTAACGATCACAGATCGAACTAATTTCTTTGAAAAAACATAATTTTTATGTTTTTATATAACAGTAATCATATGTTTTCATATAAAAAACGTTTCTTGAACAAAAATTCAAGTGATTACAGAACGAGATCATTTTCACAATTTAAGATTTTTGTGTTTTTCATATAAAAAAAAGGATATTATTCAGGAATAATTGATCTCCTTTCTTGATTTCAGAAATATAATTGATCACAAATTGAGTTCAGATATTTTTTAATTGATCACAGATTTAAGTAATTAAAAAATTTATATTTGGTCTGATATGTGAGCGATCATAGATAAAGATCATTTTTCCAATTAAAGATTTTTAAAATTTTCTAGAAAAAAAAACAGAAATAGGTACATTGATCACATATTGAAATCCTTTTTTACAATTTTAGTCTTTTGATTATTTAAACTAAAAAAGATTATTATTTGAGTTATCAGGGATCGAATATCTGTCTTAATTTAATAATTTTTGTGTTTTTATAAACTTTTGTTAAGAAATATAAGTGATCACTGTTCGAGATCACTTTCTCGATTTTTAAAGTTTTACATATAACAAATCAATTTCTATCACAGATATAACGATTTAAAACAATCGAATTTGGTTTGGATATCTACTAAGTGCAGTTTGAATTCGTTTTCACAGTTTAAAATTTTTAAGGTTTTCAAATAAAAAATGGATATTGTTCAAGAATATGACTGATCAGAAATCGAGCATCATTTCCTCATTTAATAATCCTTAAGTTCTTATTATAAAAACGAAGTTTCTTCTGAAATATAACACAAATATGAATTTCTCGATTTAGTTTTTAGTTTTTCATCTCAAAATCTGACTATGACTAGAAATATGAGAGATCGCAATTTCAGATTTGTAAGGTTTCACATAAAAATATGAGAGATCACGGATCAAAGTCCTTCTTAAAAAATTTTGAGTTTTTTATTTAAAAAAAAGAATTTTTGTTCAAAAATATGAGTGATCATGGATTAATATTCTTTTCCCAATTTAAGATTTTTAAAGTTTTCTATAAAACATTTATTTTAATTTTATAGAATAATAATTATTTCATAATCGAACTGTTAATTTTTACTTTTTTGATAATTTTAGTTAGGCTCGAGTTCATTAAATTTAATTTTCATTAAATTATTTTTACTGAAGTTAGGAATTACAACTTGAAAAATTTATTATTAAAAATTTTGATAATTTTTCTTGACTGGGGATCGAACCTGGGTTGTTGAATTTACATATGTTTCGAGAAATCCCACTTTCTCTCATCAGAATTCTTTGTGTTCTACCAACTGCACCACTGCGGTGCCGGTCAGCCAACAGACAAACATCAATCCTTTAACCAGTGTTAGTTCTGGTAGTTCGAAGTTTTTGCTGTAATTATCATTCTTTATTAATTTCTATTCATAGTTGTTTTAATTTTATTTGTCTTGCTTCAATAGTTTTCAGTTTCAGTTTCTCGATATAAGATTTTTTTTTAGTTTTTAATATAAAATAGAGAATAAATATTTCCCAACTTATTATATTCCTCAATTTTCTAAAGAATCTGTTATTGGGCAGAAATCTAAAATCGTTTGTAGAAAATTCGTTTTTTGGTGATAAGATCATGTTTTTGGTCAGAAATATAAGTGATCATTGAAGTAGATGTTTGTTTAAATTAAGTTAATTTAAAAGTTTTTATATAAAATAATGTTTGTTCAGCAAAAATCACTGTTGATGATCTTTGACACAATTAAAGATTGTACGAGTTTTCATAAAATATAAATTTTTGATCAGAAATATAATTAATAGACAAAAGTCTAATTACAATAGGTCATAAATATTAGAGATCACCGAACGAGATCTTTTTCTCGATTTAGAATTTTTGAAATTTTAATTTGAGTGATCACAGATTGTAATATTTGTTATGTTTACACAAACTTTTTAGTTTTTCATATACAAAATTTAAGTTTTTTATAAAAAAACAAATTTTTGGTCAGATATATGAGTTATCAGTGATTGAGATCGAGAAAAATCAATATTTGGTGAGAAATATGATTGATGGAGAAACATGTATTGATTTTATCACGAAATAACAAAAATGCCGAAACTGATTCGCTACGCAAACGAGCGAGGTCTTCGTGTGCCAAAGTGCTGAGGCATTAAAAATCTCTACACGAGCAACGCCTCCGAGCAAAAGTTCTTACTGCTCCCCGGGGCAGTAAAAGCTTTTGGTCATTCGTTAAAAGAATAAAGAATAATGCTAGTCCTTCAATTCCTACTCTTTTACAGAATGACCAACCATTCACTGACCCGGTTGACAAAGCTAACCTTTTGGCTAAATTATTTACAAATAATTCAAACTTACCGGAAAGGAATCAACCACTGCCCGTGCTCGAAAGAGTATCAGTAACTCTGTCAAATATATTCTTTCGCACGCGCGCACTTAAAAGGGTTTTAGCGGATCTTAACATAAATAAGTCTCCTGGGCCAAATGATATACCAGCCCTGGTCTTGAAGCAGTGTTCTTCGTTGCTAGCTCGTCCATTAGCTAACCTTTTCAGCACCTTATACCGTGCCGGTGAATGCCCCATGTGTTGAAAGGTTGCTAATGTAACGCCGATTCCTAAAAAGGGAGAGGCTACAAACCTTGATAATTATCGCCTAATAGCAATCTGTTCTGCACTTTTGAAAGTTATGGAATGTTGTATATTATCGCACAAACGCACAACAGATCATGTTACTTCATCTGTTTTTATGGGCGGTGTAAATTTTAAGGAATCAGACGCTCTTGACGTGAGAATCCAGTGTGATGGCCGCTGGACCAAACACATATTTCAAGTGTCAAAAGAAGCGCGCAAGTGCCTTGGTTTTTAAAACGGTGTAGAAGGTACTTTACTTCATCTGATCTCCTTACTATTTACACCACCTATATTTGATCGAAAATGAAATACAACTCTCATGCATGGGCCGGTGCTTCGAAGACTATTTTGAAGTTACTCGACCGCGTACAGAAGAGGACGAAGATGATCGGTGACAATAGGGTATCCAACTCGATTGATTCATTGGAGCATCTTCGCAATGTGGGTTGTGCTTTAATGTTCTATCGATACTATAATGGAATGTGTTCTGCTGAAATCAGGGAACTTGTTCCTGAAACACGTAGTTTCGTTCAGTGCCCATCTATTCATTGTCGATTGGACAGTGTATCACACAACAAACTACAGGAAAAGTTCGTTCTTTAGCCGTACTGTCCGTATGTGGAATAAACTACCAACAGAAGTACTATTCCCTGCCACTTTCAATATACTCCCTCTATCCTCCCTCCCATAATATATTTTTCTAGTTGAAACACAATGCATTGCATAAGTAGTAAAAAAAAAAAAAAATAGATCATTTTATATCGCGATATACAGAAAATCAAACAAAGCGATCGCCAATCACGAACTTTAATTTTTTTGATTTTTTGAATTTTTCTTATGTATAAATTATTATTATTATTTAAATAAAAATAAATTATATTTATTATTTTACTATCTATATCACTTTAAAACCTTATTTACAAATTAATAGACTACTTTAAATTACGCTTTCAGGCACTACAAAGAAAGCGATCACCGATCGAGAACTTTTATTAAACGTTTTTTGAGTTTTTCATACAAAAACTGATTTTTGATCAGAAATATGAGTAATTGATTACTTCATGAACGATTTCACAGTGCAAATATTATTTACAATGTAATAGACGATTAAAAATTGTATAAATAAAGCGATCACCGATTGAGAACTTTTATTAAAGGATTTTTGTGTGTTTTAATTGATGTTTGCTCAGAAATATAAATTATTGATTTAAAGCTTTCAAGCTAAGATCAACGAGCACATAGTTTTTGCATAAAAATGAATTTTTGTTCAGAAAATCTATTTAAGATTTTATTTGATTAACAAAAAATAATTTTTTGCCCGATTAAAATAAATACATTTTTGGTCCAAAATATGAGTGATTTATTCTTTTAGGCTAAAATACTCGATCTTCAGATTTTCCTTAAAATTCTTCAAAAATAAAAGTGATCATTGATCAAGCTGCTTTTCTAAATTAAATACTACGCAACACTACGATAGTTATTAGTTTTTTATACTGATTTTTTTCAACTGAATACAAACATAATCTCCCCTCCTTTTAAATAACCAAATATCATACAAAACTTAAACAATTGTCACCAAATTTACATTCATAAATCATAACACTCTACCACACTCAAAGATCCTACGAAAACTCCCACATTTAAAGACATTCTCCTGCACTTCTGTTTTACAACAAGAGTGTGCCAGACACAGGATAATAGATTCTAGTAAAACCAACGTATAGTGACTTTCAACATTTAAAGAAATATATTAAAATTTGAATAGTCATTGTAAGAAAAGCAGAAAATTTTTATGAATTTCTAAAGATTTCGTCTTAAATAAAATTATTCCCATATATTACTACACGATTTTGGCGCATTCTTGCATGATCAGGGCGTCAACGTTTATACCCAGTCATCAGGTTTTGTTGTGTGTGTGTGTGTGTTTGAGTATGAATTGGTGGCATTGTCTGGTGGCAACCACACGTCATACATCATCAGGATCATTATAAACATATGCAGCCAGCAACCAACAACCAACAGTTATCAATCATAAGAATAATTTCTCTGCTGATCCTTATGAGAATTTCATAATTTTGTAACAATATTCGTATAGATTTCTTTATTAAATAAATAAATTCTTTACAAAAAAAATATTTTTTAAGGGAGTTGCTTTTAAAAATGAGTATTAAAAGAACAAATGTTTTTTTCTTTAAATTTTTAATAAAAGTCTTTGAAAACATTGATCCAACCAAACAGCTAGCCTGCCATGATGTTGATCTTTATAAACGAGAAAATTTGTTTTGCTGGTTGCCCGCACTTTTAGAAATTTTATTTCATTTTATTTTATGAATTGTTTAAAATGATTAGCTAATGATTGAGCATTTTTCATTGTATTATGAAGTTTTCTTTTTGAAGCAATTTGTATAGTTTTTTTTCGTATGGATTGTAGGTGTTGTCATAAACCATTTTTTTTTAAATACTGTTGACATTTGTTATACGTTATGCCATCACATGCCTGTCAGTTTTTTAAGGATTTTTCTATCAAAATATTAAGTATTTAAAGTTTATTCGATAGTGCTGAAGTATTTTGTTATAGTATTATATAAAATATTGTTTGCATCATTAATGATTAGTTGTATTTTTAAATTAACTTTACTCAATCGACATATAATTTTGGTAAAATTGAGTTGTAGTGTCGAATAGATAGCTATTGAAAATTATACAAATCGTTTCATAAATGACTTGGTTTTGAATAAATGAACAAGTAGGCTTCTGACGTTAAATGATATCATGCTTTCGACAAGCACTTTATATAAAGATAGGGCTCAATTATGGTCCACTATTACTATCACTATTTATAGCTCATTAAAGCATGATAAAGAAAAGATGTGCTAAATTATGAATCAATCTTTACAATATTTGTTGTTAGTGTGATATAACATAAATTACACTAAATCTTAAATCGATAGAAAAATTAACAAAGCGTTAGTTGACTTAAATTGCGTTTTTAACTAATTCAAACAAGGCAATCACCGATCATCAACTTTTATTTACGATTTTTTAAGTTTTTTATATAAAAATTGATTTTTGGTCCAAAATATTACTGATCAATTATTTCACGATCATAAATTACACTAAATCTTAAATCGATAGAAAAATTAACAAAGCGTTAGTTGACTTAAATTGCGTTTTTAACTAATTCAAACAACTTTTCAACTTTTATTTAAGATTTTTTAAGTTTTTTTTATAGAAAAATTTATTTTTGGCCAGATATATGAGTGATTAATTATTTTACACTCAATTTAACTAATAAAAATTTATCTACTAAGTATTAGATGATATAAAATTGAGTTTTCAACGAATTCGAATAAAGCGATCACCGATCGTCAGCTTTTATTTATTTTATTTTTTAAGTTTTTCAGATAAAAATTGGTTTTTGGTCCAAAATATTACTGATCAATTGTTTTATGATCGATTTAACTATTAAAAGTTTATCTAAAAAGTTATAGATGATTTAAAATTACGTTTTTAAGCAATTCAAACACAGTCATCACTGATCGAGAACTTGTATTTAAGATTTTTGAGTTTTCCATAAAAAATGGAGTCTTTTTTTTTCAGAAATATTAGTGAAAACAGATCGAGTTCCGTTTCTTGATTTAAGATCTTAAAAGTATTTTTTATAAAAACAATTAAGAGTTTAAATTCGGCAGTGCGGAATCTTATATTTCGACCATCTATATATGTCAGTAGTGCGATCTATGCATACTTAAAACACATTTGTGTTACATTTTGTATTGATACGGATATTTATGTATAAAAAGTTATTTTATTTTTTGGTTAACTTATCTATTTACATGTTATAGGATGATCGTTATAAAATATTTTACTCTATTTGAGTCTTAGCTGAATTTCATCCCAATAACGATATGTATATTTTAAATTTTTTTTTGGGTATTCTTATAATGCTCGGAAATGAACCCTATGTGGGAGCTTCACAAAATCCAATAGTAACATTTATACTTACGTATAACTGATCTGTGTAAATTTTGAGTTCCATATCGATATTTATAAAATATTTACGTAGCTTAATATGATTTTCGGAAATGGTCGCCGTTATCAATTATTGACCGATTACCTTAAAGTAAGTTACAATTATTTATATAAATATGTGGATGATTTGTGCCGAATTTCTGCGTGATAGTTATTTTTATAAGAACTTTAATGGGCGCTATGTTCAAATATGAACTGATGCAAACAAAATTTCGTTTAATGAATTCCCTTGGTATGAAACTTATTATTCTTATATGTATGTTGTATGAATACTGCTTTTCTACAGACATTTATGTAACATAGATTCATATTCCGGATAAACATTTGTATGTGGGCTATGAAAACTCGTGGACTGATTCTCACCATTTTCAACAGGACTTTTTCTTTAATAATAAAATTAAAGTTTGCAAAATTTCTGCATTATATTTGAAGAAAATAGCATTAAATATCATATAATGTACAGAAACATTCACAGTAAATAAAATTCTTAACATTGAAAGTTATATGAAGTTATCAAGAATGATAACGCTAATATGTTACCTTGGGTATAGTAAAATATAGGGCAACAAACGATGCTTTGATATGGTAAGATCGCTGTGTGACTTCTTTATAGATCTATAAATTTTGGAGATCGAGAATATATGATCACGCGGGGATTCTTGGAAAATTGCCTTCGAACGTTCTCCAACCATCTGACTATATTACTCCATACACGGATTTTGATAGGGTATTCAAGGTCCAGGAGTGAGTGGAATAGGGGTAATTTCCTGCACAAATGTGACACTAGAATATACACAGACGGTTCTAAGATGAGCTGCGGTGTTGGTTCTGGGGTCTTCTGTGACGAACCTGAGGTAGGGATCTCGTATCGTCTTCCTAATGAGTGTAGTGTTTTCCAGGCGGAAATCTTTGTAATCATGGCAGCTAGTAATACACTACATGAACATAACATTATCGGCAATATAGGTATTTTTGTCGACAGTCAGGCGGCACTCCTCTCACTTAATGCCTACACAATTTCATCTTCACTAGTTAAGCAATGTAGGAATTCTCTGTCAAGCCTAGGTCGTCTGTCTGACATTACCTTGGTCTGGGTGCCTGCGCATAGGAACCCCTACGGCAATGAACGGGCAGACGAACTAGCCAGAACGGGATCTGCCTTGGATATCTCCGATGGGGTCTCAGTAGCAATTCCACTATCAAAGGTATTATCTTCAGACATTTTCTTACAAAGGCTGAGTATAGATGGCGTAATTTAGACACATGTAGGATAGCCAAGTTGATGTGGCCATCTTTTAACGAGAAACGCATTACGCAACTGATAACCCGGAATAGGAAGGATATATCAAGGTTGCTGGCAATATTAACGGGATACTGGACGTTGGGCAAGCACGAAAATCGCCTGGGACTCCCTTTTAACGACCATTGTCGGAGTTCTAAGGATAGGGAAAAAGAGGAAACGATTTCCCACTTTCTCTGCGAGTGCCCAGCCCTGAGTGTCAGGAGACATAAACTATTGGGAAACTATACATTGAACAACCTTGGTGAGGTAGCCGGGTCAAAACTCAATGACCTACTGAGATATCTCACAGCTACAGGTTGGGTCTAGCAAAACACGACTTTCTGTACACATATTAGCTACAGTATGTTGTATACGACACTAAATCTGTCGAGTGGCGTGGTCTTTTAAAACGGGGTCCCTTCGACTCTACGTAAACGTAAACCAACCAACACAGTAAATTGTTTTTACCGTTATTCAATGAGTAAACAATCAACATTGTTGTTGATGCACAATACGTTGAGTTCTAAGTTAAATTAAAAAAAATATAAAAATATTATTTTCACAATGTTTTTTTTTGCTGGCCACGTAATTAGAAACGAGCATTTTTTTCTTCAACTTATAAACTTTTTTAAATATTAGTGGCAAACTGAGTATAATTTGTTAAACAATAAATTAAGTAGTAATAATTTTGATACTGTTTAGTTTCGAAAATTGGCAAAAACAAGTCATGTACTCCAGAAATGGTGCAGTGTTACCAAAATGAATAATCTTTCAATGGCGGCTTTTGCACAAAAGTTTTCTTGCTTAAAAACATGGTATTTGGTGCAATTCACTTGTACAAAAATACAAAGGAGTTTGCAACCCCAGCTAGGACACCTAGGACACGAAAGACCACTTCAGCAGAAATATATTTTTGTTTGTATGTTGAATATTGGCCAAAGTCAAAATTTATTAAATGTTCCTTTTTTAAGCTAATCAGGCCTAAACTTTTCCAATGTAATTAAAAACTTTTATCTACATTTCTTCCCGCTATTTTGATTTTCGCGCGAAATAAAGGCTGAAATTGGACAGCAAATAAGCGCAGAAATATCCACACGGACAATAAGAAGGCGCTTAAATGAGTCATGACTTCGTGGGTGCATTGCACAAAAAAACCTTGTCTTAAAAAAAAATTCCATGAAGCGGTTGCCGTTTGCAAGAGAAATTCTCAGAAAAGATCCATGTTGCTGGCATAGAGTTCTCTGGAGCGACGAGTACATTACATGCCAACTATATGGCGATGAGCGAGAACTGTTCAGACTTCCTTAAGCAAAGTGGTCGAATGAAATCACTTGTTTCATCGCGAGGTCAATTTGGCCCGTACTTGATAAAGGCGGAACGAAGTCACTATTTAGCTTTAGTCGTGACAAAATAAAGCTTATTGTTTCAGTATCTACAGATAACTGTACTTTCGGAACACACGTCAGGAGACTATCACAATGAGGAAGAGGAGGGGACAACTACTAATCTGGGGCACCTTACCTATCACACCTGGTGGAGCTATCAAGGATCATCTTAGGAGACATCTATACTTTCGCCAAGGAATCTAGATGCTTTGAAATGGAAACAACCAGTGTTGATTGATCGAACAGTTGTTTAACTTTCTGGTAACACAATGGAACCAACTTAATGGATCCAAGTGAGATGTTTCTGAAAATGGCTGCCCATGGAACCTAATTTAACCTATCAAGAATGATTAAAAAAAATGGTAGATCTCTAAAGAACGGTAAGCGGCTTTAGAGATGGTTATTCGACCAGAGGAAACAACACATTAGTTAATAAAATTGCTTCAAAAATCAAAGCCAGTGAAATACAAAAAAGCTTTCTAAACATGGAATCAGTGTAAATATGATTATTCAAAAAAGAAACGATATAAAGAATCAGGAGAAAAGATATTATCTTGAACTGGAGCTCTACGATCGACCAGAGTAGAAATACTGCTCGTTTCGTAACAAAGTGTTGCCTGTAAATTATTATCTTTCACATAACGGCTGGTTATCGGTAATTGGTAGAGTTGCTCAAGTCATCCTTCTAAAAATATAATTAGCAATGACAACAAAAGATAAACAATTTTAAAGTCATGCCTCCTAATAACACATCGCTTAAAACTTCTGCGACAATCAGCACAATTGCTGGGAATTGCTTCAACAAAATAATATACAATCCTACCTACAAATAACCACAATCTAAGGAAGCTTACAATTATAGATTTAAAAAAATATAGTTTGTTTATACATTCCTGGCTAGGAGCACCTTCAATTTAAAAAAAATTAAGCCAGGATTTTCAGCTCTCATTTTATCTAAAGATCTGGCTAGCAATTATAAATATGTTGTTAACAAACTATCTATTGAAAACAACTGTTGCTGCTCTGCAAATAATTCCGAAACCCCTAATTATCTTATTAAAAAAACTCGTTTTTTTAATACTTTATCTAACTACAAAAAATCTCTGCTGTTGTAACCACAATCTTAAAATTGAATTGAAAAAAAAACCATTTGAGAATTTCTTAAATTTTTTTTGGCATGCTGCAGGGCACAAGACAAAGATCAAGACACTCAGATCTAAAAGGTCAAAGATAGTGAGACACAGAGGCTGTGTTTATAAATAAATAAATAAATTTTCGTTTTTTTTTTGTTTGTTTTTTTTTTCTTATCTAATCTTGAAGATCGCCACGAACTCTTAGATTCATCTTAACCATTTTGACTCCTTTTTCACTCTCCCTTATAGACATTTGGCAGACGTTTAAACATGAACAACAACATGTTTATCATTTGAATTTGCTGTTTGCTTCCCTTCTAATGTTTTATAAGTGACCCCTAATGTTTGAATAGAAAACAAAAGAAAAACTAAACATTGTTTTGTTGAAAATTTTCTATTGTTTAGTAGTTGCTGTTAGGTGCAGCTTATCTCAGCTTGTGGATTGTCGATCTGCCGGAGCGAGACAACAAAAGAAAGATCTTTTGTTTTTTTTTTTTAAATTTTAATAAAAACTGGCCAATTTTTTTGTTAAATGCAATAATAAAAAAACCAACATAGACACACTTTAAAATCCAATAGTTTTATTTTTTTCTTAAAGTTTCATATTTTTTCTGTAAACTCATTTGGAAAGGTGTAATTTTCTTTCTTTGGCTAAAAGAGCAGTTTAGTTTTAGCACTTTGTGATTCTCTACTTTTTTCTTTAATTTTTGCCAAGAATTCCTATATTTTTTACTTGTTAACATTTCATATTTCCTTTTTGCACCTTTTGCTTTGTTAATAATGAGTTTTTATACTAATTTATTAATTTTCTTATGAATATTTTTATTGTCCGGTTTAGGCCACCCTTATATGGGCCATTTGTGTGTGGTTTTCTTTTTGCAATATTTTTTATTTATTTATTTTTTTGTTAAACAATATGAAACGGAAATGAGTTAATCGATTTATTTGAATTGTAAAATTCAAAAAAAAAAAAAACAAAATAATAGGAATTGTATAAAACAATTCAATTTCAAACATTTCAATTTGTAGCTGCTTTGAAATCCTCTTTTTTTAAGGAAATTAGTTGGCAAAAAAGTGTGCACGGAATAATCCTATTAAAGGAATGGTTACTAAGTGTTAAACAATTTTGCAGTTGTCATTTAAATGAGTTTACTTTATACAAATCACTTTTAAAAAGGTTCTTTATATTAATTATAATTGCTAGAAGATACTCTCCACTATCTACAAAAGGCAAACTCACGATCTATTAAGTGAGTAAGAGGAAAATGCTCTAGAATCGAAAGAACTTCTCTGCAATCTTATGACTTTTATTATTGAGATTGTAATGGTTTCTTTTTGTAAATTTATGCATAATGTTAAAGATGCAATATTTAAGGCATGTTGTAACTACACGTTCTTATTTAAGGCTATAGGGTTCTTTGTCACAATCATATTCCACTTATACCAAAACAGAGTTGAACGTGCTTTACAATTCAATAAGATGAATAAAAAAAATAGTTAAAATTAGAAGTAGTTTTCGAACGGACCTCGGACGTTTAAATTACGGGCTTTAATGATAAATGTATTATTAAATTGCGCACTATATATGATGTTTAGATAAATTAGATCGTTGCCCTCACCAACCATAGTTCTCAATATAGTCCATATTATCTGCCTGAGAACCCCTATACATTACCATCACTACATTAGTTTGGCTCTCTTAACTTCAAACAAATTAGTTAAAATTGATTTTAAATTTATTAATAAACAAAGAAAAATAATCAAATATACATTAGAAATAGTAACAAAATTTAAAGTATTAATATGCAAAATTAACTGTAAAATATCTATATAAATTATTGTATATTTGTATTAATTCTTAAATTTATTTTGTTACTCACTGTAGTTTTATTTTACTTTGCTCAGGCCTGTGCAGTTGTTGTTGGTATAACCCTAGATGTTGTTTCATTTTTTTTTATCGAATTTCAAATTACGATAAGAATACTTAAGAGATAAATTTCAAGAATAATTTAAGAGAATCACAGTTGCAAAAAAAAAATTAAGTTAAGCCATTGATCCCTTGAAGAGTGAAACAAATACTAACAAAATTAATAAATTTTATGTATAAATTTAGCGATAATAATTACAGGGAACAAATTTAGAAATTTTAACCATAATTAAAATTAATAATTTGGAAATGGACAACAATAACAAATAAACCAAAACATCTATAATAATACTAATGTTTAAAAACCTTTTGATTTTAAATATAAGATTGCTGGTTTAAATATATAACAATTTATAATTCCAATCAACTAACTAATTTTGATTTAATTATATGGAATTTAATTTTGTAATTTTTTTTATTTAAATTTTAAATTAAGTGATGTCGACTTTAGAAAATGGGTTCTCGAACATACTAAATAAAAATTAAAATTCGGCCACGTTGTCCACAGCACATGGGTCCAAATGGTCTCCGACAAATGTTATAACCAATGTATTTACCGGTTCGAATCTTTTGTATTTTATATTTTTAAATATTTTCCGTTTCGAAAGATATTTAATTTTGAATAAATTTTTCCACTATTTCAAAATAATGTTATTTTAAAACTCTTATATAATTTAATTATAACTACTCCTCGACTTAATCTTGTCACGACCAATCTTCAATTTTCCATCCTCTTATCTTTTTTTCTTACCCATCTCGTTCATCGTTTCATCAAGTCAAGAACAACTTAAAGAGAATTGATATACATACATACATATATACCTATCTTGTTTTTTCATTCATAAATTCAGAATATTACATTCCATTGATATTCTTAAATATCATTACCAATCTTAAAAGAAAAGAAAAAAAAATGTAACGGGATATTGTAAATTCATTGATGAGCTCAACTCATTCATAATTAAAAGAGGATAGAATGGAATTGAAACAAATTGCAAATAATAAATGATAGAAAAGAAAACAATCAGTGATGGAAAAAAGGGATGAAACTAAAACAATAAGTACTTAATCAAAATGTAGAAAGTATCAATAATAATGAAACCGCCACAAGAACCCTGCTCTTCGGATCTGCTAGATTTCTCTAAAAAACTGTTTTATTCAAAGATCGCGTTAATTTTGTATTGAATTCTTCAAAATCCTACAATTTATTATTATTTTTTTAAGAAAAGGTTTTTTGCAAACAAGTGTGCAGAAGAAGCCTATTAAAGAAATAATTCTTAAGTGTTAAACAGTTTCACAGTTCTCCTTTAAATGAGTTTACATTTTACTCTCTCTCTCAAACTGACCGATCTATCAAGTGAGAAAGAGGTAAGTGATATAATGGTCGAATGGTCTAAGAATGCTGTTTATAAAACAAATATTTCTCTGATCTGTTTCCTTTCGAAGGCTTATATAACCCCAAGTCGATGGCTTTGATGGATCTCTCATGGAATCTGTTACTGGTTCTGATAGCTGTGTTTTTAAAGGTCTGTTTGATGAATGCAAACAATCTAAATCTATCTAATTATAAATGTATCATATTAAGGATCTTCTTTGTCTTGCCCAGCACTCCCCTGGGCAGAACTTCAACAATAGATTATGTTTCTACAAAAGAACTTTTGCATTAACATACCTTTTACTCCTTAATAATAGATCAATTATTATTACCTCACATTGAGAACACCAGAAAAATCGGAACTTGCAGATTATGAACACTGGAAAGACTTTCCCATACTTAGCACATTAACAAAGGCAAATCTATATATGCTCCTGTTCATCATCTGTTTTTTCCTGCATTGTCGCAGACAGGATTTCGATAATGTTCACATCAATATATTATGTAGTCTTGCAATGAAAGATCTTTCACAATCCACATCCTCATAGAGTACTGGGACATCGCAATAGTTGAATGTAGTAGTAGAATGTTTCCTTAATAAAATATCATTTATTATTACATCAAATCGAAAACTTCTCAGTTTTACCTATACCTGAAAAATCCAATACTTACTGTTCATTGGGCTAAGGATAATCTGGAAATAATCTTAATCTTAATTTTTTTAGGCACATTGCCTCTTATATTATTTCAACAACCAAACAGCAGTCGATTAAGATGAATTGCATATGAAATAACCCACAACAGAAAAATTCCATCATTAAGACCGAATCATTCGATTGCCAAAAATTCGCTTGTCACAATTAACCGCTTTTACCTGTCTATAATCCCAGACTTCCAATCAGAATAGATTAGAAATTCTTGATTTCTTGTGTTTAAGATTCGAAGATGCTTTCGACATACGCTGAATGGACTTGTTTTAAGATGTCAAATATCAAACCGTCCTGTTCAACACACATGTACGCATAGTATCCGATATAGGGCAAGAATGTAATTTTAACATCGATTTTATTCAAAGAATTATTAGCATTCATTTCAATCTACAAGAAAGTCTGTAATGATATTTCCACCTTATCATAATGTTATATCTAAAAAAGATGAGTTCAATATGATGAAATTTTGATGATGAATAAACAGAATGTTGAGATGTTACAACTGATTAAACTTTCTTTTCAGCAAATTTCTGGATATTCGAAACAATGTTTACGTTTCGTTCGTGGATCGTGTGGGTGTGAAATGAAACATGCATATATTTTGGTAGGCCATGCTTCGGTCCATTCTTTTCAAGTATTAAAAAAAAAACGGTCAGATTATGAACCCAAATGAGTTGGTTATTGCTGGCTGACTGTCTAGTTGATGTCCCTTCTTAGATCAAGTAAGTTCTAATTAGGGATGCCAAACGGGACTGGATTTGCAAATCCCGGAATTCGGGATTTTCGAGATCATTAGTTTTGGGATAGTAGAAAACTGCTCTCACTAAGCTGATAATCTTTTGATCAGATTCTGAAACAGGTTATTTCCGAGCGTAGATATAATTGTCGCGATATCCTACTCTCTCTGTACAACACTAATCTCTAATGATCGAATGGACTTTTATTTAAACTGAAGATATTATTTATTGAGATCGTTATTTATAAAACTATAACAAATGCTTCTTGATCTGCTAGATTTCTCTATCAAACTTAGAAATTAAACTTGAGTTTCATCATTAGTTATTGCTGATCTAACCGATCTATTGTTCTTCTCTGGGAAAAAAAGTTCCAGGTCATATAGCTGTCGTTAAGTTGACAATCGTAATGCGGGTCTGAATCGGGTCACATCGTAGTGAAGTTACAATTAGCGTAAGATCTTCCTTTATTTGCAGTAATGATCAATAATGATCGAAATGATTTTTATATTTTTTTTTTTCTAGACTTTAATGTTATATTGAAATTTGGGAAGTTTTCCGTATTGTGTGTTCACTATAAGTTGTTGTTGTTATAACAAATCTGCTGCTGTGGGGAGAACTTCTAGGTCAAATAACTGAAACGGCTACTTTCGTAATGCGTCGTGCTGCCAAATGCATAAATTTCTAAAAATATTTAATATCCTTTCCTTGTTTCCTTTATATATTTTTTTTAATAAAAAATCCATTTCTTTTTGCTTCAAATATTTGAAATATTTCTTTAATTTTTATTTATTTTTTTTTTGTTTTTAAATTTTATTTAAATAATTTTTCAAATAGTAAATTTTTTATTTTCTTTTATTTTTGTTCTATATAAAACATCTAAAATTTAAACTTAATTTAATAGTGTGGTTTGTTTGTTTTTGTTGTTGTTTTTCTCTCTTTTTATTTAATTATAAAAAAAATCTACTTAAAACATTAAATATCTTAAAAACTAATTGTTTTCCTTTTTAAATAAAATTGTTTTAGTTAGTTTCGAAAATATTTCCTCGAAATAGTTCAATTTTGATTTCTAACTCGATCTTGTCAATCAAAACGGTTTATTTTGATTTGGTTTATAAATTTGTTTTGTTTTGTTTGTTAAAATTAAATTTTGTACTTCATTTTTTTTTTAGTTCGAAAAATTAATTAATATTGTCTGTGTTGTGTTTTGTGTTCGTTATTTATTTAAGTAAATAGTTTATATAGTGCCATAAAAATATAGTTTTAAATGAAACACAATAATTTAATATTATTTGTTTTTAGTTTTGATTTGAGTTGGAAATTTCGTTGCTGCTGCTGTTTTGTTTCTTACAAACAAGTAAGAATAATGACGGTTTTTATATAGATGCAGCAGTCGTTACTGATCTGAAATTTCCAGCTGTATTGTATTTATTGAAAAATAAATATTACTTTCTTTTTGGTGAACTCATTGCGTTAATTCATTTTCCAGAAAGAAACTGAATACTAAGTGCAATTGTTTTTAACTAATTTTATTTTATAAACTGAAACAAAATCAGAAAGTAATAAATATGAACAAATAATTGTCTACTAAATTTTCATACCCTCCACGGATTTTCTTCTATTCATTCAACTGACTTTTTCTAGATCTTTTTTTTAAAGAAATATTGGCTACCGTTAAACTGCTATTATCCCTCAAATACGAGTAGTATTTAAGTTTGACTGCAGTTATTTGCGCTTTAGCTTCAAAATATTAGCGTTACCGTTACCGTTACCTTTTAACCGTTTCGAATCTTTAGCCAACTTTTTTTTAAACGTTGAGCAGGTTGAGCAAATGTTATTATTCAAAATAGGACAGCTAAACAATTCTATATGCATAAGACATTTGCGACATGAACTGATTTTAAGATAATCGTTTTTAAACATTCTTTTAGATTGTGGAACTATTCGAAAACTGAATAATCAGCTTGAAACTTTCTAACACTCTCTCTCGTGTTATTGGAAAATATTTCTGTATTTAAAAAATAAGATTTCAACAATTTGTTAATTGATAGATATGAAACTTTTTAGCCGTTTGGTTTATAGTTTCTAAACACTTATTCAGATTGTGGAGCAATTTGAAAGTTTTATTGTCAGCAGGCAATAAAATTTGAACTTTCTAGCTCTGTGTCGCTATATTAGAATTTCTTTAATAATTCATTATTTTAAAAGTAAAGTTTCAATAATGTTGTTATTTGCTGGGCATAAACCTTCTTGGGTTTTTTGGGTCCTCATTACTAAACAATTAGTTTGACCCTTTAGTAGCCATACTAATAGCAGATTAATTATGTGTCAACGAATTAAGAATATTAACATTCCTTTTTCAGGATTCACTTCAAGAAGAAACTCACACCTAAAGATCTTGCAAAAAAGTAATCTTGTTGATTGTAAAAACTAGGATAATTGCAATATTCTTCTACTTATTGAGCTAAGGATACTACACACATAAACTTAAATATTTTATTTGTGGCAACTAAATTTGTAGCGAATAGAATGATTTAATTGTTTTCAGTTGTAGTAGTAAAAAATCAGTCGGCAAGGATGAATTAGGTACATTTGAATAAACCTCTCTAGTGATTACTGACTATCATCATTAAGAGTGAAATATTCGATTGATTACAGTTCGGTTATTACAACGAATCTGTTTTCTTTGTATATAGTTCCAGACTACAGATCATAACTGGTTGGAAAATCTAGTTTGTTTGTATAATTCTTAAGCATTCCGCCGAATGATATACTCTTCTCTATATTAAACATTTTTAGAGTTTCGAAAAAGCGCTCTACACATCCTGAATGCAGTTGTTTAAATATGTCAAATGTCAATCCGTTCATAACAATTCAATGGCCAATAGTTAAAACGCAGTGTCTAATTTCGGGAAAGAATGTATTTTTAACATCGATGACATTCAACTAAATATTAGTGCTATAACAAATGATGACATAAGCTGAGATCTCAAACATCAGCTATAAAAGACTGAAAAACTCCAATGATTTCCGCCACAAGCCAACATTACTAAAATCTATAGATATTGAAGAAGCTATAAAAATCAAGCAATTCAATTGAGTTTAAAGTTTGAAGAATTGATTTAGTTTTGTCAACTTGACAGTAAACGAACAAAGGCTACTGAAAGCTGAAATTGTTGTTGTAGTCTAAGAAATTCCAAAGGCTAACCAGTCATAGGGAATCCTTTCTTGCATAATGGTATAAAATTCCATCATAAAATTCATCACCCTCTCTTATTATTTAGCACTAAGCTAATGATCTAACATTGCATGATATTGAAAATTTGTATCATTTTAAGCACCTTGATTTATTTCACCAATAAAGAAAAAATCATGCAAAGAAGGGTTAATACTTGTTTCGTAAACTTATCTATGCAATTAAGGTAACTATTATCAATTATTTCTGCAATTCTTGCGAAGGCTAACCAATCAATCTGAATGTCATGACTTGTTTAGCAGACTTATCAATGCAATCAAGGTATCCATTAAAGTTATATTAGCAATCCACTTGCTCTTTATATATTACGGATTGTTCTTAAAGAATCACAAAGATCCAAGCTCTAATTCTTTACTGGAATACTTTTCGTTTTGTTTAGTGAATAGCTTTTTCCATTTACCAAATCCATGACTGCTGTAGGGGACGTTAAAAGGCCTTATTTACTTTATTCGCCCTTTAGTCAGTTTTAAATGTATCTTGATGAAACTACTAAGATCAACTCATACGGGTTATTGATCTGTAACATATTACGCAGAATTTCGGTTCACTTTTGTAATTTCTGTAAATATTTTATCATGCGGTATTGATTTATTGACTATATTTTGAAGAACCACATTATTCTTTATATTCCTATGGTATTGATTAGAACCTATCTCATTGATATTTGCAGTCCGTGTCTGGTGACCCATTAACACTATTGGAATTGAAATCGAAATATATTATCTATTTAAAGCTAGCTTTCAGTCTTTCCTAGGCTTCATAAGTTTTTCCAACCTACACATATGCAATTTGAGCCCTGCAATTTTCTTAGTGCTTTAAGATAGTGTATAAAGACTATTATTTATTTTATTAATTTATAAACCTTGAATACGAAAATCTTGGAAACTTCGCTTCTGAAAATAAACATAGTATGTTTATGATGTTTAGCATCACAGTTATCGGGGTTCTAGGAAATCTCTTCTCTTGACTTTCTAAAACTCAGAGTTTTTGTACTCGAATGAACTCTGGCCGAAGCTGAGCCAATATGTGTCGCAAATCTGATCATCAAACGCTGCTCAATTGATAGATATAAACCGACTTTGGCTATTCTGGATCATCATTTCTAAGCAATCTTTTAGATTGTGGAACAATCCGAAAGTTTTATTATCAACTTAAGCTGGCTCTGGTTAAAAAAAAAAAAAACATATTGAAATTTTCTAGCTCTGTAACGTGGTATTTAAATGTCTTTAATATGTCAGCCATAATGCATTCAACTCAATCTAACCTAAGTGTCTGGGTTAGAATTAAAATTATTTAAGTATTGGACTCTTTACAATTGCTTAAAAATTGCTAATAGTTGTAAGACTTGAGTTTAATATATAAATCCTGTTTTATAACTAATTTTGTAATGACTTTTAAAAACCGTTAATAATGTTGTTTTCCTTCAAGAAGGAAGACCCAAATTTGTGGCTAGTTCCAATTTTTTTTTTGTTTATTGAGTTGGTTGAGTTGTTAACTAAGAGTTTCGAATAAAGAAAATTGTTGATAGATCGTATGAAAATTATAGATTATTTGGAAGTTTCAATTATTATTCTCTATTACGTTTAAATGTGGTAATGAATTAGATTTAAAATGATATTAATATTATCTTTTATGGATCTAACTTTTCCAAGATTTAGCAAGCTTTAAACCAAGAATTGATACATTTCGAATGTGACCTATTTCGCAGTACTCTAGTTTAAATAAGTAAATTCTGAGAAACATTCTTTATGAATTTGAAAAAAACCAAAAATTTTTTAAAACTTTTTGACACAGTTTTATAGAGTTTCTATGACAGCATGATGATTCACAAGTCACAAAGCTGATAATCTTGATCGTCCCCGCTCTTATTTACGTGGGAACACCATCTGGAAGTAAAAGAAGCTACTGTTTCCTTGTAAATGATCTAATAAGTTTTTAAGTTAAAACTAACATTGGTGTTGATTTTAAAATCTCAGATTATTTGTGTTGCACTATGGCGATAAACAAGCTAAATATGTTGTATATCCAAGTGCAAAGTTCACATAATTTTCCTTAGCTTTTCGCTACAATTTAAGAACCTACAAAGAAAATAACAACTGGCAAATTGAATGAACATCATTCAATAATTAAACTAGACTACCAATTAGTTGTGTGATAAACACGATCAATCATGTTTTTGAAAGTAAGATCAATTTCAAATTCTTGTTCAAATAAACGAATTAAATTTCTAAAAAAAAAAGAAAATCAAAGTAAGTTTTAAACTTTGTTTTGCAAAGTAAAATAAACTAACTAAAATTTAATGAAATGAAAAGAGTTGAAAAGTTTTTTTTTTTGTTTTCCTTTTGTAATAAAAAATAATTTTTTTTATTTTCTATTTTCGAAATATAAATTTGCTTTGGTTCTCCTTACATACTAACAATGTTTTTTTTTTGTTTTTTTGACTAACAGAAATGAATAGAACATAAAAAATAATAAGATTTTGATTAGAATAATTGAGTTGTATTTATAATGACATGTTAAAATTTTATTTAGAAATAATAAGGAAATAAAAATAGAAGTAAAAATATAAAAGATATTAGTTTGGCATTATGTGAGTGTATATATGTATATTTTGATTTTTGTTAAAAGTAGACTTAAAATTTAAAACTAAAAATGTAAATTTTTATATTTAAAACTAGAGAATTTTTAAACCTTGGCGGTTTTTGTTAAAGTTAAATTGTGTTGGTTTGTTTGTTTGCTTGTTTTGCTTAGATCTAAAAATACAATACATATACATACATTTAGTTGAGACAAATATATAGAATAATATATAATATATGGTTGACATAAACAAATTGCTTTGTTCGTTTTTTTTTGCCTGCCTGTCTGTCTGTCTGTTGTTTGTTGGTTTGTTTACTAAAATACTAAAATATAATTGATAGTAATTATAAAAAGGAACCATTTGCTTAAGAGTTAAAATATAAAATAAAAAATATTACTTAAATGACTAAAATTTTTTATATTTACAATTCTTGACAACAGTTCGCATTAGGGGGCATCAAATTTAGAGGTTTGATACCAAACCTAAGCTACTTAAATAGGGTTTTTTTTTGGTTTCTATGTACAATTCAAAGCAACGAAAACAAAGAAATAACAAAAAAAAAAAAATTACAAAATGCTAAATGATTTAGATCAATTCTTACGAATGAGCATTACGAGCCATGTGCACAAAGAGCCCCACGGGTCCATCACATTTTTCTCCGCACATATTACACTTGAACACATCGTCACAACTGTGATAGCCCATGTGGATGGTGTAGAGCACAGCGTCCTTAAAGAAGATATCACAATATTTGCACTCGTACATGGTGGGTGTGGCCGAAGGACTAGAGTTGGCTGTAGAGGTCGCACTGCTGGAGGCAGTGGTTGAGGAGTTTGAGCTGTTGCCGGATGATGAAGCTGCCGAGGTGGAGCTGGTGTTTGAGGGATTGTTGTGGGTGTTGTGGCCAGTTTCCATGCTCTCATCAGCCGAAGAATGATCATCGATTTTAGTGGGTGGTGCTGTAGCGGCTATGGGCGATGAAGCTGAAGGCATTTCAGGACCACTGACAGCATGAGGTGATGTAGGAGCTGAGTGTAATTGCTGGGCCTTTAATTGTTCATGATCAAGTTTTAGCACACGCCCCTTGCGTCTGGCGGCTGTGGAGGAGGAGAACAGGGGGGTTTCCACATTGTCTTCAACCAATTTCAAGTTAATGGCCAATTCGGGAGATTGCTGTTGCTGATCTTCTTTGGTGGGTGTACCTTGCGATAAATCCATGGCTGAATCTACCGATTTGCGATCGAATTCTTGATCCTCGTCCTCTTCATCCTCATCGTCATCATCTTCAAAATCTTCCATTTCATGGATGGTCTGTTGATGTTCGTTGCTTTGTTCCTGTTGTTGCTTTTGTAATTGTTCTCTCATGCGTGGCGAGAGTTGAGCCAACACAGCGGCCTGTTGCTGGGCAGCCAGCATTTGCAAGTTCAAGTTCCAGTAGGGGAAGAAGGCCATGTTGCGGTTTTGTTGCAGCAATGAAGCCAAAGGCGGCAAAAGATTAGAAATGCTGCCATTTTGACTGGAGGCTTGCGACTGTTGCGAGGGTGAGATTTGTGAGGCAGCTGGTTGTTGTTGTTGTTGCTGTTGCTGTTGCAAGGACATGTTAAGGGTCAAGGTTGGTAGTTCGGAGGCCACTGAAGAACTGCTTTTAGCGGGAGAGGCAGGCATTTGCGATTGTGTGTTAAGAGGAAACCCTTGCAAAGCAGCTGACAGTTGAGAAGTGACGGGCATTTTCAATTCAGCATTAGACTTTTTCTGGCTGGTGCCCGGAGTGCCCTTGTTCTTGGGACCACGTCTGGTGCCATATACATCAATGACTACCGAGGGATTGGGAACGCCCTCTTCATCCAAAACCATGCCGGGTTTGTGGTCATATTTGCGTAAATGCAATTTGAATGAATGACAGTACTTGGTGGCATAATCACAGTCAGCACATCTGTACTGATACACCGAGGAATGAGACTTGCGATGCGAGTTCAACATGGACTTATTGACACACGAATATGAGCATTTGTCGCACTGGAAGGGTTTCAAGTTCTTGTGTTTGCGTATATGATATTCCAAATGATGTTTCAATTCGGTGACAAAGGGACATTTGGGACACTGTAAAACCTTTTCGGGTTTCATGTGAGTTTTGGCGTGTTCCCAAAAGGCCAATTTGGTAATGGCGATCATGCTGCAGGATTTGCACTTGTAGTTCTTCATCTTGCCATGAGAGTTGTATATGGGCAAGCGTATGGTTTCATCATCATCCGAATCGACAATGTATTTGAGATCCTCACTGGAATTGGACATTAGTTCCTGATCCTGTTGATGCGTGTTTAACGACATAGGATTGGAGGCTTTGGGCGATTTGGGTGGTGTAATGTCCATGGGTGGTGTATGGCGCGGAGTCAAGGCAGACTTTTCGGAATTTTCTAGCAGAGCTGGACTGGGTGTTTGCTGTTGCTGGCTCTGTTGTTGAGTAGACTGGGTGTAAAAGTGAGACATGGCGGGTAAAACAGCTTGTGGCAGACCGGGCGGTGTTAGAGGATTAAAACCCAAAGGCAGATGTGAGGTGACCTGATTTTGTGCGGCCGCCTGTTGGGCCTGCTGGAAATGTTGCTGATACTGTTGTTGCTGCATCAATTGCTGGTGCATGCCAGCCGTATCGAAAAATTGCTGTTCATTGCAGCTGCCGCTGCCTGCCAAATTATGGCCATTGGTGGGCGAGGGAGTCATATTTGTATCCATGTTTGTAAATTGTTGATGCTGTTTCAAATAGTTCTCCAAGTGTGTGCTGGATGAGGCAGATGAGGGAGCTGGAGAATGTTGTTGTTGTTGTGTCTGAGGTGATGAACTTACAGTGCCCGGTTCGGTTTTGATATTGGCGGCAAACATAGTGTTATACCAGTTATTGTGTTCCACATAATTAGCGGTGGTTTGCATGGTGTCCCAATTCTGCATAATGATGCTAGTGTGTGTGTTTTTTTTTTTTTTTTTTTTTATTTTGATTTTGGGAAGAAGTAATTTGGGGAAAAAAATTACCAAAAGAGGAGATCTAAAATGGAACAAATAAAATAAAAAATATTGTAGGTAAAAAACATGACCCAAAAGTTATAAAAAATTTTGTTTAGAGGATAAAAATCAGCAGCAAAATAAGGAAAAGAGCGTAAAAAATTAACGAGAAATTAAGTTGTGTGTTGCCAAAAAAAGGCGCAAGCGCTAATATTTACGCGTTTTATTAAAAAAAAATAAAGAATTTGAAGAGATTTTAGTTTTTTTTTTTGGTAAATTTAGGAATTTTTAAAGATTTTAAATTATTTTGAATATTAATGAATTGTTAACATTTAGTTTAGTTTTAGTTTGTTTGAATATTTTTGCACGCAGAATTTTGATTTAATGTTTATTTAAAAGGGGTGAGTGTTTAATTTTCTTTTTTTTATATATTTTTTTTTACCCCTACTTTCTGGGGTGCACTTTTTTATTTGCTTTATTTTTTTCTGGTGATGTTTTTTTGTTCCTTGTTTTTTTAACCAATCACAGTTCTTAGTTAGTTTTTTGTGTTAAATAAAAGTAATCCTTGGGGGACCTATAAAAGAACCTTTGGCAGTTTTTGAACAATATCCACAATGCAGTCTTGTTTTTGATGTATAGTTATTTATTATATTTATTAAATTCGTTGAAATTTGTTGTTATAACTTCTATGAAGTTTGTGTGTGTTTTTAAAAAGATTTTTGAAATCTTTTTCGCACTATAAACTGAGTTATTAGTTCTTTCGTATTCCGTGTTTAAGAAAATACTGAAGACCGAGAAATGTTTATCGTATTGAAGCTAGAATGCAACTGATGCTGTAAACAAAAATCACACGAGTATTTAAACAACGAACAAGAAGGATTCTGCTGCTCTCCAAAAAACAAATGCATAAACATTTCTAATGCTCTCTCACTCTTTCTACCTCTCTCACACTCATATTTACTTGCTTACTTACACTCGTGTAATTACATATTTCCTCTAAACACACAGATTAGTTGAAAAAAGTCAATATTTGTTAAAAATAAGAAGTTTATGTGTGTGTGTGCAGGGAGAGGAAGTGTATGTTGGAGAGTGTGTGCGTGTGTTACATTTTTTCTGTCATAGACACACACGCACACACACACCCTGCTACACAAGTAGTCGTTTTTTTTTTGTTGTTTTTTGAATTGGCATCCTTTATTGAGCGTGAGTTTTAGATTCGTCGTATGAAATTTGAATATATTTTTCACGGTTTTTGTTTTCTCTCGCGATTTTCTTTTACACACAGGTAAGGTCAGGTATTTAAATTAAATGTCAACTCTCTCTACATGAGTGTTTCGGTGGGTATGGATTCTGTATGGATTAAAGATTTTTTGTAAGAATGGATTAAAAATTCGTTGTGATTAAGCAGATTTATAAGTGAACCTTACTTAACTTAATAATTTACGCTAAGTCGCCGTCTACTTTAAGAAATTTATGAACGGATTTAACAGCTACTTAGCTAAAGCGAAATTTTCCGCCTTTAGCAGATTAAAAATTCCAATTCTTTACAGGCTTAAAAAAGGTTCTTTGTTGCGGAAAACAATACACTGTTCTTATTTTTTTTTTCTTAAAATTAACTAATAACTATTAAATTAAGTTATATGCAAATCCTTTTTTAAACTACATACATATTTCCAAAATTCAACCCTTCAGAAATCGTGGAATTTTCTAGACACAAAAAAAAATGGTTGCTGCTTAGTAAAATTTTCTTACATTTATCTTTAAGTATGTAAATTTCTCTATATAATTTCCCTTGCCATTTTTATGTAAACTAACATCGTGCCCCCACCATCTTAAGTCTGCTATAAAATTAATCAATAGAGCAGCCGTCTAATGCACAAGTCATTAAAGGTGTGTTTTTATTTTATACACTGCTAGCAGCCATCACATTTGTCAAAGATTTATTTAAAAGAGCAATACTATTATATTACAATAGTTAAATATGTAAATTTTTCTAAAACCGTTGAATTTTCCAAGAAAATACATACGCATGCTAATTTCACGATACTGAAAAATTACTCTCTTTTTATTTTATAAAATTATTTTAAATATACACATGCATATCTCATTAGTTGAGATATTTAACGCAAACTAGTGTAAACGCTTAATAAATATATTGAACAGTGTTGTTGTTTTTTTTATCATACACACGGATAAATTTTATTATAAATACAGTTTGATTTTCATTGTATGTATTTCCTATTTCCGCTTGCCAGAAGATATGTTAAAGGCTTTTCTAGTTAAATTCATATCAAACTCAACTGCAGTTTAATCACAATATAATGAACGGCTGGGTTACTTAGTGAAGGAAAATGTCTATGTAGGTTTTCCACGAGAACTTTGTTTTAGAATGCAAAATAAATGAAAGAATTTTTATGAAAATCATTGAAATTTGTATTGTATGGGGAAAGAATAAGTTTTGTCAATTATAAATGAAAAATTATATCTACCATACCGCTTGTATAAATCTAAATTCTTTTACCAACATTTTCAATCACATTTCGGCAAACTGGCGGTTCTATTTCGTTTTTAATCAGGCCAAGGATTTTAACATTTAAGGCTGTAATCGATTTGTAGAATCTATCTGTAACAAAGACCCACAAAAAAAATTAACCAGCGTATCATATGTGCTGAATTTCATTAAATTATTAATTTCCAATAACATTTTGCCAAAATGGCGGGTCTATACCATGGATTTTGAGTTCCAAGACTGCATGATAGAGAAAAAACATGGTTGGACATGATTACGACAACTACACTGTGTTTTTGGTAACAATATATTGTTGTGTTACACAAATAATTGTTATTTCAATTTGATTTTAACAATATTTTAGCTACCATAAACATATGTATGTTTATCGCAATTTTAAAATTGAGTATGGTTCACTGAAACATAATTTTTAAAAACATATTTTTAAAAAATGTTTACCACAACTATTGTGTGATAACTATTCAAACATATTATATTATATACAACTATTTTAACTTACAAATGGCCTTTAAATGATAAGTTTCTATATTTTAATCACATTAAGTTTTAAATGCAAACAAAATATGTTTAATTTTAATAATATTTTGTTTTTACCATTTGTAAAATGCTTTTGCATCATTTGAGTAGTTTGTCTGCGTGTTATTGGATTATCTATTTGGATTTAAGTGTTTAAAGAATTGAAAAAAAATACGTACTTAAAATATACTAAATATTACTACAACATACTGCAACTATTTGAAAGAAGTATAAAAGACTTAAACAAACATTACTACAATAGATTACTACATTTTATACCCTACACTACCATAGTGGGGAGGGTATATTGGATTTGTGCTGATGTTTGTAACGCCTAGAAATATTGGTTCAACACTCACCTTAAAGCATACCGATCGACTTTCTGAGTCGATTTAACGATGTCCGTCCGTCTGTCTGGCTGGCTGGCTGTCCATGTAAAGCTTGTGCGCAGAGTACAGGTCGCAATTTTGAAGATATTTCGTAAAAATTTGGTACGTGGTATTTTTTCGGCCCAAGGATGGATGGGATTGAAACTGGTGTAAATCGGTCCATTATTTCACCTGGCCCCCATACAAATGTCCTCCCGAAATTGGGGTTTACTGATCATAAATGCTTGAATTATGCAAGTATCCAAACAAATTTCATCAGAAATGAATGGTAAATTAAGACAAACACATATGCAAATTTTGTACAGATAGGTCCATAATTACTCGTAGCTCCCATATAAGCCCCACTTCCGAAAATCACTTTAAAGAACATAACTCTCTCAAAAATGTTGGTATCCAAATCATATTGTACGAAAATATATTTCATATGTGTACAAACAATATGGTCTAATTTTATGATGGTCGATCCATAATTAGTCGTAGCTCCCATATAAGGCCCAACCTCCGAAAATCACTTTAAAGAGCATAATTCTCTCTCAAAAATGTTGGTATCCAAATAATATTTAACAGAAATATATTTATATGTATACAAATAAAACGGTACAATTTTTAATGATCGGTCCATAATAAGTCGAAACTCCCAAATAAGACCCATTTCCGAAAATCACTTTAAAGAGCATAACTCTTTAATAATATTTAACGCAAATATATTTCATATGTATGCAAATAATATGGTCTAATTTTATTATGATCGGTCCATAATTAGTCGAAATTTCATATAAGATCCTCTCCGTAATTTACTTTAAGCTCCATAAATCTTTTGAAAGTATTTATATCGAGATAAAGTTTAACACATATAATACTTATATTCACAGACATCATGATACTAAATTTTTGGATGATCGGTCCACAATAGGTTATATCTCCCATATAACTCCCATTTCTGAAAAACTGTATTATACACATACTGGGTGTAGGACATTATATGGTCGGGCTTGACCGACTATACTTTCTTACTTGTTAATCTTAAGTTTCACACATAAAAAAAAACTATTAAACATAATTAAAAATAAATGTAAATTATTTTATAGAAAGGTACGTTGAAAGTGCGCAAATATTTATTTTTATTTACAAAAATATAAACTAGTGTTTGTAAGTTTTGTGTTTTTTTTTTTAAAGAAAAAAAAATTAAAAAATAGTTCATAAATAATTGCGATTTACGTCAAATAAATTATTGTTTATGTTAGCTGCAAAAATACAAAATTCTGATTTATATTTCATTTCAAAAAAGAAATCACTGAAAATAACTATTCTAAAATTATTTTTGTTTACATGCTTTTGTATGACCTTTATAGTTTTTTGTTGTTTTTTTAATGCCTTGGTGAGAGACTAACTATTTCAATTCTAGTTGATCGTAACAACTGTTAACATTTTTTCTCTTTTATTGACATACTTTACGATCATTTTTAAAATTTCAATTATGGACTTCAAGAATTTTGATATTTTTTTTTTTTAAATTTAGGATTTGCAAAGTTTAAATTTTTTTGAAAAATTGTGGATTTTGTTTTAATTTTTCGAGTTTTTGCTAAATTAAAGTTTTTTAATTCAGTATTTTTTATTTTATTCCAAAATTTACGATTTTTTCTAAACTTTAAGATTTTTTTTTGTAAAATTTTCGATTTTTTGTGAAATTTTAAATTTTACGTACGAATATTTTTGTACCTATTCAGTCATCATTGAGTTGCTTTAAATGAACTTTGAAATTTATTTAAAAATGTCGAAAAGAAAAGTGATAATCTGACCTTTAAAAAAAATTTGAATTATAAATTACTCATTTTCATTATTTCCGTTATTTTCTTTTTTGTTTCTCTCAACCATGCGAATTGATTTCCCGTTATGTGACGTAGAAGTTCCATTCTCAGGGTTACCAAGAATGTTTCAAGTGTTAAAATTACAATTTCTTGCGAAAAATTTATGTTTTATGTAATAGTTGGCAACCTTGCAATTGAAATCTCTCTGAGAGTTCTAAAATAAAAGCTGTTTAAAAAAGAAAAACAATCAAAAAAAAAAAAAACAACAAAAAATATAAACATGAAGTGTGCAGTGAGCAAATGCAAGCAAAACAACAGTAAAAAACAAGTGAGAAAAAATTAGCCAATAGAAACACAGAACGTGTGACGTCACAGTTCCAAAATGCGCAGAACATTTTAAAATTTTACGTGCGTTGGCGTAATCTTTATTTTATCATTCTTGCTCTCAACCACTGACCTAAAATTGTCTCTTATAAATCACACTGATAAAATACAAAAAACTAATAACTACTAAAATTAAAGTGAACCTGTTATTTTCGGTCTCTGATTATAATAATATATTTCATGATACTAACATTCATCATAATATGCTTTGACTTCAATCATAAATCTTAGCATAGTATGTTGCTTTTAGACTAAAAACCATGTTTTTTCTCTGCGTGTATAGACTCTAGCTTTAAAATAGTGTCATAGCATATAATTCAGTCGTGTTAAATCTCATGATCACAACTGAATTTCATAATATTCAATTTATTATAATAAATAATATAATAAATTTATTGTTTTCGACGTAACAACGCGACATTCATATTATCAATAATAATTCAAAATTGTGGGCTCTCTATGGCTTGATTCATTCATAGTAACCGCAATTCTAGGCAAATTTTTCAAAGCAATTGGTCTAAACACGCATTCAGACCAAAAAGCGCACCATGTAATGTCACGTTCAGCATACAAGAGCCAACAATTGCTCTTGGATGTTTGAAAGCTTAACTAAGACAATTTTATCGACCAAATTCTTAGAAGGAAGATAATATTGAATGAAAATATGTAGCTTTTAAAGATCCATAATTTTCAGAATGAATTTTCAAGCGAAATTAAATATTCATTGTAACAGTTTCAAAGCTGTTACTACTGATATGTCAATAAGTAAAAACTCAAAACTTACATGTTATACCAATATACCTCTGTTTGAAAACAATGATGTTGTTAAAAAACCCCCATACAATTAGTTAATTTCGATACAATATGAAATTTGTTAACTAAAGTATCAGGTTATTTATAAAAGTCTAATAAAAAATATCTGCAATAAAAGATAATTCAAAGTAAACCGATTTAAGATATTATTTCTTTAAAAGAATATTCAAAAAAACTGTAATAGTTGCTTAACTAGTTTTAGAACCCTTTGGCTTTCTAATCAATGCAATTTGTTTAAAATTAGCTCATTCGAAACAAGTTTAAGGGAAGTATGACTGAGTAAATATTCATATCTTGTGTTAAGTCCTGTTAGCAATTATTTAATTAATGCAATTTGTTAGAAATTGTCAGCCTAAGAACCAATTCTAATGAACCCTTAAACAACAAGCACTCACTTTTAAAAACCACTCAAAAACCAACTATGTATAGTTGAGACATCAGTGGTATCTATTTGAAATTGTCATGCTAAATTTCTTTTCTTGATCTATTTATTATATCTTGAAATCCTTATACATTGTACAATCAATAACAAATCCATGATATCATATAGTAAACTGTGTATTCACCCATATTACTACAGGACACTGTACAAATAATCAGTTAAAAATTTAAACAATATAAATTTAGTGTTTAAATTTAAAAGTGTTTGCTAAAATATTGTAAAATTTTTGTTTGGAACTTTAGCAATATCAAAACCTTTGGTTATTTATTGAAAATATCCCTTAAAGAAACAAAATTAATATAATTTTTTAGAAGATTGTTAGTTTCGTACATATAAATTTTACAATTGTTTAACCTTTTTCAAAAAGTTGTTTCGAAACTGGATCTATAGAACTGGTTTAGAAGTAATAAAAAGGAAAAACTTGTTCATAACAATGTCTGCATAGAAATATTTAACAATATTGTTAATAGAAATTAGTAGAAGAAAATAGAAAAGTGTTCTTTGCTAAAGAATGTGAAGAGGATGTGAATATTTATTTTGCAAAGTTTTAGACATATGTAAATTAATCATTTGTTATGGTTTATTTTACATTTATTAAATATAAAATACCACTTGTCTGTATTTATATATTAAAAATGTTTAATAAAATATAGAGTCTATTTGAAGCCGTCAAAATTATCATTGTAACTAGAAAGTTTAGTAAATTTTGCTGCATAACAACAATATTACAATATTACAATATTACAATATTACAATATTACAATATTACAATATTACAATATTACAATATTACAATATTACAATATTACAATATTACAATATTACAATATTACAATATTACAATATTACAATATTACAATATTACAATATTACAATATTACAATATTACAATATTACAATATTACAATATTACAATATTACAATATTACAATATTACAATATTACAATATTACAATATTACAATATTACAATATTACAATATTACAATATTACAATATTACAATATTGCAATATTGCAATATTACAATATTACAATATTACAATATTACAATATTACAATATTACAATATTACAATATTACAATATTACAATATTACAATATTACAATATTACAATATTACAATATTACAATATTACAATATTACAATATTGCAATATTGCAATATTACAATATTACAATATTACAATATTACAATATTACAATATTACAATATTACAATATTACAATATTACAATATTACAATATTACAATATTACAATATTACAATATTACAATATTACAATATTACAATATTACAATATTACAATATTACAATATTACAAGAAAAAAGCACACTTATCTCTGTTATGCAAATATCACTGAATACATAATGGCTCTGGTCTATTTGGATAAAGAGATAACTGAAAGTTTTCATTATATGGAAGATATTGTAGTATTTAAAGATGATTCATTGAAAGAAAATGGTATGGAAAGTGGAGTTTCCTATGAAAAGTTGGGGATTGGACTCTAGGTCTGGTCTAAGCAGACCTTCCATCATTTTGAAAGCGGTGTTTGAAGGTCTAAAGCTGGTATATATGAGGCTAATCTATTAATGTAATATAACCTTATTCTTAGATAGGAATTCTTAGAATTGCCTTAAAGGTATTTGGTAATAAAAATATTTTATTGGAAGCAGCCACCATAAACAATACGTATTGGCATTGTGCTGGGAACCAAATTGTAGGGAATTCCTTGTAAGATCAACAATCTAATATCAACTGGACATCGAAGAAAACACTAGGCAATGTACTTAGCCTTTTCCTAATGCAGATTCGACTGTACGTGAGTGATATTTGCAAATGCTGATTCAAATGGCGTTTTATTCCTTCCGAATCGTAAGGTCTTGAAGGGCAAAGTAAACCGATAATAACACAGTATATCTGAAAAAATCAAAGTGTTGGTCTGATATTTATGGGCGTTGCAAACATCAGCACAAATCCAATAAACCCAGCACAAATCCCACTATGGTGGTGTAGGGTATATTAATTATATTGAGAAACAGAAAACCCTTTCAAAATAATGTAGCAGTCTGCCAACTTAGATCATCTTTAATTGTAAGTGAACTTTAAAAAGTTTTTTTATTTTGCATTTCCTCATGCTCATGTCGTCATGGCTCATGCCTTCTGCTGGATACAGCAATTTTAGGTCGAGGTGGACTATGGACGTTCCAGCACCAATATTCAATTGTTTTGGGAACTAAAATTAAATTTTAGGATGTAGTATAAAATACTTTATTAAATAAATAAATGAAGCTTACTAATTACTAAACATTGTTTTATTATTTTTTTTTGTAAAAACCCCTCAATTTTATAAATACAATTTCTGGCATTTTTTCTAAAACTGCAACCAACGCATTTTATTATTTCTACAAAAATAAAAGTGCGGAAAACACTTTAAAACAATTATAAATTTCTATAATTAATTAAATATTATTATTTAAAACTAAACAACGGCAATTATTACTGTATGCAGCTAAAAGACACAACAAAAAAGAAAGATAAATAAAAAAGAAACGACTTTTCAGCAGCAGGAATTAAAAGCAAAACCAGACAAATAATGACAAATATTAATTTAATCGGGTTTTTTTTCTTTATAAGTTTTACTAAAGCTTATATAGGTAAAGTAAAATACAGAAATTGTAAAAATGCTTAATATTTATAACAAAAACTTACACACACAATTTTACGTATCTAAAATAAGTTTGTTTTCGAATATTTTTTTTATTTTTAACAAAATCTGTTAAAGATCTTTTTACGTTTTATTTTATTTATTTTTTTATTATTTATTTGCATGTAAAGATTTTTAGAGGCCAAGTGTAAAATGAATAGTTTTAAAATATAAACAGCACACAAATATTGCTTTAAATCATTTATAAAAAAAATACCATTGTGCAATTAAAAAAAAAAAATGTAAAATAATGAAAATGTGCAGCAACGAGTGAGTTACTTTAAAAGCAGACTACTACTACTACTTCTACTTATAAATGAAAATTTCCAACAAAAAATAATTGATTTGAAATTTGGTTATTATTAGAAAATCACATCAAATCAAAAGTGTTTGAAATTAAACGATTATTCGTTTGGTTAATTAATATATCTTCGATTAATCGGTATCTTAAATGGGTATACTTTACAGCGGTGGTCGGCTTACAAAACTAGCAGGAGCAAAAAATAGCCAGTGAACCATGCAAATATCATTATAATAAGAAACAAACATCTTAATCAATATCTGATCAGTTTAAAATAGGGGAAAGAAAAAGTTGAAAACGGGTTCTTATAATTCATTTTGTCCATGTTATCTTTATGCCGACCACTACAGGCAGTCATGACTTTTGAAAGAAAGAAAATTCTTTTTAAAAGTTCTTAACCTTGACTTAATATTTTCAATCTGTAATTGATTTGAACATCTCTTTGTATGGGATAAATAAAAATTCAAAACAGATTTGAATTTGCCATCATTTGTGCAGTAAAATTTTAAAACGAATTGTTTAAAGTTAGAAAAAAATGGAGCAATAAGCTTTCACTACAATTGTAGTCAGTTACAGTGACTAGATATAATATAAAGAGATGGCCAAATCTTTTAGGTAATAATATAAGTTTTACTAACACGGACCACTGTAATTTAGAATTAACAAGGGCAAACAACACAGTTTCGTTATTGAAAATATTTGGAAAATAATGGGATTTTTGAGAGAGGCCACAGTTTGAGCAAAATCATTCTGATTCGATTGGATTTTTATGGCAATAAATCTGGCATCTTTAAACGGCTAGTCTGTTCAACAATAAAAATTTCACTTAGTCATAGCCAAAGAGTATTTGAGTTTACCATGTGAAAATTAACTCCACTAACCCTCCAGGTGTGGAGCTTTGGATGCTCAAAATAAAGCACCTTTGATATGGAATTTGTCTAAATGTTTTTTATATGATTCCCAAGATTTGTATATTTTTTGATATTAAATATTAACAAACCCTGCTATGGGTTTTCTAAATATCGGACCAGAATTTTTTAACGATTTTACTGAAAACAAAAAATTTCTTTTCCAAATCCAAAAATAAACAAATTTTCAATGTCAAAGTTGACAAAAAACAGATTTTTCCTTTTGTTTTTAAGTGTCTTAAAACCCCTCTTTCTTTAAGAATATATAAAAAAAACCAAGTAAGAAAGTATAGTCGGTCAAGCCCGACCACATAATACCCTACACCCGGTATATGTATAAAACAGTTTTTCCGAAATGTGCGCTATATGGGAGATATGACCTATTATGGACCGATCATCCAACAATTTAGTGTCATGATTTCTGTAAATATAAATACTGTGTATGTTAAACTTTATCTCGATATATGTAAATACTTTTAATAATTTTATGCAAGTTAAAGTTGATTACGGGAGGGTCTTATATGGGAGTTTCGACTAATTACGGACCGACCATTATAAAATTAGGTGTCATCTGTATATTATTTGTGTCGAATTTTATTTGATTACCAACATTTTTAAGAAATTTATGATCGTTAAAGTGATTTTCGGAAGTGGGCCATTTATGGGAGCTACGACTAATTATGTACGGATCATAATAAAATTGTACGGTATTATTTGTATACATATGAAATATATTTGTGTTAAATATTATTAGGATACTAACATTTTTGAGTGAGTTATGCTCTTTAAAGTGATTTTAGGAAGTGGGTCTTATATGGGAGCTACGACTAATTATGGACCGATCTGCACAAAATTTGTAGGTGTGCTTTGGCTTCAGTTACCACTCAATTGTGATGAAATTTGTTTGCATAATTCAAACATTTATGATCGGTAAACCCCAATTTCGGGAGAACTTTTGTATGCGGGCCAGGTGAAATTATGGACCGATTTCTACCAGTTTCAATTCCATCCGTCCTTGGGCCGAAAAAATATAACTTACCAAATTTTTTCAAAATATCTTCAAAATTGCGACCCTGCGCACAAGCTTTACATGGACAGCCAGCCAGCCAGCCAGACAGACAGACGGACATCGTTAAATCGACTCAGAAAATGATTCTAAGCCGATCGGTGTACTTAAAGGTGGGTGTTGGACTAATATTTCTGGGCGTTACAAACATATGCATAAATCCAATATACCCTCCCCACCATGGTGGTGTAGGGTATAATTATACAGGCGTGTGATGGAAATCGAAAGCGAATCAGTTTTGGAAATACATTTTAATGCATTTATAATCTAATTTTTAAAATTTTTGTTTTAAGATTCTCTTTAGTAGTCCAATATCTTTATATTTTATGTGATAAAAGTTTTTCAATACAGAAATATTACGAAAAAATTGATTTCTAACACACCTTCGTTTTCGTTTTCGATTTCCATCACATGCCTGATAGTTTTCTTTTCAAGATATCTTTACAATAATAATTTATATGTAAAAAACAAAGTTCAATTTTTCCCCCAAAAACTCAAAAGTTGAGCAGCAAAAGTTGCATTGTGTGATCTGGGACAAACCGTTCCTAATTCGACCTATTTTTTTATTTATCAAAATTTTAGCTTTAGGACATCTGTTCTAAAATGTCAAAGCTAGGAGTACAGAACAGAAAGCAGTAATAGAAATGTTAACATTACGAGCAAAAGTATAAATAATTAAATAATTGGGATTAAAATTTTTGGGATTTTTGTCACTTTTTTGGGAATTACGGGATTTGCTTTAAACTTTTGTTCATTTTTTTTTATTAATTTTATGCTTTATAATGTAAAATTTAATGCATGTTGAAATTTTATTGCATTATGCTAATAAATAGACATTTTAGGCCTAATTAGCTTAAAAACGGAACATTTAATACATTTTGACTTTGGCCAACATTCAACATACAAAAAAAAAAAAAAAATAGAATTTTAATACACTATTTTTAATAAAAGAATTTGTTCCATAGTTTTCCGAGATTAACTTGTTTTATTTAGACAAAGTAAGTTAGCAATCCTATCTTAATGGATCAACTCAATATCTTGATTAGATTAAAAAATATATTATTACATTTCAAAGCTTCAAAACTAATACAACATTTAAAAAAATAAATTGTGCAAAATGATTGTAAACATTTTCAAAGCTTCTAATTTTGTCTTAATTACAAGAAAATATCAAAACATTCATGTTATTCCAATATGTTCCCGTTGAAATAAAAAGTTCTTGTTTAAAATTATTTTCTATTCCGAATGATTAGAATAATAAAGGATGATTTTTCAGCAACTTTCTTTTTGGCAAGACTGTTTTTGGCAGCTTAGCTGTTTTCATGTAACATGTTACTGTGTTAAACATGTTCAGTTTGGTCTATAATTAACCCATGAATCGACTTACAAACGAAAAATTGAATTTTATTGTTGAATTTTATTATCAGGAAAGGTTATCGTGCACTTTTTTTTTTATCGAAAAATTGTGTTCTGCGGAGAAGATCACTTCTGGTTGAATGGATGCGTAAACAAGCAAAATTGTCGTATTTGGCGTGAAGACCAAAAATATTGCAAGAACTGCTAAAAAATGAACTGCATCCCGAAAAATGAACTGTTTGGTGTGGATTATGGACCGGTGGCATCAGTGGACCGTACTTTTTCAAAGACGACAAAGACAGTTACTGCGAATGGCGAAAGCTACCGTGCGATGATTACAATTTTCCCAAATCCAACCAAATCCAACATGTGGTTTCAACAAGTTTCGACAGGTGCCACAAGCGACAGAGCACACGAAACAGTGGTCCAATTGAGAGGCGAGTTCGTGTAATTTAATGATCGTGTGATTTAATGCCTTTAGACTATTCTTTGTATGGCTATGTTAAGGCTCATATCAATAAGGACAAGCCCGTGATGTTTGACTCCTTGGAAGCTAATATTAAATAATTGATTCGTTAGATACCGGCCGATATGTTGGAGAGAGTATACCAAAATTGGATCCGGCGTAGCCGCGGTCAGCATTTACATGAAATCATCTTTAAACATTGAATTATTAACGATTTCATACATTTCTCTAAATTGTATGTGTTTTTTTTAATTAAATTCTAAAGCTCTTGAATATCACTTTTATAAATAAATTTTTTATTGTGGCCAGATTTTATGTGAACAATACTTTAAACTTTCATTTTGGTTAAGTTTTGTTTATTGAAATCTCAAAATATCAATATGTTTCATTGACTGTTAACTGAATTCCTTTCTTTAAAGGACCCTCTTTGAGGGACACTTTATACTTGTATCAATTAGGGGACACTCCTTAGTAAGCTAGATTGAATACTCGAAAAAAAGTTGCTTCAAGAAAAGATTACATTAGAAATCTGTCTACCACGTCTCAAAATACCGACTGGCTATCTGTAATCCCCATATTTAAGCATCCTACCTACTTGCATCATTTATGGGACACCCCTTAGTAATCCAGAAATAACTCCGCACAAAGTTGATCCAGAAACAAGTTCCTATTAATTATCTGCCTACTACGTCTCAAAGTACCAAACGGCATGATGGACTGTCGTCTGAAATTCCCATATTTAAGCATCCTACTGATTTGAAGCACAAATTCTACTTGCATCATTTATGGGACACCCCTTAGTAATCTAGAAATAACTCTCCGCACAAAGTTCAGCCAGAAACAAGTTCCTATTAATAATCTGCCTACTACATCTCAAAGAACCAAACGGCATCATGGACTGTCGTCTGAAATTCCCATATTTAAGCATCCTACCGGTTTAAAGCAAACTTTCTACTTGTATCAATTATGGCACACCCCTTAGTAATCTAGAATTAAGTTAGAAATCTGGCTACTATGCCCTTAAATACCAATATGATTCATTGGCTGTCATCGGAAATTCTCATAACTCGCTAACAGTTGGCCTTATAGACCAGATAATATTCAGCTGGACTATCAATCTCCGGGTGAATGGTTTAATTCTAGCCAAAGCTTTTGAGTCAACAGGATTGTTTGTTTAAAAACATTGAACACTTTTAATTTGTATCTATATGTTTTGATACAAAATTATTTTACGTACCAATTTCAAAATAAATCGTGGGCACTAATGCACTTCTATGCATAGTTTTCTTGTGGCTGTTTTAATTTTTTTTTCTCTAATCACAACATGTGCAGTTGGTTTTTTTCGCTTCTCTGTTTTTTTTTTTCTTACAGGAAAATTTCAAATTAATTTTTTTTGTTCGTACTTTTCCAAAATCTCACAAAAAAAAGTTTAAGAAAAGATACAAAGATATTTTGGTATTTGTATATACAGTTTAGTGTAAATAAACGTTTTTACAGATTTTTTGTTCTTATAGATTTCTAAGGCGAAAATTAGCAGCTACAGCAAAAGTAAATATTTAATGTTTTAAGATAAATATTAATCAAGGCAAGCAATGACTTGTCTAGGCGCTACAATTTGTAAGAGATTTTTATAAATCAAGATAAATTTAAATGTAGTAGATAAATATATCAAGAACACTTAACAAATGACGTATTTAATACTTGATTTTTCAACTAATCATAGTGGTCACCAACTTATCAGCTAAATCTCATAATACCCTTAACCTTGACGGTAGGGTATTTATTATTAAAAAATATTTATAGTTGTGAACAAAAAAGTGCAGTGCAGCAAAAAAAAAATAAATTAATTTCGCTTTAGTTCTGGTATTTTTCCTATGAAAATCTATAATATACTCAGAGATATGCATTTGTTTGTTTAGGAAAAAAATATATATTTTAACAAAAATGTTTTCCTCTACTGCGGTGCATTATTTGAAAATAAAGCCAAAAGACGTAAATGCTAAAATTTATGCATTTTTTACACAAAAAAAAAGAGAAATTAAAAAAAAATCTAGTAAGTTTTTTGATGATTGAATTGCTTATTACAAGCAACACACAAGAGCGTGGCAATAAAAGGAGCAATAAGATATTTTCAGAGAAAACTTGAAAACTGAATAAACTTGTTTTAGAATGCCTGCAAAAAGAAACTTTTCAAATACATTAATAACAGCCTTAGACCTGGTGTTGTTGCAATTGTTGTGAGTTTCCCCTTTTCAGTTTCTTTTAATGCTAACACAAATTTCAGAACTTGTTCTAAATAAATTATTGTGTTTCTAGAATCTTTTCACACTAGTAATATAACAATTGTAAGTTTTTGAAAATCGAATACTTTAACACTAGTGTCCCCTCTTTACATTCTTTTAATGCTACTGCTCTGTTTTGTATTATGACAAACGTTTCAACAAAGACAAAAAATTAAACAATTAGATTTTTAGACAGCTTCATAATAAATGTACATAAATGTAAAAGAAAAATATGACAAAAAGCACTAAAATTGATTACTATTATTTGACGAAAACATGAAAATTAAACGCGCGAATGAATATCAAAAAAAAAAAAATTGTGACAAATAAGTAAAAAAAAAATATTCTACAAGAAATTTTCAAACATCTTTGTGGGTTAACTTATTGTTAATGATCCTGATCTTTATTTCGATAGCAACTAGAACCCAGTACTAAGAAAGAACCAATCATTGAGGGATCCCTGTAGACACTTTCAGTTTAGTATGTATTTATAAGGTAATTTTCAACAATTTAATTAAGTTTTTACAGACAATTTTCTAATAAGTTGCCATTGAAAAGGAAATCTTAAAGAAAAGGCTATAATTTTTCTTATTTTTAGTACAATAAATTTGCTTTTTCTTATATATACCCTGCACCACCACAAGTGGTGAATTAGGGTACATATATATAAGTTTATCATTCCGTGCGTAACATTAAGAAATATTCATCTGAGACCCATGAAAGTCGATTGAGCTAAGTGTGTCTGTCTGTCAGTCTCTGTGAAACACTCTCACGTCCAAAACACCCAATAAAAATCAGCAAAGTTTAAAAAAACCAGTTTATAATTCTCCTAAGCAGTTTAGTATTGAAAATCAGTAAAATTGATATCGTAGAATAAGAGTTATGGACCAACATGTTTAACAACCTTCATCAAAATATGATATTGTCCACCAGTTTATTATTTTTTTTGCTGTTTTGTTTAAATATATTACAGATTAAATTAAATTTTGTGTATGTTATATCAATGAGGAAAGCAGTAACTGTGATGCAAATAGCAAGAATCGGTCCACGATTTCTCATAGCCTCCATACAAATTTCTTCCCGAAATAGGGTTCAATAACACATAAAAGCCTATAAAATTACAATATTAATACAAAATGCAGAAAAAATAAGTTATATGTAAAAATAAATCGCAAAACGAAATTTTGTTTAGTTCGGTCCATGTTTGACCATGGAATCCATATAAGCTCCACTTCCCAAATTCACTTAAATACGTATAAATATTGTACACAAATTGTTACCATGTTAAAATTCAACATAAATAATTCGTATATGGAGTATTTAAAATTTTTTGAGCACCTGCTGAAACCGACATACGATGGCTCTTATTCCGTTAAGTTTTATGAATTGAAAAAAAAGGGTTTGTATGACTATACTTGAAGGATATGACGTGCAAAATTTTACGTTGAAAAGTCTTCACCTTAAGAATTGGTGTTCATCCAAAATTCGAAAAATTAAGAAAAACGACTTGAAACTTGCAAGAGTTTTTTAACTATTCCGTTTTCTTTTGAAAATTTTTCCAAAAAAAAACATTTTTTTAAGCCTTTTTTTTATATCAAAACATGACATGAGAACATGTTTAGGTATCTAAATAGATTCTTCGCGACGGACTAAACTGATAAAGTGCAAAAAAAACGAATTTTTTTCAAACCGGGCGCGTGCAGCGGCAGTTTTTCCTAAACACATTGCGCTTTGTGACAACTAAAGCGCTGTATCAATTGCGCTGAAACGTACATCGAAAAGAAGACTTTACTGAGCTTGATACTAAAATTGAAAACGCACGAAAAATTTTTAAAGATTTAAAATTTTATGGAGGAAAAAAATGTTTCTAACCTCAAAAACTGTAATTTTTATATTTTTTTTTATTTTTTAACTTAAAACCGCAGTAAAAGTGATTAACGCGACCGGATTTCACATGCTTAAATATCGGTTTATACACACGCAAATCGACATTGATGTCAGACAAAACAAAAAAATTAAAAAAAAAATTCTAAGTGCCGTAAATTTTTGAAGTTGCCCATATGTAAATAAATTGTTCAAATAAATTTTATGATGTTCGACTTATAATTGATCATAGTTCCTATATAAAGACCACATCCAAAAAAGACATTAATCTTTATATATAACTTATAAATATCGGTACCGACCCAAAACATTACAAAGATCATTTACATATACACAAAAATTCACTTAAATACTCAAAAATCTCTTATACTTATAGCGGTACCGATCCAAAAACGAATCATTTGTATATATGCCAAAATCAAATTGGAATATTGGCCTATATTCAACCATATCCCCCAAAAATCTGTTAAATACTCATATATCTCTTAAATAAAACCAAAAGAGTCTAATAAATATCGATATCGGACCAACATTTTTAACACATAGTAATATCAGTTATACGGCAATTATTCTACTGGAATTTGTTGCTGTCAGTCCATAATTAGCAATAGTTCTTAAATAAAGTCACTATAACAACTATAAAACTCTTGTTAATAATCGTTATACCAGTAAAGTTTTTGTATTTCTTATTATATTTAAATTATACAGTTTTTTTTAATTATACACTAGAATTCAAAATGATCAATTGTGTTTTGACCATTTTAATATATTTTTCTTTCTTAAAAGAATTTAGATTTATATTCTGAAACGAATTAATTCAAAATCAACAAAATTAAAGTATCTATACAAACAATTTCAATTTCCAAATCATTCGTTTTACATATCGATTATCGTTACACAACCCATTAATATGTATTGGATAAACTAACTCATCATTATTGTTTTAGTACCAGAAGAAAAGTACCACTTAAAAGTACAAAAATTTCATTTTCAATGCAACACAATGCTATTGTTAAATCAAATGTATGAAACTCAAAATAAAATATTCAAAATGAAAAGTGCCAAACATTCCTAGCCCAGTAGCAAAATTAGGAACAGGATCGGGGGTGTTCAAGTTCCGCGAACCGTATCAACTGTGCCTGGCCTGCTAAAACTAGTGTGAAAACATGTTTTGTCAATCAAATCTCAAAAATTTAATTGAATCAGCTAAAAAATTGTTTAATTTTATTTTAATATTTCAATCATTGGGTTAATTGGCTGATTTATCCCTAAAAATATTTTCTGTATTACACACAGAGCAAACTCGCAGAAGATCTAGCAAGAACAGCCAATAACTGGAACAAACAGGCCAACACTTGTAGGAGACAACTGTACAAGGAAGTGGCTTTGGAATGAAAGACCAGGAATGATGTAAAACTTAAAGCTTTTAAAAGATCTCAATGGAAAACATTTGTAGTTTATCTATGCTCCACATTGAAATGACGGGAGTAAATATACATTTCTAAACATCCTTAGAAATACTTGAACATTTTGTTGGAATTTGTGAGAGATGTAAATATAATTATCATGGTGCATCTATACAAGGTAAGTGCAGTAGCCCAGCTGACTGACTTTGTTTACAATTTACTTATGTCAAAAGTAATACTTTTTCAAGTATTTTTGACAGTAGTACATTATTTTACACAAACAAAATGTCTGTTGTTTCTGTTTTGTGTTGTATTTGTTGTCGATTTGCACTCACCTCTTATAGTTGCACCATGTATAATTATGTTGAAAACTTAAAAATATATTTGAAAAAATGTAATAGTTTTTAAACAACCAATATGTGGTTTGAATTAATGTTTCCTATATAAGCACTATATTTCAATTGCTTGCCACTGGACTCAAGGCTGGAATTACAGCTGTTTGCAACTTGTGTAACAGGTAAAATGTTTATTTGAATGACACCTATTACATAACAAAATGAAAGTTTTATATTTAAAATTTAAGCTTACGGCAATTCGAAACACATATTTTTGTTCAACTGTGACATAGAAATTTGTAACAATGGGCAAGAATCTAAAATATTCAGAGTACTAACTCCCATTTAGTAATTTGCTAGACAAATTTTAAAACTACTACAAATCAGATCAAATCAAGCAAAGAGTCTCCACGGTTTTGCTGAAACATACGCACTACTTTGTTGAAATTGTGCATGATCAATGTATGGAGTTTGCTCGATGAGCAAATTTAGCTTCTTTGTACCCCAAATGTGGCTATTCTGGTGATTAACAAAGCCATCAAGGTGCAAATGTGCTAGCACACTTAGAATTACGAAACAGTGCATTTTTCGGGATGCATTGGCAATTCTTGTAATGCTTCTAGCTGCTCTTCACACCAAACATTATCAATATTGCTTGTTTACAAATCCATTCAACTAGAAATGAGATTCATTGCTAAACACAATTTTCCTATAAATAAGTGCAAGATGCACTTTCTTAACCGAGCATGCATTTTGATAATAAAATTCAATAATCTGCAAGCTTTGCTCGTTTGTAAGTCAATTACTGGTAAAGTTATGGACCAAACCGAATATTTTTATAAGTAGCATGTTACAAGCAAATACCCAGCATACCATTCTAGAAGCGCTCCGAAAAAGAAGTCAGAAAAGAGTCAAACCAAAGAGCATTCTAGGAGCGCTCCGAAAAAGGAGTCAGAAAAGAGTCCAACTAAAAAACATTTTCGGAGCGAAAGAAAAATTTGCTTAAAAAAATTTTTTTTTTCCATTTTTATATATTTTATTTAAATAATTTCCATTTTATTTTGTTTTTTTTACTGTAAATACAATTTATTTATTTTCTTCTATTTGTAAATGAATTTCCTTTTTGTTTAAGTAAAAACAATTTAAAAAAATAATAAATGTTAACTTTTAATTTTTTGTATTTAATGATGTTAGAGCTCTTTCTGAGTCAACAAACTCATAAAAGACATAAATTTTCGAATATTATCTAAGAGCTCTTTCAGAGCCCAAAAAAGCCCTCGTAAAAGACTCTTTTCTAACATTATCTAAAAACTCTTTCTGACGGACCATTTTCGAATGTAATTACCTGACCCTCTTCTCTGAACGTTTTCGGAGCAATAATGATTGTTTTTTTTTGGCTCATAAAGAGCATGAAATATCCGGAAAAGGTGTCAGAAAAGACTCTTTTCGGACTCATATGGCTTGCTGGGTAGCTGAGTTGGCAAAAAAAAGTTGCTTAAAAATCATCCTTTATTAAAATATTTATGCCAACAGATTTTAAGTGAACAGAAAGTGACATATCACTGGAATTTAACATGTGGGTTTTTAAAACAGGTTGCCGTTTTTATATTGGCCATTTATGGAAACAGTTCAGAAAGTATTTCTAACAGTCTTAAGTTTTTCAAGGTATAATTTCTAGGAACTTTCAAAAGTCAAAAACTATAATGTCAAGATTTGGTTTTGCTGATTTTCAATGCGAATATTCTTATGACTTCAACTGGTGGATTATATGGGGAATTCGGATAAAGTGACAAGGTTAAATCGATTCCGCTATTTTTTTATACCATATATCGCCTTAAAGGAGTATTGTAGTAATTATAATTTCAAAAGTTTATAATGGAAAGTGGTTAGAGCCGAGTTTCTATGAAAGATGCTGAAATTTTCAGGTTTCTAAAAATCAGTAAATTTATGGAGAAAATTTAACTTAGATTGTATTAAAGTATTACTGCCGTATTCATAAAAAATAAAGTAGGTTTGAAGTGTGCTTTTAGACAAAATTTTCTTAAAGTACATTTGAAGTCTATTTTAATTTTTTATGAATACGGGCATAAGTATTTAAATATACTTAATTTTAAATAACTACAGTCTTTCTGTAAGAAATGCATATATTTATCTTTCATTTAAATTCACCTTAACTTGTCGTTTTAAAAATCTTTAAACTACGAGATAATAAATTACTAATTACGTCACGACGGTACTGTACTTGTTATTTGTATACATCCCTACAACAATTGTTTTATTAATATTTAATGAGCAGCAAAAAACTGCGTAAAATAACTGCCAATCTCAAATCTGCTCAATGCTGAATCGCTGCTGCCAACCAGCCAGCCTGTCACACTTTTAAGTTTGGAGGGGATTTTATGCAGTTCTTCTTTGCATATTTATTCTTTAACCCTCGAAGTGGCACATGGTTCTGGCCAGACATATTTCATTTTCATGCTTCAATTTAGCATACTTCTATTTTAGGTACATGGCTGTAATTTCAGGTAATCTCCAAAAATATTGTTGGCTTTCCATGTATAAATTAATAATTGAAAAAAAGTCCTTGGAACAGGACAAAAAAACCAAATAAAAAATCTTCACCTTACTTTTGGTACATGGTTCTGGCCAGACCCCTATGCATTTTGTATGAACGAATGCAAAACAAAGACAGTAAAGAGAGCAAAGCACATGGCACGAGTTGGAAATTTGTATTTACTTTATTCTTTTATGCTTCTTTCTTTCTTCTGATTTTGTTTGTGAGTTAGTTATTCATTGAACGTTGAACAGTGAATAAGTAATCTAGTTTTTGTGCGGTAATTTTGAACTTGTGAATAATTTTACGCAGGAAGATTTGTTGCGTTGTTAGTATATTATGGCTGATAAACTGGAATTTTTTTATAATACACGCTTGCGTAGCGCGAATTTGCAACCCCAATTGGCAGAGGCATTAGTGCGTGATTTTCAAAGTCAGGTAGAAGCTGATGAAAATTATGATGTTTTTGAAAACGATGGTGACGACACTGCTGATTATGTGCCAGAAGATGATGCATCAGACATAGAAAATGATTTGGAAATTGAACCTAACGAACTTTATGATAGTGATGAAGACGTAGATGAAGAAGAAGAAAGTGGAAATGATGCTGAAGCAGCAAATGAAGTCGACTCAGGCTGTTTTTATGGTAAAGACGGTACTAAATGGAACGAAACTGAACCCCCTGCATCCCGTTTGCGCCAGCATAATATCATGCGTTTTCAATCTGGAACAAAAACAAGGCTCATTAATCCAGTTGAGGTATTCAAGCTATTTTTCTCAACCAATATTACGTTCGTCATCATTAGTGAAACAAATCGGCATGGGCGAGAATCAATTAGAAAATGGAATGAAGAACATCCAGAGTCTAACCAAAGAAAATGGATTGATTTGACAAGCTCTGAGCTAGATGCATTCATTGGGATTTTGTTGGCTTCTGGTCTCAGCCATAATAATATGCAAGACTCCAGTATATTGTGGCGTTCTGATTCGCTGCCCATATTCCGTGCGGCTATGTCGCACAAACGATTCATTACTCTGTCCAGATATATTCGTTTCGATAATAGTCGTACGCGGGCATTCCGACAGCAAACAGATAAAGCAGCTCCTATCCGGGACATTTGGAATTTTCTCAATGAAAATCTGCAAAATTATTATGAACCTTATGAAAATATCACCATCGATGAGCAGTTGTTTCCGTATCGTGGGCGCACAAAGTTCACCCAATATATCCCTTCAAAACCTGCAAGGTATGGGATCAAAGTTTGGTGGGCATGCGATGCTAAGACTAAATTTCCATTGAAAGGAAAACTATACACTGGAAAGGAAGGAGACAATCGGGAGATAAATCAAGGTGAAAACGTTCTAATGTATTTCGCAAATTGTTACGTAAACAGCGGCAGAACAATTATTTCTGATAATTTTTTCACCTCATTGAACGGCGCTAAACGACTTGCTGCTATGGGACTGGCATTTGTTGGCACCATTCGAGCAAACAAAAGATGTCTTCCTAAGGAAGTAATGAAGAGCACCAGACGACCAATTCTTTCAAGTGTGTTTGGTTTTCATGAAAATCTTGTTGCACTTTGCAGCTACGTGCCCAAAAAAAATAAGGCAGTCAATTTAATTTCAACCGTGCATTACACGAAACATGTTGAAGGCGTAGCCATGAAACCGGAAGCAATTTTATTTTATAATTCAACTAAAGCCGGAGTCGATACGATGGATCAAATGCTAACTCATTACACAACAAAACGGTCAACCAGACGCTGGACATACGCGTTTTTCTGCAACATGATTGATGTGATGGCATTGGCAAGTTACATTATATGTAAGCTAAATGATGAAAATACAAGAAAAGAAAGAAGACGCATATTTTTATATAAACTTGCAAAGCAATTGGTACTGGCCAACGTTGAAAATCGCATCAATAATCCGCACATTGTGGCTCAACCAACAACTCGTATAGCATTTGAAGCGTTCTTTGGGAGACCTCTCAATATACCAAACCTTAATGTGGCTTTACGCAGTGGTCCAGACACATTATCTGCCAAAAAAGATTGCAGAATTTGCCTGCAGCAAGGTGACAAACTACGCCGTAAGACACGTTTTTTTTGCTGCAAATGCAACAATCCTGTTTGTCAGCAACATTCAAAAGTAGATTATTTATGTTTTTGTTGCCTTCCGCAAAATTCTGAATAAAAAAATCAATGTTTTTTCATATTAATTTTCTATTTTCTCATAAACATTTATTACTTTACCCATAATAAAGAGAAATATATATAGAACAAAAAAATTGTTGCCCTTTTCATTTCAAAGATTTTTTCAGGTCTATTTTTTCTTCCTCAGGTAGCTAATAACATAGTAAAAAGAAATAGAAACACAAAATATAACAAATATTTTCCTATCTTAGTAAAAAATTTAACGGCAAACAGCCCTTATTTCCATACAAATGCATGTAAATGTATAGGGGTCTGGCCAGACACATGTGCCAGAACTAAGGGCTCAAAATATGTGCCTGACGAAGGGTTAAGATATGCTGCTGCTCAATGGAATTTTATAAAGAGCAAAAGCAAATCTTACGGGGGTTGTTTGTTATAATTTGAATAAATTTTGAAATTAATTTTTAGAGTTTCTAACAGCGAACATTGAACTTAATTTTTACCTACCTAGAGACATAATGATGAAGGCTTTTGAAGGAGGTTCACTGATTGGTTACAGTGTTATTTAAGTTAAAAAATATTTTTGTAAAAGTGTAAAGGGGTTGGTAGGTTTCTTGCAGACTGTGTTGGAAAGTGTCATTAAATGTTGTCTCAAAAGTGCGTAAAAAGTGTTTAAGATTTCTACAGAATTGAAATTTAAGTTTACCAAGGGTAGGGTGTTTTAAAAAATTGTACATTTTTTTATTATTTCAAATAAAAAAGTATAATATACCAAATTACATTAAAAACAAAAAACAAATTAACAACTTTGACTTTGATTAAATTATTCATATTCAAAAGCAACATGCATAGAAATTTGTTAAATATAAAAACATTTACATTTTATATTTTTTTGAATTGCTGAAAAAAAATCTACAAAAAATAAACACATTTTGGCAGATGACGTGTAAAAAGACTCGTAAAAAACTTACAAGAACGATGAGGGAAAATATGTACATATGTATGTATGTATGTGTATATTTGCACAAGTAGATGCAGTTTTACGCTAAAAATCTGACTGCAATTTTAGTACTAGCAGCGTCAGTAATAAGCAAAATGGGCAATATTTAGATTTTTTTGTTTATGAATATGTATAAAAAAACAAGAAAAAAACCAAAAAAAAAAAAATAAAGAAAATGCGCTTTTAAAAATAATGCAGTTTTTATTTTGAATATTTTTTTGTCGGTGCATTTGAGTTGTTGATGATGATGTTGATTTTGTATAAAAATTTTTGAAGGTTACTTAAAACTAAAGTAACTAAAATGGGTGGTGGGTGTTTCGTTTTAATTAACATAATTTATAAAAGTATATAGTTTTCTTTTTTTTTTTCAAATAAATAAATAAATAAATAAATACCTTAAAATCTCCTTTTGTTTAAGCTCCCACTCCCCTTGTTAAGGAGGTTTTCTTTTTCTAGTTCTTTTTTACTTTTTTTTTTCTTTCTTTCCTTCTTTTTTTAAGGTTTGTTTGTGTATTTTTTCGTGTGTGTTTTTTACTTCATTTATTTTCTATATTTCTTACGCATGACCATAAAATATTTGATTTGATTTTATTTTATTTTGTTTTTTCTTTCGTTTTTGTTTAGACTAAACACCAAATTCTTTCCTTCTTGTTTTTTTTGTAACCAAAACATTAAAAAATTAACTGTTATTTTTTTGGTATAATTGTAATACATTTTTTGTTTCTTTTTTTATTCTTAGACAAACACTGTTTTTAAATAAAACCATCTTTTTTTATTATTATTAATTTAACAATAGTTTAAATTTTATTTATTTAATTTAATATAATTCTCTTTAAGTAAATACGTTTTATTTTCATAAAATTTCTAGTCTTTACACCTTAATCCTTAACGTTTAGAGGCTCTGAGCACGACTAATGTTTGATTTTACTCAGCATCACTTAATGTAGTAAATGTAATCAGAAAAATAAAAAAACAAATCATGTCTAATAATGCTCCCCGAGTATCCAAAAATCATACATACACGAGCCAGCCAACAACAAACAAAACCGAAAACAAAAATCTAAAAATTCCCAAAATTATCAAAAACAAACTTTCTAAGCACCAACAAAATGCACTTGAGTGCAGTTCTAACAACAATAACTATGCACACATTGTTGTTCTCTCTTTTTTGTTGGTTATTTTTTGCTTTTCACTTAATTATGTTCTCTAAAAACACTTTTACGCGCGCTCTCTCTTTTGTCAACATCTTCTTCCTATTTCCATTTACTCGCCTACTTAGAATTTCTGCTCCCCATACTCATTTCAAGAACAAGAAAAATCCCTTTTTAAAGTTTTTTTCTTCCCCCCACGAAATTGTTGCTGTAAAATTAAACTGTCTGTCAGAGCTGGCAATAATTTGATACTATTTCATTTCAATAATGGTTTGAGTAATTTTTGTTGAACGTATTAGATTTGGAAATGATTTTTGTTACCGGGTATTTAATCAACTTCAACTCTAAAAGTTTATTTACTAACTAATCTCCAGTCATCTCCAAAGAAAAGAAAATCTATCGATGCTGAAAGAAGTTTTAGTATGCAAGTATACAGTCAGTACTCGTTCTAGTTTTGTTTTAGTTGCGATTTTGATTTGAGGGTGATTTTTTTTTAGCAAATTTCTTTTTGGCGTGACTGTTATTGGCAGCTCGCTTATACATATGTTTTCGTTTAACATTTACTCTTAAACATGTTCAGTTTGGTCATAATTTAACTATGAATCGTCTTACAAATTTGCAGATTAATGAATTTTATTATCAAAATTCATGCTCAGTTAAAAAAGAGCATCGTGCACTTTTATCGAAAAATTATGTTCAGCGAAATTGTCGCATTTGGTGTGAAGAAGCATTGTAAGAACTGACAATGCATCCCAAAAAAATACCCTGTTTGGTGCGTATTATGGGCCGTTGGAATCGTACTTTTTCAAAGACAACGAAGTCAGGAACGTTACTGTGAAATGGCCGTTACTTTTGCTCAAACTGCAAGAGCAGGACTTGGCTGACATGTAGTTTTAACCATACGGTGTCACATGCCACACAGCACGCAAAACAATGGGCTAATTGAGAGGCGTGTTCGGTGAACAATTTATTTCACGTTTGGGGCCGACCAATAGGCCGCCTAGATTGTGCGATTTAATGCTTTTAGACTACTTTTTATGTGGCTATGGTAAGGCTCATATCTATCCAGGATAAGCCCGCAACGGTTGACGCACTAAATGCTAAAATTTAAGAATTTATTTGTGAGACCTCGGCTGATATATTGGAGAGTGTATGCCGAAATTGGATCCAGTGTATTAATCATTCAACATTTACATGAACTCCTCTTGAATTTTTTCTACTCGTTGCGAAGCTAGCACTCGTTATTTGAAACTGTTCTGGAACCAGTTCTTTAATCAAAGCTTTTTGTTTTGAAATTGTCACCCTTGTTGAAATTGTCAACATTTTTAGTTCCAGTTTAGCTTGAAACTAATTTCAGAAGCAGCTGATGAGAAATTTTTATTGTCTATTTCATAAAGAAACTATGCATAATACATGTTTGAATTCATCGCAATTAACTCTCAAACTTTCATATTGGCTGCAAAGTGATGTAATATCAAGAATTGAGCTGTCATCCTTTGCCATTTATTTAGAATAGTTCTAGAAAAGATGTCAGTACCGAATTTTGTCATAAAATCTCTTTGAATTTCGGTGGATCTTTTAAATGGCTCTGCCACTGAGGTTTTGTAAATTGAAGAGTCCTTTTTACAACATTTTTATATGTATATATGTTCCATAGGTTCTTTACTTTGTTTACAATTAAAAGAAGATCCCGGATTATGACACAAAACAATTTTGGTCTTATAAATATTTTCAAGTGAATAGTTGCTAGAGAGCAACAACATGTTTAAACTTTTGACGACCATGACATGCTTGCCCGGGGGCTTTTAGTTTATATATTTCTCCAGGTAACGGATAGAACAAATATGTCAAAGTTTGTTTTATAGAAGCATATTGGGGCAACAAAAATGTAGGTCAGTTCAAGTCCTTATTTGGTCCCACTTGTTTCCTACGAGGCTCAAAATTTGGTCAAACAATAGTCTTTATGCCAAGGGCTACTATGCGCTAAATAAAGGGCGCAAAGAGATGAGAGTCAATTATGTTTTGGATTTAACCTTTATTTATCAAAAAATGTATTGAACAAAATTGCGCCAACTACTAGCTGCCGACAGCTTATACAATTATTTTTGTTTACGGGTTGAAACGAAAATAAACATTTCTTAAAACCTAAACATTAGAACTCTAAATTGAAATAACAATTTTAGCATTCTGTGACCGTGACAGAGTCTAAGGCTTAAATGGGTATTATCACGTATGAGCCTGGTAAAACTCCCATCAACACGGCTGTATTGGTTTATTGACCCAACGTTACACCAAGCTCAGATAGCAGGTGTCACGTCAAGTCTCCGATTACAAGAAATTAGAACTAATCTTCACTTTTCTGACAAAAACAAAGCTGATGATAGTGACTGTAGCTACATCCGGTCAAAGTTAATCCTAATCTAATGCTAGATCGTGATCTAAAGTTGAACATCTTTTTGGTGGTGGGTATAAAAAATGATTCCATCCATCTATTAGCATAATACCTGTAATTACACATTCCTAAATAAATTAATGAATAATTGGAATTTTTTAATAATATTTCTATAAAAATTTTGTAATCTTTGATGAAAATTTGCAATATAATTTAGCTAAAAAGAAACTATGAAATGGTTGTAATGGAAATAGAGATATACTAACTAAATTAAAAATGTTAAGAAGTGCTTATTAATAAACACAACAACATTATATTATAATAACTTTTACATCCCTGCTCCAATACTTCTGCTCTAACAAATTAAATATTCAGCATCATCGCTAATAAATAATAGAAATAAAATTTTTGGTTTTGATTTTAGTTCTTTTTCGTTCGTCGCCCCCCTCCCCACAAAAAAAAAGGAACAAGCTGCACATGTGTCTCTCTTTTATTATTTGTTTTCTATCGTGCAGAAGTGCATGAATATTTTGTTGTTTTCTCTCTAAATTTCTAATTTTCTCTATTTCTATTACTATGTTTTTTTGTTTAAATATATTTTAGACATTTTCGCCAAAAAAAAAAATATATATTAATATACCGTGTGTGTGTGTTGAGGCATTAGACTGTGTGCGTGCGTGTTGTGAGTGAGTGAGTTAGTGTTGGTTTGTCTATTGTGTGTTTTTTGTCTATATTATTTCTGTTTATCCTTTTGAGCATCACAATATCCTGCTGCTGTTGTTTGTTATTTTATTCTTGTTGTTTTTTTTTTGTAGTTGCTTCGTTTTACTTTTGTTGGTATAGAAAATAAAATTGTTTAGAGGATTTGTTGTAGTTGTTGTTGTTATTGCTGTGTTGCGTATATTTTTCAGGCATTGTTGTGTATCCGTTAAACGCGTGCCTATATTCGTCTATTTTATTTGCATCAGCACAAAATTAAATATGTTTTTTTTCTGCCTATTTATTTATTGTATTGTTTTGTATTTGTTGTTGTACTTTTTGTAGTATAATGGGCGAAATTTAAAATATTTAAATAATTTTAAATTTTCTATGCAATTGTTAGGTTTTCATTTAATAGAGAGATTTATACGAAAATTTTGAGCACATTTTTAGAAATATTTTTTTATTTTTAACAGAAAAATTAAGTTCCGTTGTAGTACTAATGTTATTTGGTACTAAAATGTTTTTTATTAAAAGCATTTAGTGCTAAAATTACTAAGGAAAATAGTATTAAGTTTTTGGTTATAATACCACTTGGTAATAAAAGTTGTAAGTACTAAAAGTATTTGGTACTTAGTGTAATTATTGTACTAAAAGTTCTTAGTTCTAAAAATACTTAGTAATAAAAAAACTAAACAATTAGTACTAAAAGTACTTAGTACTAAATGTACAATATCTTCCAGTAAAGATATGTGTCAAATTGTTCACGATATTTCCACAGATCCAGATTTTCGTACGGGGCTGGGAAAATACTTTATTGCAAATTTGGAATACTCGTACATAATGGTTTCAAAAAACAAAAAAAAAAGAAAAACACATGTTTTTTACATTAAAATTATGCTTGAAAAAATACCTTTTAGAAAACTTATAATTAATGTTATGTTCTTAAGAAAAGTTTATTTATTATAAAAAGTTTATTTGACTTGAGTTTATTTTAATGTAATATTTCAAAGAATACTATTGTAAAGTAAAAAGCAAAGCATTTTCTTCCCTGCCAAGAGCGTCATCAGCAAATGTTCATTGCCCAAGATCTACTTGTAAACATCATATATTTAACTTACCATTATTGAAAAATAGAATTCTCAACAATTTTTTATAAAGATAAACAAAAAACTTGAAACAATTAAAAACTTAAAAAAATAGAAAAATTGATAATTTTCAAAAAGTGCTTAGTACTTGAAAATAGTTTCTTTTGGAACATGACAAATATATTGCTTTAAAACCTTTTCTATATTATTGGATATTGTATTATTATTGGTTTGGTTAATTAACAAACTTAAGTTTAGGAAAATCGGTCCAAAACTCTGCTCTATATTAAAAAAAATCCGGACCAGGGTGTGGTAAAATTTTTATAATTTTTATAACTCAGAAATTGTAATATGTAGATAAATAACAGCATGATGCTTGCAGAAAATAAAAAAATATTTGAAATTGTAAGAAAAAAAATTGTGCCACGCGATTAATAATTTACATGTCAAAATAGCCTTAATTTGTGCTCCCATAGCGCCGAACTTGTCAGATGTATCAGTTCCATTTTCAAAATAGAACCCATGGCTACGCTCATGTAAATAGTTATCCCTTTCAGACCAGCCGTTTCGAAATAGCAGATTTTGTTATCAACAAATTTTGATTCTACCCCACTGTGCAAGCGTAAGAAACATCACTTTCCACTGACTAGGTTCCTTCCAATCACAAGCGCCTGTTATTGATCTGTGAATAGAATTGCAAGCCAAAAATATGATATTATTCAAAACATTACAAAATTCTATTCAATATTAACATCTTTACTATTTGTCCTTTCAAAACTCATTAAAAAAATAATTTCATCTCAAAAGAAAAAGATGTTTCTATATTTGAAAATACCAAAAAACAAAAAAGATACATAAAATTTTACCATCAAGACAGCAACAGAAACCACATTGTCCACTCCAGCTAAAAACCAGCAAATCAGCTTAAAACTCAAGATGCACTCATGTCACATAAGTGGCCTAAAGAATAAAGACATTTCCAAACAGAGAAGTGCGCCAAATATAAATATTTTTAACAAATCACCGGATTTTAAAAACAAAAAAACTATTATAACAATGATAAACAAATTAGAATATATTAAAAAAAACTATAACAAAAAAAATTTACTAAAGATTTTAAAACTAAATTTCAAAGCAAACCGATCGTGCCAGCGCCTAAAAAAAGATGCGTACAAGCGTTAAACACGATTTGAAAATTTGTAGAAAATTTGCATGTTGTCTTTAGACAATATTAGAAACACCCTTAACTAAACAAGATGCTCCTGAGGTTAAAGATCATTTAAGATCAACAGCTTAGATTTTTATAATGAGTGTTGAATGTTTGTGAGAGGCTGTGTTTTGATTGAGGGTTAAAACTTTTGATTTTATCTAAATTTAAGATTTCATCTTAATAAAGAAAAGCCAGGTCAAAGTTGAATGTCTAGGTTTCTTAAACATCATACGACCTTTAGATTAAGCAACTTGCTTAAGGGAGGTTATTGTCATGTAAATATAAGTTAGATTATTAAAAGAGCCTAATTTTAGATAAATATATTCATATTATTATTATTGATTGTAAGTATTTAAAGTCATCAACTTTGTGTTTAAAAACACACGAGTATACAATTTTTCATTGCAAAAAACCATATATCATTATATACTTTTCAATTGTAGTAAGAACCACATTTAAAATTTGCTAAAATCAATTATTATATTAACAAGTAAGAAAGTATAGTCGGTCAAGCCCGACCATATAATACCCTACACCCAGTATATGTATAAAACAGTTTTTCAGAAATGGGCGTTATATGGGAGATATAACCTATCATCCAAAAATTTAGTGTCATGATGTCTGTGAATACAAGTATTATATGTGTTAAACTTTATCTCGATATAAATACTTTCAAAAGATTTATGGAGCTTAAAGTGAATTACGGAGAGGGTCTTATATGGAATTTCGGCTAATTATGGACCGATCATCATAAAATTAGAAATGTACACATATGAAATATATTTTCGTGCAATATTATTTGGATACCAACATTTTTGAAAGAGTTATGTTCTTTAAAGTGATTTTCGGAAGTGGGCCTTACATGGGAGCTACGAGTAATTATGGACCTATCTGCACAAAATTTGCAGATGTGATTTGGCTTCATTTACCACTCATTTGTGAAATTTGTTTGAAAACTTGCATAATTCAAACATTTATGATCGGTAAACCCCAATTTCGGGAGGACTTTTGTATGGGGGCCAGGTGAAATAATGGACCGATTTCCACCAGTTTCAATCCCAACCGTCCTAAGGCCGAAAAAATATCACTTACCAAATTTTATCAAAATATCTTCAAAATTGCGACCTGTACTCTGCGCACAATCTTTACATGGACAGCCAGTCAGACGGACGGACATCGTTAAATCAACTCAGAAAGTGATTCTGAGTAGATAGGTATAGTTTAAGGAGGGTGTTGGACCAATATTTCTGGGCGTTACAAACATATGCATAAATCCAATATACCCTCCCCACTATGGTGGTGTAGGGTATAATAATACTAGAGAGCCCGAACATGGGACGTTGTATATATTAAAAAAAATTATTATTGTTAACTACACAGAAAAAAATAAAAATGAGTTTCAATTAAAATATTTGTGGAATCAATTAAAAATTTAATTGAAATCGGACCTGTAAACAAAATGATCAATTAAAAAAAAATGGAGATTTAATTGAAAATATCAGAAAAATCAGAAAAAGTAATTGAATCAATTAAAATTTTAATTGAAAATTATTTTAAAATCAATTAAAGGTTTAATTGAAAAAAACATGATTTTTTTTCTGTGTAGTGTTTATTATAGTGCAAATATCCTCTTTTTGTTTTAAATAAACGATAAAAACAATAGTTCCTACACACTTATCTTAACATACAAATCTCAGGTATAATTTTAACGACTTCTAAGGTTGGTCTTTTAAATCCAAGGTCAAAGACCAAGTAATTTTTTTACATTAAACTCACTACGGATTAAAGTCCTTTTACAAATCCTTTTAACTTAAACAGACATGTTCTCGATAATTTGTCAATTTTCTAAAACAAATTTCAATTTAAGGATTTACATAATTTTATGTAAATCTCTTGCTGAACTTTGAATCTCGACACTGCAGCAGCAACAGCAGCTTCAAAGGAAAACGTATAACAAAATTACTAATCACATGATCAAGCACAAAAATTCGCGTTGATCTCCGTTTTAGGTGTGCTACGCTACGCTGAAATACTTACACGTTGCGTATGGCTAAGGATCAAGTTAAATCCTGCTCAGCTTATGACAAATTTGCATGAGATTTTTCGCGTAACATTGGATTAAAGAGGTCTGTTTTTTCCATTCGTATCTGCTAGACTTAAGATAAACACAGTTTAAACAAAAGATTACAATGGTCAAGTCATTTAAATCTGGAGCATGTTTTGTGTGTGTGTGTGTTGATCTAGTCATATGGATTTTCCCTTAACTAGAGGAGGATTAATGAATTAGCCGTGTATTGAGCCTTTTCAGCTACCTACTTTAAGGTTCTGTGTAAAGTGAGACTTGCTGTTAATCCTTTCAGCGGTTAAATCCTGTTGCTGTGCTGTGTTTAAATCCGGTACCGTGTGCATTTCTAATCCGGTGTAGTTTAAATCTCAATAATCTCAATCATAAAAACTAAATGTGTTTGAAGATAAATATGCCGAGTTAAATATGTTTTGACTGTTTATTTAAGTAAAAAGTACAAATTAGCCTAAAATTTTAAATACGAGTAGATATGTTATGACAAAAACACAATTTAAGTAAGAAACTATATTTTAAATTGGATATAAAATTTTTAATAGTTTTTAAAAAATAAAATAATTATAAAGTTCTTTGAAGAATTTTAGGCAAAATGGCAAGTTTTATGATGGGTTTCTTGACAAAATGGTCAAAGGCATGCATAACTATAGTATGGAAAATCTGAAGAGGCAGAACACAGAATTCCAAGATTTAATTTTTAAGATTTTATACAACTTTACAATTATAATGTGGATTTCTGTAAGATAATATTTGAAGAAAAATAGCTAACTAGGACAGAGGGCTGCATAACCACTAGGGATGCCAATCCCGATCAAATCTCGAATTTGTTTTAAAAAAAATCCCAGGATTTTTCGGTATTAATAAATCTTGTACATTTGTATTTGTGTAAAAGATCTAGAGAAGTTTACAGGCATGACACATAATTCGAATTCCGTATTTATAAATTTTATTTATAAATCGATCGTTTTTACTTTGCGTTTTCTAAATTCCGATCGTTAATGTTTGTTTATTTCCAAAAAAAAAAAAATTAAATATTGGTTTTTAACTTAAATATGGTAACGTTGTGTAACCAAAACAAAAAACATACTTATAATTTTTGTAATAAAAAGTTTTGTTATACTGCGGACAAAAAGAGCCATGGTGTAATTATACAAGGTTAGTGCAAAACGGTAACAAATATAATAAAAATACAACAACAGGTATTTTGTTTGTGTAAAATAATGCATTACCGTCAAAAACACCTGAACAAGTGTTACTTTTGACATAAGTAAATTGTAAACAAAGTCAGTCAGCTGTGCTACTGCACTCACCTTGTATAGTTACACCATGAAAATAGCTCTAATAAAGAGATTTTAAATAAAAATACATAAAATGTTTTTAAAAATGCCCGGAATTTCATTTGTTGCTGTTTTAAATAAACAAAGACATCAAAACGCAGTTGAAAAGCTGCGAAGAATAAATTTAAACGACAAAAGTTTTCTAATTGCTGACACCAACTTTGAAATTTTCAATATTATATTTAAATATCAATGAGATAATTAAAAAAAAACAATGAAATAATAAAATTAATTATTTAATTGTCATTATAAATTTTTAGCAAGAGTTTTTTTCAGTACAAAATCATACAAAATAACAATTCTACTTTAGAAATATAAAGTGGCTTCATTCCAAAAAAAAATCGTTTTTCTAAATCAAAACCACTTTCGATCGGTAATTGAGTTCTGCGACATCGCTCATAATTGTTTTTTGATCTAATTTTTTGGCATATACAAATACAAAACATCTTCACTTAACGTAAATCAATCAATGTTTTTTTTTTAGTATTTTCAATAAGAGAAAATAAACACATTTCACTTTAAATCACAAATTGAAAAAGGTTAGAAACTTTTCAAAATTATTTAAAAAGTCACTAAGAAAAATTTAAATTTTACAAAAGTATGTTGAAGGAATGTAGGTGAAAGAATAAAAATTAATTTTGCAAATAGTTGTCATTTTAAATCCGGTTAAAGTAACAGTGAAAGCGTTTGCCGCAGTGATATGAATCTCTGACGATGTAGCACTTTTATTTAAGCTCCAAGAGAAATCAAAAAGTGATTGTGTATTAAGCGATGAACTGATGAAACCAGAAATCAAGTATGATTTACAGCGTTGTCAACTTTAAATTTTCAAACCGCAACAAAATGGAGAAAAAATCACATCATTAAAAAAAAAACGCACCAAGTTTAAAATTTCTTTTTTATTTATAATGTTTATTGAATTAATTTAAATTTTTTTTTAATATCATAAATTCTATATAAAACTTTTTAAAAAGAGATCAACGATTAATAGTAAAAGTAATAATAGTAAAAGCCTTTTTTTAATAAACGAGTTAATAAAGATAAAATTAGCATTAAACCACTTAAAATTTAATTCAAAATATGCTATTCAGAACTGCAGTACTAATTGGTAAAAAAGGGTTAACTTCGGTACATACTTGTTACTTTTTTTTAATTATTTTTGTTTTCTATTTGAGGTACTTTAATTTGAATTTTTTCAATAAAATTTGGTAGGGCTCCTGTGGGACTCTACCCAAGTTGTTTGTCTACAGTTCCAACCAACAGGCTATACAAACAATTTTATTTTCATGTTTAAAATGTTAATTTTATTTTCAAACATAGATTTTCACCCTATTCCCCTGCATGTAACGAATTTAATAGTATGTATTCATTTATCATTTTTCATCGTATAAATTGCATGATAATGAATTAAAAAACGCGCCGAAATTTAAGAAAAAGCGCCCCGCGCACCATCTTTTTTAAGGTCGAACGATAATATTCTATTGCTTTTAAACTAATATAGAAATTAAAGGCGAAATTCAATGTACTTATTACGTTATTACGTTTTCAAATTATTAATGGTTTATAAAATTTGGTTTAGAAAAAACAAAAGTAGTTTTTTAAACTTTTAATAAATTTAAAAATTTACTCAAAAAACTACTTATTTCAGCACAAATTTGTTTGACGTTATTTACTCTTACAAGAGTTCTGCAAGGTCAAACAGCATCAAATAAAATACAACTAAATATTTGTTGTGTTCTGTCTTAAATAAACAAAGTTTTTTTTTAATAAATAAACGAGTTCAAATATATTTTATTTAGTGGTTACGTTTTTTTCGGCAAATATTTGCCCAGTGTGACCGTACCTAAGTTACTTTTTAGAAATAATTTTTTTTTATTATTAACAAACCAATTTTAGTAAGAAACAAAAATCCCGAAACCCCAACAATCCCGGGATTCCGGGATTAACATTTTTAAAACCGCGAATTCAGTTTCAAATGCCGTTTATGGAAGTCCAGAATTGAATTTGTTAAATTTTTTATGCAAATTTGTAAATTCACTTAAAAAATGTTTGAGTTCTATTAGGGATTTTGGCCAAAGTGGCCAACTGGGACAAAGACCTGCATTACCACTATGTAGGATATATGCGTAATGGTAACAGCTATAAGATGCTGTTTATGGCGTTCCTGACTTGAATTTGTGAAATGAAAATTCACTTTAATAATTTTGGAATACTAGGAGACATTTTGTCCAAAGTGGTCAAATGCAGCAAAGGCATGCATATGTTTAGATGTGTGTGTGTTTGCATTTGCAGGCCTTATAGAACACCTGTTTACAGGCAATCTAGAAGGCGTTTTATACACATTCAAAATTGCATTTCTAAAGAATGTCCACAAATCATGATTTCAATTGTTTGTTATGCGAGTAATAAAAATGAATAAAAAGAGCGCATAAAAAATGTTGTCTTTTATGAAAGTTTGTGTGAAGCAGCACTTTATATACATGTGATTTTTTAAATTAATTTTTAATTAATTAATATAAAATAAAACAAATTAATTAATAAATTAATTTAAAACTACCCTAAGGGTTTTATTATACCTCTTTCTTTTACATTCCTCAATGGAATTATTTATTTAGCAGACCTTTAATTACGACTTCGATGAGACATTAGTTGGTAGACCTTCCACTTGCCCTTCTCAAGTAGGCCTTCCAGCAGGCATCTATGACAATGATATGCCATGTAAAATTGAAACGATTTGGCGGCTTGAAGTCCTTGTGGCTGCAAAAATAAGGCCTTCTAGACGGCCTCTTTACTGCATCCTTTTCCCGCTGATAATATAAGGATATTAACTCATAGAAACGTTAATAAGTAAACATTTATTTATTTTTATTTATTTTATTTATTTATTTATTTATTTATTGAATTTTTTCATTTCCTGTACAACAAGACTAAGTCTTATATTTATAGTACAGGAACGCATTACGTTATAAACAATTTTATCATGAGCATGAACAAATTAGTTACAGAAAAACCTATATTGATAACATCTTACGTGTAAAAGTTATATAAAAAATTTCTGAAACTATTAGCATTACTATTTATTTGTTGATTTCGTGGAAGATTGTTCCAAAGACGAGCGGCATGTACATAAAACTGCCATTCAGACACTAGATATTGATGTCGAGGTATTATAATATTTCGATTTCGAGACGATTGGAAGAAACGTATTTTTTCAAATATATATTTGGGAGTTTGAGTATTTATTATTTTGTGCAAGAAGACAAGAATATGAATTTTTAATAGGCTATCAAGTGAAACTCCGTAAAGTTTATTGGAAACAGCAGAAACATGATCAAACCTTCTCAATCCATACACATATCTTATAATGTTGTTAAACAATATATTAAGCTTACTTTTACTACTTGAATCACAGCTTCCAAATAACTCGCACCCATAAATTAGAGAAGGAATCAGATACGTCTTGGCTAGTAAGGTTCGTATTCTTATTGGTGTAAAATATTGTGTAGACCAGAGAGCTCGTAACTTTATATAAGTTTGACCAACCAGTGAGTTTATATGATCAGTCCATGTCAGATTGCTATTAAAAATTACACCAAGATTTTTCGCTGAATTAACAATTTTAATTTTTTCGCCATTTAAAACAATATCTTCTGGAATGTAACGATTTAAGCTCCTTTTACATATCACAATGCATTTAGATTTGTGTGGATTCAAACAGAGTCCATTTGCACAAGCCCAGAGGTAAATTTTGTTCAAATCCTCATTTAGAGATGATATTCCTGAAACTATATTTTGAACAGAGCTACTTAGAGTAAGTTGCACGTCATCTGCGTATAAATGGATGTTGCATTTAGAGAGTTGGTTTGGCAAATCGTTTATATATAAAGAAAATAAGAGTGGTCCTAAAATAGAACCTTGAGGTACTCCTCTATTAAGGGATACGCTATCTGACCATGTATTGTTCACAAACACCGATTGTGTGCGGTTCGTAAGATACGAAGATATAAGTTTAGTAGAAGTGTCGTTAAACTGAAAAAAGTGGTCCAGTTTTTCAATAAGTATATTATGGTCTACTGTATCGAACGCCTTAGAATGGTCTAGAAGTACTAAAAAATTCATACAACCTTCATCTAATCCTTGACGTATATTTTCGCTAACTTCCACAAGAGCCGTAACGCAGCTGTGATTCTGACGAAACCCCGATTGCGTGCTGGAAAGTAAACTATGAGTATCAATATATTCCATCATTTGTTTGTACAAGAGCTTCTCTAAAACCTTCGATAGAAAACACAAGATAGCTATCGGTCTATATTCTCCATTCGATTTAGGTAATGGTATAATTTTTGCTTGTTTCCAGTTTAACGGATACGTACTTGACATTATAATAGTATTAAATAAATAAGTAACATACGGTAGAATCACGGGTAAAAGTAATCTTATAAACTTCGGGTGTATGTCGTCAATTCCTACTGCATTTGATTTTATCAAAGAGCTTGTTGAAATAACGTCATATTGAGTAACGCACGAAAATTGGAAATGTTCACTAATTATACCAGTATCTGTATTTGGCGAGCTTGAGGAAAAATTAAAAAAAGTAGGATTTGCCTGTACTACAGGTATGGTAGTGAAAGTTCTGTTAAGCATGTTTGCATCCACATTACAATCTATACGGTTATTAGTATTGCCAATTCCTATTTCGCGAATGGTATTCCAAGTTTGTTGAGAGTTGATTGCTGAGTCAAAGCGTTTGGAATAATATTCAGTTTTTGCCTGTTTAATATGTTTATTTACATTTTTCCTGGCATTGGAATATTGTAATTTTAGTTCAGGAGTTTTAAATCTTTTCCACCTGGCATATGCTAAGTCCCTCAATTGTATTGCATTCTTAACAGAATTTGAAAACCATGGTTTTTGAGTATGTAATATTTTTTTATATTTCAGTGGTACTGTTAGATCGAAAAGATATTGAATATTGTGTTCCAGAAATGAAGATTGTTCATCAACGGTGTACATAAAATAGATATCATTCCAGGCAATATAGGAACAATATTCATATAAAATATTTAAATCTAAATGCTTAAAGTCACGATAACTGAAACACTGTTCAATTTGATGGATTTGAAAGTTATAAGTTAGGAATATTAGGTCATGTTTAGAAAAACACGGAGCAGATATTTGATCATACAGAATTACATTCGTAGTGTTGGACACAAAGAAAAGGTCAATCAGCGTGCTTGCTGTGGATGTATGGTGCGTTGGATTAATCATGTTGACTGGAAAAAGACCGAGCGATAACATATTATCTTGGAGCGTCGTCTCCACTAATACGTTTGAATTAAAATCACCAGTAATAACTATATCATTATACACTGTGGCGAGAGTTTCTAGTGTTGAATACAAAACAGTTAGTGGAAATTTAATTATTATTTAAAATATAAAATAAACAGCGTTGTCAACTTGGTGTGTTTCGCACCATTTTTGGGGCTTTTTTAAAATTTTGGTGCGAAAAATTCTTTAGTTGGTGCGTTTTTTTTAAATTTTGGTGAGCTTTTTAATTGTTGGTGGCACGAAAACAAATTCAACACAACTTTTTGTTTTAGTGTGCGAAAAAATCTTTGTACAATAAAATAATACACCTTTTTCATTTAGTACCATTTCATTCAATACTGCAACATTTTGTTTACAATCAATACAGGCCACACAAACAAATATAATGACTGAAGACGTTCATTCATAACGTAGCAGGTCATATGAAAAGTGTGAATGAAACATATTTAATATACAACAAGTAAGAGTGCTATATTCGGCTGTGCCGAATCTTAAATACCCTTCACCTAAACGTAATAAGAAATACAAAAACTACACTGGTTATAGGACTAGAATATCCTTATTCTGCGTTTTCTATTCAGTCTTAGTGGAAATTTAATTATTATTTTATATATTGTTTGAAAGACAATTTTACGATCAACACAATTTATGTTTAATGTTTTGAAATTTTGTCTAATTTTCACCATTTTTAATTGATTTAATTACCAATTCTTACCATAATTTACAGAGTTTGTCTGATGTTCATAATAATCTTGAGTGTAATTTAACAAACAGAGTATAAATAAGTAAGAGTGCTATATTCGGCTATGCCGAATCTTATATACCCTTCACCTTTGTTGTGGATGCAATTCTTACCATAATTTACAGAGTTTGTCTGATGTTCATAATAATCTTGAGTGTAATTTAACAAACAGAGTATAAAAAATGGGAACAATTCGGTTTTAGTGACGTTGCTCAAAAAAAAACTTCATTAAATAGGGCTTTAAGAGGAGATGCCAGCAAAAAAAAATTTGTTGGCGGTTACGCCTATTTTCGAGGGGGCGGGCCCGTAATGTTGAAAATATATAGGCCTATATCTCGGAAACTACTGGGTAACTTATAATTTGTAATACATTAAATAAAAGGTATTAAAAATACCTTTCCAACGATATATATCATGATTATAAAATATGGACCGCATAAATCAGAAAAGAATATTTTTTGACCCGAATTTATTTGTTTTTTTGGAAATGGTTCTTATATGGCAGCTATGACAAATTATCTTCTTAAATTTTGGAACAGTGGTTTTCATGCATATGAGGATATTTCACGTCGAATTTCAACATAATAACGGTATATTTAAGATATATATTAGTATTAACGTGGATTTCGGAAGTGGACCTTATATGGGGGACATAATCAAATATGGACCGATATTCTCAAAATTCAGCAGTTTGATTTAGGCAAGTATGTAAATGATCCTTGTAAAATTTTGGATTGGTACCCTTATTTATAAGAGATTTATGAGTATTAAAGTGGTTTTTGGAAGAGGGCTTTATATGGGGCATACGGTTAAAAATAGACCGGAATTCACAAAATTGTGTGGGATGATTTTTGTATATATGTAAATGATCTGTGCAACGTTTTGAGTCGGTACCGATATTTATACAATATATATAGCGATAAATGTCTTTTTCAGATGTGGTCCTTGTATTGGAGCTATGATCAATTCTGGGCCGACCACCATAAAATTTATTACAACAATTTATTTGCCTATAGAAATTATTTATATTTTAGCCGTTTAACATTATTTATATCTGTTTTTTACGTATTTAAGTGAATTTTGGAAGTGGACTTTAATGGTGTCTATAATTAAACATGGACGGAACTAAAAAAAAATTCATTTTACGATTTCTTTTTACATAAAACTTATTCCTTCTGAATTTTGTATTGATATTTCAGTTTTATAGGCATTTATGTATAATAAAGCAATATTTTGGGAAGATTTTTGTATGGGGGCTATGAGAAATTATGGACCTATTTTTACTATTTTTTTCAAACTTTCTTCTTTTGTCATACAAACAACCTATACAAAATTTCATGGGATTATCTGTAATATATTTCAAAATATTGCAATAAAATGGACAAAAAATATGAAATTTTTTTGGAGGTTATCTCACATATTGGTCCATAACTCTGGTTGGCCGAAACCGATTTTGCTGATTTTAAATAGCAAATTTCTCGAAAGCATGTCTGACAGAATTGTTGAAGACTTGGATCCCGAAGATATTTGGGGACTTCAGAAAATTGATTTCAACAGACAGACGGACATGGCTTAATCGACTCCGCTATCTATAAGGATCCAGAATATATATACTTTATCGGACAATTATATTGTGGAAATTACAAACGGAATGGCAAACTTATATTTACCCTTCTCATGAAGGTGAAGGGTATAAAAACTGTATGCAAAGCTTTAAAATTTAAAGTAATAGAACTTCTGTTTAATAAAGAAATATAAAAAAATAAAATTCTTTTACATTCTACATACATAAATTTTTAATAATTCTATTTGGTCACAGAGCCTCTCTCTCTATATGCTCATCCATGTGCTTTATTCGTGCCGACATTAACAAAAAAAACAAAATAACCTTGGTAGATACTTGCATATGTATTTACATAAATATGTGGATACAAACAAACATACATATTGTATGTACATGATGTATGAATTTATACTTTTTATGTAAAATTCAAATAATAAATATATATTTCTTTAAATAAAAAAAATCTAAAGTTGGTGCGTTTTTTTTCTAATGGTGCGTTTTTTTTCTCTATTTTGGTGCGTTTTGAAATTTCAAAGTTGACAACGCTGAAAATAAAAGGTTTTTATGTGAATTTTTAAAATAAGTTAGTGGTATTTAATGTTTGTGCTAACTGTTGTGTTTATTTATTTGATGAATCCGCAAATGTTTTGTTATTATATTGAAAATAAAGTAGGTATTGATTTATTGCACTATTAAGTATTATTATTATCAACATTTTCTTTTACTTAAAGTAAATGACATATATGTATAACTATAACATATTTTAGGCGACCCATTAAAACTCTTGATGATATCAAAAATATTAATAACATATTGGCAGAAAATCTTATCAATTATATTAATCACGTCATTTTGAGTTTTAAAGCTGTAATCGATTCTTTGTAGACTCTATCTTTAACATAGACCCACAAAAACTAAGCCAGTGGTGTTATATTGCTTGATTTTAGATATCGATCATTATAACCTACACCACCATAGTGGTGTAACGCCCAGAAATATTGGTCCAAATTATTAAATTAAATTATACCGATCGACTCAGAATCACTTTCTGAGTCGGCATTTTTTGTTTCAAATTATATTAAAGAAGTTAAGCAAAACTTCCCGCATATGTAGATTTGCTGGCACAAAATTGGAAATTTCAAAGCAAAAAATATTCAGCATTCAATTCAATGAAAAAAGTGAGAATAAATGACAGACATGTACCCTTCAAAATGACATATACACAAGTTACTAAAGACAAAGTATACGTCATTTATTATAAATCCCGTAATTATCGCCATGAATACAAAGTAAATAGTACAAATTAATAGATTTAAAAAATAATAATAAATAAATAATTAGTGTATTCCAAAAAACAATTAATAAAAGGGACTTAGATCATTTGCATATACTTTGTTAACTAAGAATATTGTGTTTAAAATAATAAGTATGTAAGGCCGGAGGCATAGTTGCCAGATAAATAAGGGTTCAAATCGTCAAATCTTGAATAAAAAATCGTCAAATCGTCAAAATGCATTTTTCAAAATCGTCAACTAAAATAAAACTTTTTATCAATTCAATATTTTATTTATTTTTTTAAATTAATTTTTTTATATAAACATAAACAAAAAGTAGAAAAAAAAACAAAACACAAATATTAATGTAAAAGGAATACAAAAATAAGTAATAAATTACTTTTCAAAATCAATTTTTTAAGAAATTTTTATCAATGCTTCTTAAAAAATGTATATAATTTTTAATAAAAAATAAACAAAACAATTTCTTCATAGTAACAATGTAAAACATAAAAATACAAAATATCACCTTTTTACAACACTATGCGTTTTAGAATTTTTCAATTATATTTCAGAATTTTCTATTTAATTTTATATTTAAAAAAATTTTAATTGCTTTTCTGTAGTTTCTAGTTGGTTTTCAGAATATTCTTGTCGTATTTCATAAAAATTAAGTTAAAAATATGTTTGGATTCTGAAATACAATTAAAAATTTCTCAAATGCATTTGAAAATTTCTGAAATACAATTTGAAAATTCTATAATATTATTAGAAATTTCTAAAATATAATTGAACATTTTTAGAATATAATTGGAAATTGTGAAGTTTAGTACATTTAATTTTGTAGGTACATTTCCCTATTAAATTTTTTAATAAGCTCAGGTACAATATTCATATTAAAACAACAACATTTATTTAGTTTTAAAAAATTTTTAGTGAATAAAATCCCTTCCAAAGAAGAAGTTCCTAACCTATTCCTAATTTTTGTTTTGTTCAAATTTACCTGACTAAATAATCGTTTGACATTTGCCGAAGAATGAGATAAAACTAAAATTTTTTGTATAAATTTGGTTAGGATGGGAAACAAGAGATTTGAATCTTTTCTTTGAATTTCAGAAATGTGTTTCCAAAATTCCAATAAATCTTTTCTTTTTCCGAAACCAAATTATAAATTTTATATGAGAAAAAAGTGTTGCAAATCATTTATACTGAAAAATCGTCAAAATAGGGGCAAATATCGTCAAATCGTCAAAGGGTAATTTTTGACACCAAACATCGTCAAAATGACGATAAATCGTCAAATATGGCAACAGTGGCCGGAGGCCATTATCATCTGTGTAATTAAAGGAAGGCATGATATCATTTTGTTGAAGTTTAATACTTTGTATGTACTAAGAATACACATGAATTACTAAGTAAGGCTTAGTGTAATGCATCCAAAAATGCATTTTATGTTTCTAAGAATTTTTTTGATTAACCCCTTCAAGTTAATTAACTTATTGCACAACTAATATTTGCGTTAAGGCAAGTATATACATATGTAAATTATGTACATATAGTATGCTTTAATATATAATATTGTGGACAAGTATGTATGTACATATATAAATATTATGTACACGCCTCATTTGAGGTACATATATAAGAAAACAACAACTGTTTTAAAGGAATATTTGAGAACATAAGTACATTCATATAAGTATAAATTTATATGTATGTAGCTATGTATATTTATTTATTTATTTGGAAATAAAATAAATGTTTAAAATTCGTAAATTTTACGAGAAAAAAAAGCACACACACACACAAAATTCAATTGAGGTTGTGTCATTTGAAATATTTGCTAGAACATATAATTTTAATATATTCCAAAATTTTACCTTTAGAAACTTATAAAAAATACATACATACTTACGAGTACATACATACATATGTATAAATGATTGTGTGTTTGTAATTATGTATAAAATAACATAAATTTATAATTAGTTCATTTATGTATAAATATACAAATGTTTATTTAATTATAATAAAGGATCCACATAAATACATACATACATACTTGGCTGCATTTATTTATATGTGAATGTGTGTGTGTGTGTGTAAGTGCATGTGTGCATATGTAATTGTGTTTGAATGCATGTTTTATAAATAAAATCATATCGTTTTGTATGTATTAACTTATAATATGTACAATAGTTAATATAATACATGATTATATACATACATACATACATACATATGTATGTTAGTAATTGTATATATTCATATATTATTAGGCTAGACCCATTTCTTTACATCAAAAAAAAAAACCAAATCCAAATAAATTACCACTCATAGAGCCTTTCAAGGACCTTGCTCGCCTCGTTTTAATTTGGCACAAATCTCAGTTAAATCAATAACTATGGCAATAGAACCTTTAAGTCCTTTGATTTAAATAACTAACAACTAGTTGTACGAAGCAATTTTAACGAATATTATCTGAAGTTGCAAGAACCTTTAGTATATTTGGAAACCTCCACAACTTTTTTTTTGCCAGTATCAACCTAATATATTTGTGTATTTATCCGAGTATTTAATGGCACCCTAAGGGATTCAACAGGACTAACAAACTAATAAATTTGAAGTTTTTCAAAATGATGATGATTATAATGAATAATTATGTAAATATATGTTTGTAATTTTATATATAAAATAATAATAATCCAACAAACCAAAAACTAAACTAAAACATATATATGACTACAACAATAATAGCAACAACACATCTAAAACAAAAAAAAATATCTATACCTCAAGTGTCACAAAAGTAGATGTTTTCAAACTAAAGCTATATATAGAAGGTTGTCAGATCACACAATCAGATCTAGCAATGTACTGACATTGAAAAAATGTCAAAAGGTAAATTGTCTGTTCAGACGACTATAAGAAAACAATTGTCAAACAATGAATTTATCTGTCAACCGAAATTGTCAGTTCACACGGTTGTCAGATTGTTGTGTGGCAAAGATTGTCAAATTCGTTGTGAGGCATTGTGTGTGTGTTTAAAAATTTATAAATATTTATAAATATTGTCGTGGAATAAAAAAGAGCAATTTGAACATATGTTTTTGCTAATGTAAACAAACGCAGTTTTCCGCCATTTAAATTACATTGACATTGTTGTTTTCTTATCAGCAGTATTAGAAAATACAACTCTGATCGCATAGAAACTATCATTTTATGAAAATGTTTAAAAACTTTTGTAAGTCGGACAGACTTGACAGATGCATAAACTTTGCACATATGACAATTAAAAGTATTTGACAATTGTCTTAAAACAATCTTACAATGACAAACAAATGTGTTTACACGATTGTTAGATGTCTGACAATGTACCGAAAATGCTTTTTCTTACAACGTTTGCAGACAAAAATTTTAAGATCACACGGTTGTTAGACATTTTCTGAACATTTTTCGGACAGCGTTGAAAGATCTGACTACCGTCTGTACAAAGCTTAAGACAGAATTTTATAAGCATATACACTGAAAATTTAAAAAAACCAACGACTTTGTTTTTATGGCGCCAATATTCTATTAAAATAATTTCCATATGCCTCTCTTTGCGTCGGGGTTACGTCCCAAAAAAACACGACACAAATTGAAACGACGCAAAGTGAATTAAGATTTTCTATAGCAAACCATGTAAAGACCGGTTACGGAAATACTAAGTTATCGGCTTTCTTTCACAAAAAATTGGTTCAATGTTTGCTGAACAGTTTTTGTTTTAAGTAAAATATATTTCCTTGCAGCAATTGTTTGTATTACTGCTTTACTTTTTATGTCATCAAATAAACTTTTTGCTTTTGTCTAAATTACCGTTTTACTTAATAGTATTCTCTGCACAACCTGATTTTCAATCCAAATGGAAAGCAAGGACTCCATTTTGATCATCAAAGCACTTCTTGTACGGGTCATCATTTTAGCACAATTTCAAAAAAAAAATTTAAGACTCGAACCCAAAACAACGCAACTTTGAAAATGTAACGACGCATAGTGAAAATTAGTATTAATTAAGCAGCGACTCAACCTAGAAAAAATGCAAAACGAAACGACGCAAAGCGAGGTATTAGTGTATAAGGTATAATATAAGAAATTGTCTTTAATTTTTAATAAAACACTTAAACAAGAACTGAATGTCGTCATGTTTAGTATTGACGAAAAAGCAATCTTTGACATTTACTTTTTGAAAATAATTGCATTCTCCATTTTAAAGCTCTAATTTAAGATCACTCGTTTCGGCATTGCTACCGGTATCTAGAGATTTATGACTATTTCGAGCAATGCTTCCAGTATTTCGCGAATTTTGACTTTGACTGTACATAACCCCAAACACAAAACACGATCTGGGCTAACGGAACGGAAGTAGGTCATACTCACCAAAATAATTTTTCAAGAAAGCCATTGTGTACTAACAACAGTTCTCACAGTTAGCATTATTTACAAGAGATTTATGGATGGCATAGTAGACTAATGTGATTTCTATGTATTTTAGGCTTATTTTACAAGAGTTGTATGGTTGGTTGTTATGCTCTGAAGTGGCCTTAATTCAGGAGCTATTGCCAATTATAGACTGACTGCTACAAAATCCAGTAGCATAATTACCGTATAACCGATATTAGTATGATTTCTGGACTAAAATTCCTGATCTGGGTTGATATTAGATATTTTTGTGGGTTAAATTATTTTTCGGAAATGGTCCTTATATGGCAGCTATGACAAATCATGGGCCGAACTTTTTAAATTTTGGAACAGTGAATTTTATGCACATGAGGATTTCGAATTTCTACGTCATAACGGCATATTTAAGATACTTATATGGGGGACATGGTCAAATATGAACCGATATTCTCAAAATCCAGCAGTTTGATTTTGCCATGTATGTAAATAATCCATGTAAAATTTTTGATCGGCACCGTTATTTATAAGAGATTTATGAGTATTAAAGTGATTTTCGGAAAAGGGATTTATATACGGGATACCAGATTGATACGTATTTAAGTGAATTTTAGATGTGGACTTTATATGGGGTCTATGGTCAAACATGGACCGAGCAAAACAAAATTTCGTTTTGCGATTTCTTTTTACATGACACTTATTTCTGCCGAATTTTGTAATAATATTATAATTTTACAGGCATTTATTTATCATTAAGCCATATTTCGAGAATATATATATTTGTATGGGGGCTATGAAAAATCATGGACCGATTTTTACTATTTTCCTTACACTTTCTTTTTTTGTCATAGAAATAACGTGTACAAAATTTCATGGCAATATCTGCAATATATATAAAAAAATGGGAACAAAAATTTTAAAAATATCAAAATTATAAGGAGGTTGTCTCACATTTTGGTCCATAACTCTGGTTCTACTATACCGATTTTACTGGTTTTCAATACTAAACTGCTTAGGAGAATTGCAAACGGGTTTTTGTTAACAATGTTGATTTTGGTTGTGCCTTTTGCACATGCGAGTGTTTTACACAAACAGACAGACGGACATAGCTCAAACGACTTAGAATTTCATAAGCAGCAAGAATATGTATTTATACTTTGTTTGGTGTAAGATGAATATTTCTCAGTGTTACGCACGGAATTACAAACTTATTTATACCCCTCATAGTGGTGGCGGGTATAAAAACTAGTCCAGAAGTCTTCTTTATATTTTAATTTTTAAAACCTTTAGGTTTGACCTGTAAAATCACAAAAATACATATATACACCAATACTTCGCTTTGCGTTGTTTCGTTTTGCGTTTTTTCGAAGTTGCGTCGATGCTTAATTAGTACTAATTTTCACTGTGTGTCGTTAGACTTTCTAGGTTCCGTTGTTTTGGGTTCAAGACTTTAATTTTTTGCAAAATCTGCAAAACCATTAGATGCTAAAACGAGGACCCGCACAAGAAGTACTTTGATGATCAAAATGGAGTCCTTGCTTTTCATTTGAATTGAAAATCAAGTTGCGCAGAGAATACTATTAAGTAAAATGGTAATTCAGACAAAAGAAAAAAAAAAGCTTATTTGACATAAAAAGTAAAGTAATACAGACAATTGCTGCAAGAAATTTTATTTTACGTTAAAAAAAACTGTTCAGCAAACATTGACCAATTTTTTGTGAAAGAAAGCCGACGGTTTAATATTTCCGTAATCTTGGAACCTATCTTCGGTCTTTACATGGTTTGCTATAGAAAAACTTTATTCACTTTAAGTCGTTTAAATTTGTGTCGTGTTTTTTTCGGAACGTAATCCCAACGCAAAGTGACGTAAACCTCATCTATACTTCCAACAATGCAATTCTAGTTCAATGTAGAGTAAGGTTTTAACTAAAACTGCTGTTTTTTTTTTAACTAAAACTGATAACGAAATTATTTTTTAAGCTACTTATGTATAGATGGTCGTCAGATATTACAACGTTGTCCGAGAAATGTTCAGAAAATGTCTAACAACCGTGTAAACTTAAAATTTTTGTCTTCCAACGTTGTAAGAAAAAGCATTTTCAGTACATTGTCAGACATCTAACAATCGTGTAAACACATTTTTTTGTCATTGTAAGATTATTTTAAGACAATTGTCAAACACTTTTAATTGTCATATGTGCAAAGTTTATGCATCTGTGAATGGCAGCATTGTCAGAGAAATTATTTCTAAATGCAACATAGAATAAACAAACAAGTGTGCATTAATAACATTTTGGAAAAACAATTGCGGTTGACAGATAAATTCATTGTGTGACAATGAAATTGTTAGTGTTCTTACAGTCGTCTGAGCTGACAATTTACCTTTTGCTAACAATTTTATAATGTCAGTACATTGCTAGCACATTGCTAGATCTGACAGCGTTGTAATATCTGATGACCGTCATACATAGCTTTATTTATTTCTTTTAGTTCTCAATTAACCTTATTTATAGAAATCCCCTTTAAAAACACGTATAACATGCAAACGATATTTAATAAATTTATTAGATATAGAAAAAGTAAATATTTAAGTTTTATTAATTAGAAACATTTTTGATGTATATTAAAATAATAGAAAAATACAAAATCCAGAAAAAAAACTCCAAATTAATTTTACTAAAATTGTTTGTTTTAAAGGATTTTTAACAGGAAACTTTGAAAAAAAGAAGATATTTTTTAGTCATTATAATTTAGTGTGTTTTTGCCAGTGTGTGTTTAATATGCAACTAAAAATATAAATTTGGAGTAGTAAGCTAGAATTTTTGAATTTTAGTTAATTTTTTAGTGAATAGAATAATTGAAGAAGCTTTGGTTTAGCAATTATTTATATCGTTGGCTGAGTATAATATAGCGAAAAAAAAACTAACGAAATATCGTTGCCTTGACTGCATCATGGTATATGTGCAATTTTTTAAAAAAAAAATTTAATTTGACTTTTCCATTACATACTAATAAAGGGTGTTTTTTTTTGGTGACTTTCTTATTGATAAGACTGTTTTGAATCGACTTACAAATGAACAACGCTTCCAGATTATTGAATTTTATTATAAAAATTCATGCTCGGTTAAGAAAATGCGTCGTGTATTTTTTCTTCAATTTTTTGGTCAGTTTGGGCGATCGTCTAGGGCGGCTTTTGACTAAATTTCTAGTTGAATGGATTTGTAAACAAGCTAAATTGTCATATTTGGTGTGAAGAGCAGCCAGAAGCATTGCAAGTACTGCCAATTCATCCAAAAAAATTCACTCTTTGGTGTGGATTGTAGGGCGGTGGTATTATTGTACCGTACTTTTTCAAAGACGACGAAGACAGGAACATTACTGTGTGATCAGAACACATTTGTTATCCTCAATATAGAATAGCCGGACTTGGCTGACACATGGTTGCAACAAGACGTTGCCACTGGCCACACAGCACGCGAAACAATGGCTCAATTAAGAGGCGAGTTTGATGAATAGTTTATTTAATGTTTGGAACCGATTAATTGGCCGCCTAGATCGTGTGATTTAACGGATTTAGATAATTTCTTGTCTTATGTTATAGGGACAAGCTAACAACGGTTGACTTACTGGTTGCTAATATTGAACAATTTATTTATGAGATAGCGGTTGATATATTGGACAGAGTATGAAAAAATTGGACCCAGCGTATGGACCATTACAGACGTAGACGCGGTCAACATTTACCTGGAAACATCTTTAAACATTGAATTAAAAAAAATGTTCTATCAACTCAAATCAAGATTTGCTTCCCTGCAAAAGTTGCTAAAAACATTTAGGCTTTTTTTTTTTTGTCAAAGTCAAAGCCCGTCTATACATATTTTAGTTTATTAATTTATTCTAGTAGTTTTTTTAATTAAAACGTATCAGTTTCCTTGAACTTCCAAAATAAGTTTGCATGGTGTCTGTGAAACCCAAAAATTTAGATAATTTCAAACGTCACCATTTTCATTTCCTCTACCTGAATTTCTTTCAAAATCAAATAACTCATTTCTAAGAAATAAAGGATTTTTTTTTTTTACTTAAATTTCCTAAAATGTTTGCAAGCAGTAATTACGATTTTATTACAATGTTTAAAAAGGGTTAAACTATGTTATTAATATTATTTGAAGTTGAACTATATTCGGTAAACTAATCACCCAAAAACGGAACAAACTCTATGTGTTTTTCTGTTAAAAATGTAACAACACAAAAACCTTTATAAACCGAAAATATAAAATACAAAAAGCAGACAATAGAACAAAGAAGTTTAGACAAAAAAACACACATTTGTTTTCAAAATTCACAAACTTCGTAGAAATGTTTGCATGTGCAAGGACACTCTAAAACTCCACAAATATGAAAGGGTTAAAGGTTAGTTTTACCTTGCATAAAAAAAAACGAAACAGAAAAAACTGAGAAAAATATTTCAACGGAAGTAAAAAACCATAAAATTTAAAAAAAAATCTTTCTCTAAATACTAGAATTTACAACAATAAAATACAATACAAACATTTGAAAACACCAGCAATAATAATAACTAGAACGTTGATAAGTCCTACATATATAAATTGTCTAAGGGCGCTTTGTTTAGTTCAGCACTGAACCCAAAGTAATTATGGTCAAGGATAATGAGCAGGACTTGGTAAAACGCGCGAATGACATCATACACCATATAGAGTTAAAATTGAAGTCTGGAAAAGTGAAAGACCATTTCAGAAAACAACTAAACACATATATATGTATGTATTACGTCTTAGTATTGAAGGCGAAATTGAAAATTTCGTTTAGCGTGCTGCGATCAGTAGTCGCCAGAAAATATGTGTGAGAAAGAGAACTTTTCGTGCATAACTGACTCATTAACACGCATGCATATTTTGTAAATATGATCTTAAGAAAAAACACTAACAATTTTATAAATTTCCATAAAGATTTTCATTGTTAAGCTAACGGCTTAACGGGCAGCCAACATTAAGGATCTTTACCTGTTTAGTTTTTTTTTCTTTTTGGTTTTTGGTTCTACAATCCAAACAACACAAACAACAACGGTGAGTTAAATGTAAATTTCAATTTGTTTCCTTGTCTTATAATTTAAGCCTCAATATGCTTATTTTGTCCTTCACGCTTTTCTTTAATAATTTACTAACAATGAAAATTAGAGCAACTTGTTTTGCGTTAAAAATTTCTTTCTTGTCTCAAACAATTGAATTTTGTAAATTTTGCTCTAGTTTTGCTCGTTAATCCCCTCATAATAATGTAATTTGTAGAAATTTTTAAATTTGTTACAAACTGAAAGAAAGATTTTTTGTGGATTTTTAAAAATTTCCTTGGAATTTTAAAAATTCTTTAAAATATTTTGAGTTTTCACAGGAAGTGTTTACATTTTCAAGATTTTACAAGACAAATCCAAAGGTTTTAAATATGAAAATATAAAGAAAAGGTTACTGGACGACTAGTTTTCTTAACTAAAATTTAATTTAAAGGAAACTGCTAAGTTTTTTTTTTTTTTTCTATTATAATTACCATTTAAGCAGCTACATATTTATGTAGATTAAACTTCTATGTATGTAATTATTAAAGAGCTCATCTTAGTTAGACTCATTTAGTACATTTATTTAAAAACTAGCTGAACCCGGTGTGCTTCGCTACCCCCCTTTGAGGTAAAACCTTTAATAAACGTTGTAAAAAAAAAGGTGCAGAAGTCTGCATGGTCGAAAAATATTATCATGTAATAAGTAGTCCTGAGTCAAAGCTGCACGCTGTGAAAATTTAAGATTGGTTAACAGGTCCAGCCTCCAATATATCGCAATCAAAGGGGCGTGCTCCAACCACTTTTTATTTGGTACGTATTCCTATTCATGCCAATACCATATATAGCAAATACTGCTGCGTTTGGTAAAAAAATTTTCGGTTATATGGGCGAGGCCACACCCCTTTGTTTACTCACAACTATTACAATATCATCGACGTAGGTCAAAAAAAATACCCAAAATATGGCAATTAAATTTTTTGGTTATATGGGCGGTTCTATGCCCCTTTGTCCACTCACAACTTTATGTAGTCAAGAATTTATCATTTTGTAAGAATATCCTATTGTGAAAATTTAATGACGATCTACCCAGTAGTTAAGACTATATTACGATTTTTAATTTTCCTAAAAAGGGACGTGGTCCCACCCACTTTTCTAAGATGTGTATACAAATTGCTTGAAGTAAATCTGTAAAAACCCATGCAGAAGAAATTAATTAATTTAAAAAAGTGGGCGTTAGAGTAAGCGCGGTCGTACCAACTCAGAAACCTTCCCGGACTCATGCACAACAACTTTGCCGAAGATCATCACATTATCAAATGGATAGTTTACGATTCTGTAAAGGACATACATACAAACATTAATGTTATGAGATGGGGCGTGAAAGTGGGCGTGGCACATACAATTTTTATTTTACCTCGCCTTCAGTAAGATGTGGATACAATTTGTATGAAGTAAAGCTGTAAAAACCCATGCAGAAGCAATTAATCAATTAAAAAAGTGGGCGTTAGAGTAAGCGTGGTCGTACCAACTCAGAAACCTTCCCGGTCTCATGCACAACAACTTTGCCGAAGATTATCATATGATCAGATGCATAGTTTAGGAGTATAAAGGACATACATACATACAAACATTCATTTTTACATATAAAGAAGATAGAAGATTAACCATTTTAAACTTTATACAAAAATCTACAAACAAAATATTGTTTGTGTTTTCATATAATTATTGTCTGAACTCAATAAATTGAATAATTTTTTTCATTATGAACAAGTTAGTTATTTCACAAAGACATTTAGCTTAACTGCAAAAGCTGAAAAACCGAGTATTTAAATGAGACAAATTTAAAGTCATTATTTTTAAATAATGTAGCAGCAATTTATTTTATTTGTTCTATTTTGCACTTAAGTAGCTTAATTTAAACAATTTGAAGCTTTATAAGAAAACCAGAACACAAATTTTTCACATTAATTATTTTAAATTCTCAAATTGCTTGAAAGTAGATACTAAGGTATCCAGTCAGTTAAAACCTTACTCCACTTTGAACTAGGATTGCATCGTTGAAATTATAGATGTGGTTTCAAAGGAGGTTTACAAATCAAATCTAAAGCTGTTAAATTTAAATATATAAAGAAAAGGTTTCTGGACTAGTTTTCTTAACTTATATTTAATTTACGAGTATATGAAACTGCTTTTAAGAATTTGGTTCTATTATAATTTCCATTTAAGCAGCTACATACATTATACTTCTATGTAAATATTAAAGGGCTCATCGTAGTTAAGGACACTTTATATATTTGTATACAAATTTAACAATTTCAAACTTTATACACAAATCTAAACACAATTATTGTCTGAACAAGTTAGTTATATCACAAAGACATTTAGCTTAACTACAAAAGCTGAATACCCAAATATTAGCACCTTAAAGTATACCGATCGACTCAGAATCACTTTCTGAGTCTATTTAACGATGTCCGTCCGTCCGTCTGGCTGGCTGGCTGTCCATGTAATCATTGTACGCAGAGTACAGGTCGCAATTTTGAAGATATTTCGATAAAATTTGGTACGTTGTTTTTTCGGCCAAAGGATAGATGGGATTGAGACTGGTGCAAATCGGTCCATTATTTCACCTGGCCCCCATACAAATATCCTCCCGAAATTGGGGTTTACCGATCATAAATGTTTGAATTATGTAAGTATCCAAACATATTTCATCACAAATGAGTGGTAAATGAAGCCAAATGACAACTACAAATTTTGTGCATATCGGTCCATAATTACTTGTAGCTCCCATATAAGGCCCACTTCTGAAAAACTGTTTTATTTATATACTGGGTGTAGGGAATTATATGGTCGGGCTTGACTATACTTTCTTACTTGTTAAAGATGGCTGTACATTATGTACTACTTGATGAAAGAAAAACATTTTCATTTTAATTTATTGAAAAATCTAAATATGTAATCGAATTATTTGCACGTTTTAAAATCTATTATTCAAATTATTTATTCCATTCAAACAAAAGAAAAAACGAATAATTTGGACACCCTACTAGATATTGAAAAGTTCCGGTAGCCAAGACGATTTCTTTAAAAAAAGACATTCAGCTTAACTACAAAAGCTGAACAACCGAATATTTTAAATTATTTAAATGGCTTTAAGACAATTTTTGGACAAATTTTGGAGTTTAATAAAAGTAAACTATAAAATTTATTTTGTTGAAAATAACATCCCTTTAGGAGAGGGATAAGGCAAATTGTGCCTACGTATAACCTTTTCATAAATTTGATCAATTGCATGGGTATGCATTCGTTCTCGAAGTCGATGAATATAAGATATAAGGGTGACCTAAGTTTTACTGATTGTATAAACAATGATTTTAAACAAGTTGATATGGTGAATGTATGACATAAAAGGACAGAAGCTTAACCGGATCAGATTATTGTGTTCTTTATGTTGTTAATAAATAATCTTGTTAATCGTACTAAGGAAATGAATTTCAAGACAGTTGTTACGATTTGTCATCTTTTTTTGGGTAACTTTATTATAATGACTTCTTCTAAAAAACTTGCCAGTGATGCTATCTGCATTAAAAGGAGGGATTAGTACCAGTTTGGGGATTTACCTCAGAGTTGTGTCCTTCCTTTTTTTTTTTTAGAGATTTTATGACCTCAGCCATCTAAGACAACAGGGGTAGGGTTGTTATGGTTGGACAACTGCATATGGAAAGTTTGTCTCGTTCTCTTAAAGTGAGCATATCGGTGTTCAGGGTTCAGGCCAAAGATCGATATTATTGTACATTGTGTGCCATAATTATCGTTTATAGTTTTTCCGAGAGCCGAGATAATAGTGTTTAATTTGAGTTTCGAGGCCTAAAAAATTAGTCCACTTTTCACTTAGCGATCTTGTTTTGAGTGTTAAGTGTTTTTTTTTCTTTCTTTCATTGATTTTATTCCAAGTAGCGTCGTATAGCCATGCTTTAAGAATTTTGCCTTTAAAACCTAAATGCTACAAGACAGCATCTGTGAACATTTTACTCCAGTCTCTCAGTTCCTATTTCATACAGTTCAGAATTTAAATTAAAGTCTAAATAAATTTTTTTTTTTATTAATGCTTTAAAATACACTGTCTGATTTAACTTAATACATTAATATTTACGTTATATGCCTGTAAACTTTTTACAATGAAACTTAAAACCTTGTAAAATATGTATATGTATGTATGTAAATATTATATAATTTAGCCTTTAAGCAATATTAAATCTCACAACTAGCTAAGCGCTGTTAAGAAATTATTAATTTTAAATAGCATATGTTATTATGTATGTATGTATGTATGTATGTATGTATGTATATTACCACTTAAAAATCTCTCTCTATCATTAACAAGCATAGCTCACATCTCTTTAATATTGACTTTTCTTAGAAGCGTGCCATCACCATCACCATCATCATCATCGTCTTGAATTAACTTCACCATAAACAATCAATTAAATTAAAATTTGCATACGAACGAACGAATATTTGCTTACCCTCATATTAAAGGAAATATGCAAATAAATTATTTGAAAATTTCTTGCAAGATTTCATTATATACACACAAAATGAAGGGTGTGTCTCAAGAAATTAAGACCCTATTGAGAAAGTAAAATTTAAGAATTTGCATTAAAAGTGGTTAACTGGAAATTTGTGGAGTTTTAAAGGTGATTGAAGGCACAGGAACGCTTTAAATGGTCAATAAATTAGTAAGTAAACAAACATTAGGTTCCAGAGAAGGGTTGCAGAGCTAGCACATGTGTTGTTTTTTTTTTTTTTGAAACTTTTTAAAAGTAATTTTTTAATCAAATGTTTTTCTTTGAAATTATCTAACTTAGAACTAGTTTTAAAGAAAGAAAACAAGTTCCTTCGTTATTAGTTCCCACGCTGGCATTAAAGAATATGACATTATTCTGAGTTAACCCATTCCGGAACCAGTTATTTTAGAACACGTTTTTTTTTAATTTACAAATAAAATGTTCCTTAAATTTCTTCAAAAAAAAAATGTTTCTTAATCTTAGAAATTCTACACATTTTCCGTTACATTTCTTTTATTTTCTAAACAACGCAATAAATAATCTACATATCGGACAATCAAATAAAATAAAAAAATCCCTTAAAACTAGTTCACATTTGATAAGAAAACTGACACACAGAAAAAAGGTCACATAATTAAAAATCTTGCTTTGAAAAAAAATAGCAAAACAATAGAAAATATACACGTATTAACTGTGAACTAAATTTTATACATACTTACGTATATTCAAATGTATTGAATAATAAAACTGCTATGAGAAATCGTAGAAGGTCAAGCTGTAAATGTAGAATATTTTGCCATATACAACCCATAAGGGTCAACATTTCAGGAGTAGCATTGCATTTGCATTTCTATTATTATTTTCATTATTATCCTTTATGCTAAATAAACAACCCTAAATCCTTTTTATTGAAAACGATTTTTCCAAAATTTTCAGGACTTTTAAAAGAAAAATAAATGTTTTAAAAATTTCCAAACAAAAACTGGAAATATTTTAATGACAAAAATGTTTGTATTTGCCAATGTTTTGTTGCTCAAAAAAGAAAAAGGTAATAAATTTAAAAATTCTAGCGCCATTTCAAACTCGAATACTAGCACCTTTTTTCGAATTCCTTGAATAATAATTTAGTTTAGGCATCCTGTTTGATTATACAGCCCGTCGACCAGCCAGCCGTTTGCCACCCCTATAGTTAATTTAACGTTGTAACATTTTTATATTTGCCAATATAAAATATTGTCTTGCTTGAAATTTTCTTTTCCATGACCCCTGAGATGGTTGTGTTGCATTGTACTCGTATTGTATTGTGTTTTTAGTTCAATTTTCAATTGCATTGATTTGATTTGAAAAATTATTTTATATTCATTAGTTCAGTTAGTTTTAGAGGAACGTGCTTGTGTAGGGTTGTTTTTCAATTGGTTTTTTTTTTCTTTTTCAATATTTTTGATAATGATGACAAGAGGTCATTATTGGCAGCCTGCAAAAAATGTTGCCTTTGATATCTATAACATTATGTATGTATGTATTTATAATAGAAAAAAGGTTGACCAATTGGCTGACCCCTAAGATTGCCTTAATACTGGTTACATTTGGTGTTACAATTTACAGTTTATATAATTTTAAGCAAATAAAAGAAAGATTGAAGAAAAAAACGTTACATAAATAACCGCAGGGGGTCATTTTATGTATTTGTAACACATACACTGTTTGTACACACAAACAGTGACATATAGTTGTAAATGCATATTTTTTGAAATGTGTTTGAAAATTGCAGTTACATTTGCAAAAAAATGTTTTATATAACAAATATGTACATATGTACGATATGTACATACATACGTATGTATGTACGAGTATACTATGTAGCTTGATTTTCGAACGGCAAAAACTTGAACTTGAAATTCAAAAAATCAAAAATGTAAGCCAAAATCAGAAATGATTTACATTTGTGTGTGTAATAAACACAGTCAATGAATTTTTTTTTTTGAAGCTTAAATTTCAATTTCGAATTTAAGTTCGAATTTTCGAAAATTCGAATTACTTTTGCAATACGAAAAAACAATATTTTTTGAATTTTCTTGCTTAAGGCAAAAATTTTAATTTCGAAATTAAATTTGAATTTTCGAACATATCTGAAAAATATTAGTTTCGAATGTACTTTTGAAATATAATCGAGGAAACAATATTGCATTTATTTCCTTGCTTAGTTTCTACGTTCGAACTTTCAAAACTTTATCAATTTAAGCAGAAATCAAAAATTTTACGTGTTAATGCCAGTCCAAAAATTATTTTCAAACAAAAATTTTATGTTCGAAATTAAGTTCGAATTTTCTAACATGGCTCAAAAATTTGAATTAGAATCATAATAAGAGAATTTTCTAAAATTTCAGGCTTAATTGCGTTTTTCGAACTTCCAAAACTTAATAAATTCTAGTAAAAATTAGAAATTATTTATGTTTGCTTAATAAGTACAGCCAAAGAATTTTTTTTAAGCAAAAATTTTAATTTCGAAATTAAATTCGAATTTTTTTAAAATGCCTGGAAAATATTAATTTCGAAAAAAAGGAATTTCCTTAAATTTCATGCTTAGATTCGATTTTTGAACTTCCAAAACTGAATAAATTCTAGCAAAAATTAAAACTTTTTTATGTTTATGAAATAAGTGCAACCAAATAACTGTTTTAGAATAAACATTTTAATTTCGAAATTCAATTCGAATTTTTGAAAATGTCTTGAAAATAATAATTACGAATTTACTTATAAATTATATTCGAAAAAAAGAGAATTTCCTTAAATTTCATGGTTAAATTCTTGACAAATTCTAGCAAAAATTAGAAATATTTTATGTTTATGAAATAAGCGAAACCAAATATAGTTTCGAAATTAAGTTAAATTTTGATTTCGAATTTACTATTAAATTATAATGAAATAAGGGAATTTATTTTATATAAAATTTCGTCCTTAATTTCGATGTTCGAACTTTTAAAATTTGATAAGTTCTAGCAAAAATTTGAATTTTTAATGTTTATGAAACAAGTGAAACCAAATAAATATTATGGAAGCACAGTTATAATTTCGAATTTTAGTTCGAATATTCGAACATATGCTAAAAAATATTGAATTTAAATTTACTATTAAATTAGAGACAAAAAAGGGTTTTGTTAAAATTTGCTGCTTAATTTAGATTTTCGAATTTCCAAAATGTGATTAATTCTAGCAAAACGAATTATTTAAAAGCAAAAATTTGGAATTAGAAATTTAGTTCGAATTTTCGAAAACTGACTGAAAAATATAGATTTCGAACACACTACTGAATTTGATTCCAAGAGAATTTCTTTAATTTCAATGTTTAATTTTGACTTTCGAACTTCCAAAATCAGATATATTGAAGCAATGAGTAAATTTTTGTCTATTAAACTTTTCAACGCCATAGTTAGGGAGTTCAAATGCCTACATCCTTATACTAAAGACTAACCTCCTTATTCAAAAACGATTATTAAATTTAACAAACGTTTATTAAGACAGATTTGCATATAAAAATTTGCTTAATAAACGTTTGTTAAATTTAATAATCGTTTTTGAATAAGGGGGTTAGTTTCAGTTTTATAAAGACCGTCTCTATTGAATTAAGACTATATCACTATATATAAAAAAATTATAAAAACTAGGTCTTTTTACGAAAGGTTTTGTCTTATATTAAACACTACTCATTTCCAAAAAGATTAACTTGCGCTGGAAAGCAAAACTATTTGAATATTTTAGGCATAAACATAACAAGTTGCAAATTTGTATTTGACAAACAAATACCTCACACTTTTGCGTCATTCGAAAATTGTGTATATAAAATAATTGTGGAACGTGCCATATATGTATGATTTCAAATATTCCGTTGGGGGTTGACAGAAAATTTACAATATTATTTTGTGAGAAATTCAGAGGATTGAAGAGTGGTGGAGTGGTTTAATTCTAAAATTATTTTGACACATTACATCAAAAAATAAATTTTTCTAAGCGAATTTGTTTAGAAAAAAAGGTAACAATATGATTTTACTTCTTAATGATTTTACATGTTGTTACCTGTTTTGCGGTGGGTATTTAAATAGAAACCATGACATTTTGTCATTTAACAAAATAATAGCTAGTAAATTAAAAGTCATAAGGAATTTTATTTACTTTATCGTTAAAGATTAAAATTATCATCAATTAAAAATTCTAATAATAATTTGAAGAACTTTTTCTGTACAAAATTACCGCGTAAACATTTCATAACTTTAAATATTTATTAAAATATAAGGGTAATTTGTTTAGAATCAACAGGTGTAAGACCCTGTAACTAAAGCCTTAAAATGAAACATTATTCTGCAAACTTATTAAATATTCACAGGAATAATCACTATTTTTGAAAACACAGTATCAAATATTTGTTTAATAGAACCGCACCTTAAGAAATTTACTTTAAAGGTCACAAATTTCTTAAACATTGCAGTTTTTGTAACGTATTTTTTGTCATAAATCAACAAAGTAGTTGTATTTCAAACACCAAAATGTTTGCCATTCCATACACAACTCAAAATTTACACCTTTTTGCTCTTCATCCCTCATTTTACTTAAATATTTTAAAAAAAAATTTGTCAACCTTATTTTAGAAACAATAAATAATTTAATTTCAATAAGTGTGAAATTATTTAATCAATAAAGTAAAACCATTACAACGGGTTTTCTTTGAATTGAAAAAAAAAATCAAAACAATTAAAAAGGTTAGGCCAATAGTCACCACCCCAAAAAAGTTGTGAGTGGCCATTAAGTCTTAGGCTAAGATGTTGGGTATGGGTCAAAAAGAAAACAATTTACATAAGGATACATTTAAAGCTGACCTTTAAGATGTTAATTGTCTTAAAAAGGGAAAACAAAAATCTAAACAAACTAACTATTCACCCTTAGTTGAAAATTGTCTGGAAGAAATTGCGAAAAATGTAACGTATTTTTGGTAGTTTTTCAATGAAATATTTTGTGCTGTGAATATTTTGTCTTGAAGACGTTGAAGAGTGGTTTTGCTTGTTGGGAAAATATGTATAAAGATAATAACACTTTTTATTTTGAGAGAGTTGCTCTAACATAAGTTGGTTAGAGGTGATGTTAGTTGTTATTAATAGCCTAAAAGAATATTTGAATAAAAAGGGCAAATTTTCTATAAAAAGCGGAAGTAGCAGTGTGAAACTTTCAAAATTTGATAAATTGAAGCAAAAATCCGGATTGTTTTTTGAAATAATTATTTTAGGACAATTAATTTAAACACAAAAGTTTGTTTGCATTTTTAAGCCTTCCAAGTAAGAAAGTATAGTCGGTCAAGCCCGACCATATAACACCCTACACCCAGTATATAAATAAAACATTTTTTCAGAAATGGGCGCTATATGGGAGATATTACCTAATATGGACCGCTTATCCAAAAATTTAGTGTCATGATTTCTGTGTTAAACTTTATCTTGATATAAATAATTTTTTAAGATTTATGGAGGTTAAAGTGCATTACGGAAAGGTTCTTATAAGGGAGTTTCGACTAATTATGGACCGATCATAATAAAATTGTACCTTATTATATTTAGACATATGTATGAAATATATTTGCGTTAAATATTATTTAGATACCAACATTTTTGAGAGAGTTATTCTTTTAAAAGTGATTTTCGGAAGTGGCCCTTATATGGAAGCTACGAGTAATTATGGAGCGATCTGCACAAAATTCGTAGTGTGATTTTTCTTTATTTACCACTCATTTGTGATGAAATTTGTTTGGATACTTGCATAATTCAAACACTTATGATCAGTAAACCCCAATTTCGGGAGGACATTTGTATGGAGGTCAGGTGAAATAATGGACCGATTTCCACCAGTTTCAATCCCTTCCTTCCTTGCGCCGAAAAAATATCACATACTAAATTTTTTCGAGATATCTTCTATCGAAATTGCGACCTGAACTCTGCGCACAAGCTTTACATGAACAGCCAGCCAGGCGGACGGACATCGTTAAATCGACTCAGAAAGTGATTCTGAGTCGATGGGTATACTTTAAGATGGGTGGGACTATGGTCGTTAAATTGACTCAGAAAGTGATACTGAGTCGATCGGTATACTTTAAAATGTCCCACCCATGGTGGTGTAGGGTATAAAAAGTATTAGTTTTGGATTTTAATACACAATTGTTTTAAAATCAAAGTTTTTTTTTTTAAATTTCTGGGTTAATCTCGAATTTTGAACCTCCAAAACTGGATAAATTCAACCCACAGTTAGAAAATTTTATTTTTTTGCAATAAGTACTGCCTTATAATTATTTTAAAACAAAAATTGGAATTTGGAAATATGTTCGAATTTTCAAACTTTACTAAAAAATAATTATTTCTAAAGAATTATTGAATTAGAGTCAAAAAAAAACTAAATTTATCTAATTTTCAAAACATGATAAATTTAAAGAAACTAAAATGACAACTAAATTATGACTTTTACTTTCGGTTATAATTCATTTCCTTGATAAACTGAAAATATGTTTTCATAATTACGACTTTTTAAAAATTAATTTAACTTAAAAAAATTATATTGGTACAACAAAAAGAATGCTGGGTACAAGAATCAACGAACATAAAACAGATATAAGAAATGGAAAAATATCGACGGCACTTTCCCAGCACGTAAAAGAGTGTAATCATGTGGCAGATTTTGTTAATGTTAAAATATTAGATATAGAAAGGAAGGAAAACAAAAGGTATACACTGGAGAGTTTACGCATACAAAAAAAAATAAAAACAACAATGAACACGAAAGGAGACAAAGACAACACGAAACTTCAATACTCCTCTGCAATTAATAATTAAATCAGTTCTGTGATATTTGCTTTAAGTTAAACTTGACTTAAGTTTTGTGGTCGTTTATTGTATATTATATTTTTATTAATTATTTGATTATTTATACCAAAATTCTGTTCGTGATGTCCCGTTTTTTAGTATTTTAGTAACTAATTAATAATAAAAATTAATATCCAATGATAAAAAAACATCAAAGCTGTTATTTAGAACGAGACCCCTGAAGAAGTTAGAATAAAACTAACGAAACGTTGGGTAAATAAAATAAAAAATAAAAATCGAAAAAGTTTTTTATTTACGTTTGGAAACAAACATTTGACCAAATTAGCCTGAAGGAAACTCCTTAAAAATTATAATAATTATAAACATTGGTCACAAAAACAAATTAATTAAAAAAATTAATTTCGAAAAAAAGTTATGATCTTTGAACTTATGCTAAAGGAAAAAACATTCGTTGTTCGTGAGAATATTTCTTCAAAAATTGTTGTTGTTTAAATTTGCATCAAAAAAGAGTTGCTTTAATTTCCATTTAAAAAGAATCCGGTTTATTTAAAGAAATAAACTACTGATTATAAAAGGTAAAAACCTAAAATTTTCCCAACTACTAAAGCAGCTCTTCAACATGTTCAAAATTATACATTCCCAAAACAAAATAATACATTTAATAAACAAGAAAAAATACGTTACATTTTTCACAATTTCTTATCAATTTATAAAAATTCTTAAATAAGGGTGCATACCTTATTTCGGACAATTGATATCTTAAAGGTCAGTCTTGTCTCTATCCTTATGTAAATTGTTTTTTCTTTGACCCAAACACAACATCTTAGCATAAGATTCAATGGTCACTTCACTCACAACTTTTTTGGGGTGCTGACTATTGGCCTGACCTTTTAATGGTTTTCAATTTTAGAAAATTCGTACATAACTCCTTGTATCGAAGAAAAATCGTTTTCGCTTTATAGCTTAAATAATTTCACATTTATTGAAATTGAATTATTTATTGTTTCCAAAATACGGTTGACAGATTTTAATGGAGTTTTTGCAGTGAAACAACTTTAAGAAGTTGGAAACGAAGAGAGAAAAAGGTGTAAATTTAAGATGTGAAATAAATGTTCATGATTTTGACGATTAAAATTGAAATAGTTTGGTGCTTAATGACATAAAATACGTTAGAAAAAGTCAAAGGTTTTAGAAATTTAAGGTATGGTTGGTCAAATTATTTCCATAAATAGTGGTAATTTCATAGAATGTTTGGCAAGTTTGCAAAAATCTGTTTTATTTTTATTTAAATAAAATTTGTTGGTTTATTACCCTATTACCAAATTACCCTTATATTCAAAAACGATTAGTAAATTTATCAAATGTTTGGGAAAGTGTTTAATAAACCTCCATTAATTTTAATTATTTTTTTATATGGGGGTTAATCTTTAACGAGAAAAAAAATCTTTAACGCAAATAACATTCCTTATGAATTTTATTTTATTTGTTCTTTAAAAATTAATTAAATGACAAATTGTCATGGTTTACATTTTAACACTCGATTTTATATTTTATTTTTTTTTTACTAAACAAACTCTTTTAATCAAATTTCGAATTTCATTATTGTAATATATCAAATATAAATCTTAGGGTTAAACAAGTTTTACTTTTGAACTTCTTAATATACAATATTTGTATAAATTTTTTTTCAATCTGCCAAAGAAAGTTGGATATGTTAAACAAATTAATCATATTCTGCCGTTCATAATATCTTTATAATAAGACGTAGTCTTTAAATAAGACGTTGTCTTTAGAATAAGTCGTAGTCTTTAGAATAAGACGTAGTCTTTAAAATTGGAAGTTGTCTTTAAAATAAGACGTACTTTTTACAATAAGATGTACTCTTTAGCATAAAAAGTACGTTTTGAAAATAAGACGTATTCTTTAAAATAGGACGTATTTTTTAAAATAAGACGTAGTCTGTGGAATAAGACGTAGTCTGTGGAATAAGACGTAGTTTTTAAAATAAAACATTGTCTTTAGAATAAGTCGTAGTGTTTAAAATAAGACGATGTGGTCACTGTAATTATTTTTATTATTGCGGTAACCATAATATGGTTAAGTTTCGATTCAGATGATTATATTTGTTGCAATCATGTTTATCCATTTATTATAATTTGTTGTTTTTGATTATGATAGAGAACAACATAATATGGTATAATCTTTCATCATAAAACTGATCACCATAAACATTACATAATTGCTATAATCATATATATGATTGTTATAATCATGTAAATGGTAACTTAAGTATATTGTGGTTGCACAAATCATTTAAATAATTACAGTGACCATAATATTTTAAAAAACTGATTAAATATGTTGAAGTAGTTGTGGTAAACATGCACAACTATATTGTTTCTCTGTGTGTAGTCTCTAAAATAAGACATTGTATTTAAAATAAGCCGTAGTCTTTATAATAAGACGTAGTCTCTAGAATCAGAGGTTGTCTTTAAAATAAGTCGTAGTCTTTATAACAAGATGTGTAGTCTTTAGAATACGACGCACAGTGGGGGATCCGAAAAAAAAATGGAAATAAATCTGTAACTTCTAAACGAATAGCTCGATTTTAATAAATCCATGGCTATAGAGGAGGTGTTGATAAGTTTAAGTTTTGAATTTGGGCTTAAACAACCAAGGGGGGGGTATATACCAAAAAATTAAAAATGATGCCAAATTTTTGTTTGCGATCCGATTTGAAAGATTTTTATACATATGGAATGTACTAGACTAGACAAAAAACATTGCTTTAGCCATATACTATCTCTTATAGTTTACGAGTTATTCGCATTTGAAAAGTAAAATTTTATTTTTTTTTGCCTACCTTGGTCTGCTATTTTGCTAATAACGGATCCAATTCTTTCCCGATTTTTTTAAAGTGTCTTTTTTTGAATTAACAACAAATTTATTAATAATCTTAAGAAAGAAATGTTATTGAAGGTGGAGACAATAATACGTCTCTAAAAATATAATTGTAACTCATTCCTTGATAATGATATCCGAAGGATAGCGAAATATTGGAAGAAAAAAATAATTTAATAAATAATTGGCCTCGAGCTCGAAAAAAACTTTTTATTTTATCAAAAGAAAGGTCGAAAAAATCAAAATTTAATTTAATAAGATAAAGTCTATATTTAATTACACAAAGTCTTGTGTATAAGACAAAATTTTTAGTATAAGACATTTAATAACCTTTAGTAATCCTGTTTATTTATTTTTTGGCCAAGATGTTATATTTGAAGTTTTTGAATTTGTTTCCTGTGTAAGCTAATTGGGCCTAAATTATTTTATTCTAAATTAAAACTACATTTAATTACAATTTTTTCCCAACGTTTCGTCAATTTTTTCTTGACTTCTTCAGGGGAACATAATATGTGTATATATATTAAATTAAATCAAACATAATTTTTTATTATTTTATTATAGAGTATGAAATTTAAGTTATCAAACCTATAAATTATTTAATTGCAACTAGTAATATTTGTGCTAAGAATACAGTAAAAGCTTTTTAAAGAACTGCAAGAAAAGTTATGTACATGACAAGTTTATAACTTAACTTAAAAGTTTAAACAGTAATATTGTAATTATAGACTTACAAGTGATTGATAATTTACAAAGGATGTCAAAACATATAGAGATATTAATAATAAACATTAAACACTAATAAGGCCTTTAACTTGTTTACACTATTGATATTTGTAAATTATATATGTAGTCAGTTTTTAAGAAAATGTTTGGTTCAAAGTAATTACAAATTTACAAATTAACATAAAACATCCGCATTATTAATTATTTTAACTAAAACTCAATTGTAATACATGAATAATCGCATGTCATTAGATTAAGAAATATTAATAAAATATTTAGTGAACTGTATAAAATAAATTCTAAAAATCCCAAACCTAATAAGGATTATTGTTTTGCATTTAAAAGCAAAATAGGAAAAATATTCATTAACTGAGATCAATGAAACGAAATTAAATGGAATAAGAAAAACGAAATCGAATAATTTGTTAGAAAAATTAAAGTAGCTTAAAAATGTTGCAAAAATTCCATGATTAATTTTTGTAAACGGTATAGAAAAACACTACGAACATATTTTGAATGATATCAAAAGTATAATATATTTTATATATAAAAAGGTCAAACACACAGCCACAAATCCTTCTATGTGACAGTATTAGAACAAAGAATGTTATACATAAACATATATATATATATATATACATAAATAAATACATACATACGCTAAAAAGGACTAAAATTCGGTTAAAATAAAATGTTGAGCTACAAAACGACGCTTCAAACGCAAGGACATATGCATGCATGTACATAAATACAGATGTTACACATTGTGTTGGTGTTTGAATCTGTGTTTTATATAACATTTGTATGTATATAAATATATATATGCATAGTATTTCTGTATTGCAAAATGCACTTTAAAGACAATAGACGAATTACACGCTTAATCCCCTGCCCAGCATTAAGATTTTATGTGATTTTTTAATAAAAATTATTGATTTAAAATTCAATTTAAAAGTAAGCTATAGCAATCCTAATATAAGTTAGTAGAAAGTTTTCCGTTTACTTAAAACGTTTTTATGCAGAATCTTATTTGTTTCCAGAAAATTTTATCGGCACTTAAGTAAAAGAATCGGCATTTTGTAGAAGCTGTAGCCAGTTATGAATGCATATGATTTTGATGAAGACTATGTACCAGTGAAATGAGTAATAGATCCAACTTGTCGGATTCAAACACTGCTTCTTATACTAAAGACTACGTCTTATACTAAATACTACGTCTTATACTAAAGACTACGTCTTATACTAAAGACTACGTCTTATACTAAAGACTACGTATTATATTAAAGACTACGTATTAAACTAAAGAAGACGTCTAATATTAAGCACTACGTCTAATACTAAAGACTACGTCTTATACTAAAGACTAAGTCTTATACTAAAGAATACTTCTTATACTAAAGACTACATCTTATACCGAAGACTATGTCTTATACGAAAGACTAAGTATTATACTACGTCTTACATTAAGGACTACGTCGTACAATAAGGACTACGTCTTATACTAAAGACTACAGCTGACACTAAATACTACGTCTTATACTGAAGACTACGTCTTATACTGAAGACTACGTCTTATACTGAAGACTACGTCTTATACTAAAGACTACATCTTACAAAGACACATCTTATACTAAAAACTACTGCTTATACTAAATACTACGTCTTATACTAAAGACTACTTCTTATATTAAAGACTACGTCTTATACTGAAGACTATGTTTTATACGAAAGACTACGTCTTATACTGAAGACTACGTATTATACCAAATACCACGTCTTATATTAAAGACTACGTATTATACTAAATAGTCGTCTTATATTAAAGTCTACGTCATTGGCCAAGATGTCCCACATGACATACAGCAACATTACTTCTATCCTCCATCTATCATCTATACCACATAAAATAAAATTTGCGGTAGTGAGCCATATGAAGCATCCATTAAGGGCTTATTATTGTAGAAAATTATAAAGTAATTTGTGTTTATTTCTTCTCAATACAAATATTTCTAACATAAAATACGATATTTGTATTAGCTCGATATAAAATTGTGGGCTTCAAGTGCGTCGTCTTACACTGATATTTGAATTTAAATATAATTATTTTGATAATTTGTTTCTCACCAATTTTCAATTAGATTTCTGTTCTTGTTAAACAAGTCATTAACAGTTTTTTTTTTTTTTTGATTTTTCAAACATAAATCTCATTTTAAATCTAATGGCATTTTTCTCTTTGGCCACTTTTTTACTCTCCAACTCAATCTACATAAAAATCTAATTTAGCCACTTCACTCCATTAACAAACAAAAAGTAACCAAAAAAGAAAAATCCTTAGAAAACAAAACTACTACATCAACCGTTGTGTGTATAAAAAAAGGATATTTCATTTTGCGTAGAAACATTTTGCACCCTCACAATAACTGCAAACTAAAAATAAACAGGAAAGAAAAACAGGAAAATCCAACAAAAAATGGGGAGAAAAATGCAAAAAGAATGAAACTACTTTAAGGCTGAACATACGGCAGGGTCAGCAGCAAAAACCAAAAAAAACTGTGTTTTAGATTATTATGACCATAATAATGGGTGAACATTTTGCAAGAGGGAGAGTGGTTAAGAAGGCGGGGGTGGCGGTAAAACAAGAAAAAATACTAAAAAGGCCGACTGGATAAAAAGTTTTTTTTTTTTTGTATTTATAGTGAGTTTGTTGGAGAAACAATCAAAAACAGTTACGACACAACACACATCAGGCCGTAAACAAAAAAATGGATGTTAAAAATAATGATCAGGATTTTTTCGGGATGGCAAAGAGAGTGGGAATTATAACGATTGTTGCTGCTGTTGTTTGTTTATATGACTTGCATGGTGACAGGATAACAAAGGACACTGATGTTATAAAAATTCTTTGTATATCGCTTGAAATCAAACTGCCTTTAAAAACCTAGCGAAAGATGGGGGTTGCGGTGGTGGAGTTTATGTCAAACGTAGCTAAAGGATATTGCTAATGTTATTTTCTTGTCTTTATCCTGCTTGTTCATACTATTTATTTTTGGCAAATATTTGCTGTTTTCAGGCAATTCTTGTTATAATTTTATGTGCATTTTTGGTTTTTTGTTTCTTTTACGAAAGACAAAAAACATTTTTTCAACTCCTCTTTTTGCTGTAGCTTAAACTTTTTAAGGGTAGCACGAAAACACAGTCAGCCAAAATTTCAGCACATAAATTTTTATAGGTTTTTTTGTGTCTTATAAGGTTTTTTTTTCTTTTCGTATACCACCCCCTTTGGAGTTTTCTGTTAAGACAATTTGTCGTCTTGTATGTGAGTGTTTTTTTTTACTTGCGAATGGAAATACTTTTTATGAGGCTTTTTACCAAATTACATTTTCGTATTCAATACTGCTGCTACTGCCTGCCGCCATTATGTTATTTCTGCTCATTTTTTCCATTTTATTTTCTGTGTGTATGTATATGTGTGCTTTTTCTTTTTTGTTGAATTGTTTGTATAAAAAATTGCTATCTGAGATGGTTCATACATACACCTATACATGAAGCAATATAAATGTGTAAAGGGTTCTTTATAAGTTGTTGTGTTAAACTACGATAAAAACTAAAATAAATAAAACTTAATGAATAGTTATGCCTATCGTCTAGTATATTATATTATCTATATTATATATAGGAACGACAACACTAAAACGTTGTGTTGTCTCGACCACAACACAACATGTATTTTTTTAAGATTAAGCCGATAAGTGTTGTAAATCGTAATCGCAGTTTACAACATACAACATCAAAATACTTAGTGTTGTGAACGGTAATCAGGGCCTTAATATATTCAGAATCATTTACAAGCTTAGGAAATATTACAAGTAAATTTCGATTGACCTGGTGTTCCTTTGACATATAACAAAAAAATGGCTAATTCAATTTGACAGATACTGGCATTAACCAGAACAGAACATGTCATTTTACTACAAAACTCTTCCCGTTACCCAAACTTCGGTTGTTAAAAAGGTTACTGTCAGCAGAAGATAATGAAATGAGAAATACATACTCATTTTTAAGTCAAAACTGTTCTAGTACTCGATACGTCTTAAGAGTAGTAAGAACTTGTAATTTACTTCTGTTTTCAGGATCTACCTCAATCACATAGAAACCGCATAATTTATTTATTTCAAGTCAAAGCTGCTGTAGCGCTCAACACTCTTTAATATTAAGAATTTCGATATTAGGAATTTTAACATTAAGATTTTCTGGTCTTCAGGAACTTACACGAGCAAAAGGTCGCATTCAAACCCCACCATTAATGAGTTGTTTGTAGAAGAATATGCCGCTTGATAAGATTGCAGCCAACTGGACTGAATTCAAACGTTATAATCTTCCCAAGCAAACCTGTGCTGTCAAAATAACAAAGCTAGTAGGAGTGACGGTGCAGCAGCCTTATTGCTAACTTCTTCTTAAAACTAATCAAACTGAATGTTGAGGACATTACGCTAGGGGTTTTAAACCTTGATGAGTAAACTGGCTTTTTGAGGCTGATACTATTTTACGCTGTCTGGCTGTGAAGCAAAGCACTTGACAAGATTTCAAATTGTTTACTCTTTGACAAGATATTAAGGAGAACTGCGGTCCTGGTAGTATGAGTCTTGTGTACTACTCCGACTAAGTTGCTTTTTATAATACAGGATTCCAGTTGCCTAAGGGCCGGAAAACTGGCTTCAATAGGTGCATGAAATCATGGACATTATAGACATGCAAGTATTATTGGAAGAATACAAGGTCTTCCCGAATATATTAATTATGGCATTCCCAGACCCTTCTTTTTGTGGAGCTTTGGCTTCTCAATGGACACTGGCAACTACGGCTACAAAATGAAGAAAAACAAGAACTTGGGGTTCAGATGTCCTTCAGGATACAGAAATTGTATTCAAAATTTTATTATTTACACAAAATTATCCGTTTTCTTTAGCGTACATGCCTCACTAACGATAGATTGTGTATGTTGAGGAACCATTCCCATAAATGCAACATTATTATTTAAACTACCTATAAATACATTTAAACTTTTTGCTTGTAAAGCTCACACACTCTCATTTTATGTTATGATCATTTAGTAGTCTTAGTATTTTCAACCCTTTTTGTTGAAACCAGTGAATGTTGAAGTTAGTGTTCCTTTTCCTTTCATACAGATAAAGTCTTCTTTTTCATATCCAACAAGAAAATCTAATTTTTCACATACACATAATTTAAGCATAAAAAATACAGTCTACTCATTAATGCTGAATTTACAATTGAACTCGGCAAATAAAGTGCTTATATTAATTGAAATTGAAAATAATTAAAATAATTAATTTTCTTCAGTTAATCACCAGTATGTTATTTATAAAAAAAAGTGTTGTTGTTATTTTAAGTTTCTAACTATAATCAAGTAAAGAAAACTACTTATTAATAAACAAATAATCAAATCATAATAAATAATAATAAGCAAATTAGTGCAATTTTGTTAAAAGATTTTACATGAAAAATTAATTACGGCTTCTTTTTGGCCAAAATGTGCAAAAATCGTTTATTTTTAAAATTTTTAAATTGAATAGCGTTTATTTATGGATCTGGAAGCATCGAGATATACAATGCGTTACATAACTATAAATACATAAAACTTTTCTCAATCTTGTAAGTTAAAAAGAGGTAACAGAAGTAACAGTTTAACCTACAGTGGCTCACGGCTCCATAAAAACAAAACTAAAAAGAACTTTAAAATTAATTGATGTCATTTCAAAAAAAGAATAAATGGGCGATTCTATTCTGACGGGTGCAACATTTAGACGCTTTAAACGTCTTTTATTTATAGAAAAAAACACATTTTCAATTAAGTTATTTCTAGAAGGCGTAATATATACAATAGTATATATTGTTATCTATTTACAAGAATTTATATGAAACGACCAAATAAATAGCCACAGAGAGCTTTAAAGTGCATGACAGGTGCAACCAAATTGGCCCACTTTCATAAAATCATACCACAAAAACACAAAACTCTGTTAATTTTTAAACTTTTATTGTATTATTCTTTTTTTTTATTTTGAAAGATGAGATATCAGATGATGATTATCAAAAACATCGTAGAGAAATATAATACAATAATAAGAAATTTTCTCTTTAAGCCATGAATTTTCAGTTCGCGCCAAATCTATGAATCCTAATGCTTCGAAGTGCACAACAAATTTATATTTAAGCTTACGTCTAAAAAATTATATTATTATAAAATATAGATATTTTACTTTAAATTGACATCAAAAAAGTATCAAATAATGTGATTTGAAAATTGATGTTAAAAGTTGTCTAGAATAGAATCGCCCAAATGTTACAGTCTAACAAACAAATGGCACGTTTAGGTTTTGAAAACTTGAAATTAAAACTGGCAATTACACGATTTAATATTTGGTGTGACAGCCTTTATTATCTCCAACAGGTTTAAGGCGATATGGTATACATGCGTTCAGTTTTTGGATAATACTCGGCGAAATATTCGACCACTCCGTCAGTAGCGCTTTTTTGTTTTTGTTAGAAATTTTGTGTTACCTTAAGCTGATTTTTAGAATTTACCATAAATTTTCAATAACATTAAGGTCTGGCGATTGTGGTGGCGGTGAGGGCAGTTATATATTAGCCAAGTTTGTACAAACCCCGATTTGTGCTTTGGATCGTTTTACTGGTAAAATCGAAAATCTGATCTTATACCAGGTTATCTGCGCTTTCCCACAAGTTGTCCTTCAGAATCTGAAGGTACTTAAACTTGTCCATTCCCAATTTTCTTTGTTGAGTTCTGTTTTCTTTGTTGGTTTCCACCAAACATACGACATGTCATCTGAACCGAATATATTAAACTTAGATTAATCAGCGAAGATGACCGAATTCCAAAGTGCAGATTCCTTGCAAACATGTTTTTTTGGCGAAATTTAGCCTGCACAATCTATTTTTCGGGTTCATGAACGTTTTCTTGCGTGCAACTCGGCCACTAAATCATGTTGGTACAAAAAACGACAAACAGTTTTAAAGCAATATTGTTTACCCAGGTTAGTTTCAACTTCGAAGGCCAATTGTGAAGCTGATAGCTTTGGATTTGGCTCTATTTTTCTTAAAATGTGTCGTTTATCATGCTCATTGAAAATTTTATTTGGTGCCTTTTTGCCTTTGTTATGAACCCCATTTCATGGATGAAGCGCTCAATGATTTTTTGGTCTGTGGAAACTTTAATTTTAACCATTTCTGCTAAGTTTCGCTGTGAGTGGCCATTTGGGAAATGTTTTTAAATTAATTCCCGTTGTACGTGGACTCATTGACTTTGCAAAATCAGACTCACAATTCAACAGAGTATAAATATTTAAGAAATATGAAAAACCAAGATCGATGCATTGAGCTATATACAGTAGAAATTGACTGCATCAAATAAGCTGTGACGTGAAAAAACGCATTTTTTGTTTTTTAGTTTTGATATATTAAAACGTAAATTTTTGCAATAAATGTTGTTTATTTGTTGGACGATAACGTATTTTCTTTTAAATGGCATCAATCTGTTTTAAGTTCCTGATAGATTTCTTTTTCTGAAGCTTTGAAAAAAATGCTCTGCACAAAATAAACTGTATGTGAAACGAACAAAAACAACAATTATTATCAGCCATGGCACAGAATTTAATTTCATTCGGAAGTGAAATTAATTAATTAAAAAACAAAACGATAAATAAAACCACTTTTAATTTGCCATGTGGAATTGCAATTTTAGGCATTAAACCTAACATTCGGAAAAATTGTTCGCATTACTTTTTCTAAAGCAGCAACGGAATTAATTTCACTTCCGAACGGAATTGAATTCTGTGACTAGACTGTATGTAAAAAAAAAATCATTAGGAATTCACAATCTTGTGCAAATGGTATTGCATTTGCAAAAAGGTTTAGCATATTTGTGCTCTTGCTGTGTTTTTTGTTAGTGTAGAGCAAACATTTTTACAAATGCAATGATGCAATGCCATTTGCACAAGATTGTGAATTGCGCTATTATTTTTTATTTTACCTCCTAATGTATAAAAAAAATTAATTAGTTAAATTAAAATACACTGTAATTAAAATAACTTAAAATACCAAAATATTAAACTAATAATGTGTTAGTCCTGCTTTTTTTGGAATCAACTCAAAAATTCCATCAGGCATACTACTCACCAGATTTATTCTTATATCTTTAGATACAGATCTCCAAGCATCTATAACAGCTTAATTTAGGTGATGCTTTTATATTGTTAATTTTCATTATTTTTTTAAATATTATTCAACAATGGAAACGTGTTGTTCTTTTAACGAAATGCTCCATTTTTAAATATACCTCAAAAAAGTTTGTCATTCCATTTGTAATACACAGCAAAATAAAACAGTAAAACCAAACAGTTTATACATATTCTGGGGGGTTACTCCGTATTACGATTCGAAAGCAAAAGCTTTCGAAATACAATGTAAAAAGTATACAAATTCGAATGATTTTCTTTTCGAATCGAAATACGGAGTAACCCCCCTGGGTCCTTATAAACTTCTAAAATTTACCGTTTTTAAGTCATACCAATTTTAACGAACATCAGCTAATTATAGAATAAAGTTTTCTTTAAAGACCCCATGGAAAACACTTTAAATCTATCTAATAAATATCGAAATCGAAACAATAGTTTACACAGTAAAACATATTTGCAATATCAGGCCAACCAAACAAAAATGTAAACATAATGTTTAACCGTCCACCCGTCCGTCTGTTTGTAATTTAAGATCGAATAAAAAATTATTGGACCTAAACAAGGAAACTTTGAAAGAATTTGTCACAAATAGTCAGTTTCAGATTTAGATTGAGAAAATCAAACACAATTGTATTTATGGAAATTAGATATTTAAGTATGTACATAGATACATACATACATATGTATGTATATATTTTTATTTAAATAACTGTTTAATTAACTTCAATTAGTTCTTCTTCTTTATTGCTATTCGCTGCATCAGCCAAGGTATAAAACCATTCATAACGATTTAACCAATTGTGTACTTTCTTACCAAAAACATAAAATGGCAACTGTCGGCCATCACCACCCTCATCAGCCTTACTATCGTCGTACTCATCTTCACTGTCCTCAAATCGTTCATCACTATCGATCAATGCCATGTCAAATGCCAAAATCGCATGCAATAAGAACACCGATCCGCAACACAAAGCAGCTACACTTTGAGCTTTGGAATATTTAAAAAACGGATGTGGTTGCTGCGTAAGCTCCGCTTCTTGCAGATGTTCCTCCTCAATAGCATCACTTACATCTGCGGACAGATACATTAAATAGAAATCCTTCTCCGCATGATACATGCTATTCATCGAAACCAGTATAAAGGATATGGCCGCTATAATATTGACTAAACCTTCGCGCAACGCTGAAACTGGCTCCTTGAGGCATATGCTAAGGCAACCAAACATGGCCATCAGAGAAAATCCACCAAAAACAGCCACATATGTATAATGGTCTTGAATGTAGGTAATGTTTAAGAAACCACGTGCATGATAACCCAAACAACACAAACCCAAAATGCTTTCAATAACTTTGAAAATAAACCAAACTCGTTTCATTTTCTAAATACTTTTTCGACACACAAATTCAATTACTGAAATTATTTACCAGGTATTCTGTGATTTTTTTTTTAATTTAGGTCATCTTTAGTACAGTTAAAAATATTTTTTTGTTTTGTGCATGGTGCAACTATACAAGGTGAGTGCAGTAGCCCAGCTGACTGACTTTGTTTACAATTTACTTATGTCAAAAGTAATACTTTTTCAAGTATATTTGACAGTAGTACATTATTTTACACAAACAATATGTCTGTTGTTTCTGTATTGTGTTGTATTTGTAGCCCACTTGCACTCAGCTTGTATAATTACACCATGTATACTGCATAAATACATAAAACTTTTCTCAGTATTGTATGTTAAAGAAAATTTAAAATAATAAAAAAAATTATAATAGAAGTATGTACATGCAAGGAAACTAATACAAAAAAAACATTATTTACCTCTTAAAAATGTATGTATAAAGAATTTTATTAGTGTTTCATAACTATAAATACACCGAAATTAAAATATGTTAAAATGCTAATTTTCAAAAAAATTTGTTAGGCCTCATTATTTCTTTTGAATCAACTCAAAAATTCGATCAGGCATACTATTGACCAGATAGATTTTTATATCTTCAGATATATAACTCCAAGCATCTATAACAACTTCTTTTAGGTGATATATGCTTTCATATTGTCAGTTTCAGCATAAATTTCAGCTTAATATGCCAGATCTGATCTGGAGAACATGCAGGCCATTCTCGTACATTAATATTTTTCATAGATATTCATCCATTTGACGACTTACAAGTATACATAGGTGCGTTATCTTGTTAAACAAATTGTTTTTCATTATTATTTTTATGAAAAGCTCCCCGAACCGTATCCGAAATTTATTTTTGAGAAATATCGTGGTTCCTTTCATAGGTCTCTCCAATAGCTGTTCAAACCTCTGAACCATCAAAATTGAATTTTTTCCCCATCGTAAAAAATGTGCCTTAAACAAATAGTTATGTAGGTATGTTGAAATAGTTTAATATTAATATTAAAAATCGGCTTACATGTTTCCAGTTAGTTCGTAAGTTTCTTTGAGCGAATTCAAGTCTAGAAGTTTTGTAGCGAAGCTTGGCACCGACAACATCTTTAGTTGAGTAATAGTCTGGGATGTTTTTTTTTTTTTGATTGATTTGGGCACATTAACCTAACATTTATTAATAATATGACCAAGACTCTTCATTGTATGACTGGCAGAGTTTATAATTCTGCGATTGACTCATACAAAAAGCTTTATTTCGAGCCGCCACTATTATTTTTATAATAATAATTCGGATTATGTTATTTTTAACTATTGTTTTTATTTATTTTATTATAAACTGATCTTTGGCGTTTTTCAAAATCCCTAAAGTACAAACTATTTTCCATAATTATAATAAATAACAGTAATACTTTTATTTTTCTAGTATTCTTCTTTGTTTATCATAAAATGTAATTATAGTTATGAAACATTAATAAAGTATTGTTGCACATTTTCTGTCTTAATTATATGAAGTGGTCTTCCAAATTCATATAAAAACAGATCATTAACCACACTCTTAAAAAAGTTTGTATGTTTTAAAAACTATTTGTAGCTTTACAACAAATAGCTAACAGCGAGTGTAATTATTGTAATGCAATACAGTGCAACTTCGAATCTTTGTGTATTTTTTTCTGGTTATTAAAATAAGAAACACATCGGTCCAAAATCCTGTGAGATATTAAAAAAAAACCGGATCAAGATCAGGCAAAATTTTTAAATTATAATGCGCATAACTCAGAAACTATAAGAGATAAATTGCACACGAACGCATGATTTTTAAATACCTAATCGGGAATTTTCAAACAATATTTAAATCTTTCAAACAGGATAATAAACAAAATGTCATGCTATTAAAAATTTGTTTGTAAAACGGACTCTACTTTGAGTACTTACAGCGCACTCTCTTAAACTTGAATATTCTTTGGTTTGCCGATTGGAAATGGCAAATGTAGTTTCGGACATGTGGCACATGTCTTGTTAAAATCGCCTATCAGTGATAATCATATCACCAATAATAGGCCAACATTTTATTGTCTCTTTAACGTCTCTTAATATGGCATGATCCATTCACCGTAACCGCATTTCCAGCCGAAAACGTATACAGTGCCACATGCAGCTAGCGCAAAGGCTTCTCAGTAATTGCACTTAGATTATCGGTAGCCTAAATGAAGCAATTTAGCTTGTTGACGTACCCAGATAAATGAAAATCGGTTTCGTTTGAATAAAAAATGTTTCCAAAAAAAAACCGGCAGGTTGTTAAAATTTAAATATTAAATATAAATATAAAAATTTAAATATATGTTGGATAAATTGGATTCTATACTCAAAATGTTATTTAAAACTTAATAAACTAAATTGTTTTGACATTGTAATTAAACCAGAATTATTAAAATATGCTAAATTTGGATATGTATATACAAAATACTGCAAGTCTCAGCTGACCAGTTTTTGTTCAATTCTCTGTTGGACTTGCCTTTTCATTTACACACGTCAATCCAAGTGTCGTACTTTTTAATGCAAATCAATATGCAAGAAAAAAAAACAAAAGGAAATAAGAAAATTGACCACTACCGTCAAGTTTGTACCCCTTTTTTCTCTTTTCACTTCTCATTCAAAAATACTTGCCTTGAAGAGTCAGAATTGAAAAGTGTGAAAGCGGACTAAGATATTATACAAAATATTACACAAGTTGTGTTTAACATTATATTTTTTGTGATTTCTTATTTAAAAAGTTAAAATTTATGTACATATTGTTTTCGTTTAAATAAAAATTTCAAAATACTATTAGAAATAGTGAATTTTTGTTTTTCCGATTTTTAAAATACAAAATGACGATTTTTTTTCTTTTTTATTGGGATTTTGACGATTTTTTTCCGAAATTCATCTGGCAGCCCTGTAGTGCGCTTCAGTAAAACTGGAGGTCCATAACTCGCGTTTTGGCGTCAACGCGTTTTAATATTTTTTTTTTATATGAAGTTTTTTTTATCGGTTTGTTTGTCAAACTCATATAAAAAATGTTATTTCAACTGTCATTTTTTCTGGTGACATCATCTTTAAAATAAATTTGCTTTGCATTTGTCAAAGTCAGCTGTGACGCGTGCACCGCGTTCAAAAGTAGAAAGTAAACAAACTTTTCGCGTTTCAGGCGTCAGCGCGTCCTACGCTTTTGAGTGTGTAACTTAACTCATACAACTACATTGATTCTACTTTTTTGACAGTTGCTTAGAACGCGTGAAACGCGTAGACGCTTGATGTGGACCTCCAGCTTAAGCGTTTTTAACGACTGTTGTTTCCTTTAAAAAATTTAACTACAAAATTTTTAACCACAAAATTAACCATTTTGCTATTCAATAATGCCCTTATTCATAAAAAAATTAAAGTAGACTTCAAATGTACTTTAAGAAGATTTTGTATGAAAATTTTGTCTAAAAGCACACTTCAAACCTATTTTATTCTTTATGAATGCGGCAGTAACACTTTAACGATTTCTGTTGACGTTTAAAATCAGATGTTTCAATCAGCTGTTATTATTAACCAAATCAATTATGGTTTATCAACGCCAATATTTTTGGTGCTGTTAAATGTGTGTTTAGAAAAGTGTTTTTTTTATAAATAATAAATTATAATTTTATCTGATAGTGAGCCAGTTGATAGTGCTCCCTCAGTCAACCGGAGGGATCTTCGTGACTTAGATAATAATTTTGGTGGTAGTAAGAGTATTCATTCTATCAAAATAAATAAAAATCTAGCTTAAAATGAATTAAATAATAATTATTTGTAATGTTTTACAAGGTAAACTTTTCAAATTTAAAAAAAAAAACATTTTTGAATTGCTTTTTTTCTATTCTCTTTGTTCTTTTCTTTAAATTGACAAAGTTGCCACGTAACTTTAATTTTAATATAGAGAAAAATAAAACTGTTTACAATGGCTTAAAATAAGTTGGTTAGTGCAAACATCAAAACGTGTGGTTAATGGTAAAACCTGTTGAAAGTTTTAAAAGTTAGTGAATCGTACTACTGGTAACAATAGTCAAAACTTTCATGTTATTCCAATATGCCTTTAAGCCTTAAAATAATACAAGTAAATTCCACCTTCTTTTGAACAAAATCAAACATTTCTTCCAAAAATAGAATTCAATATTCCACACCACTCTATGTAACACGGTATAACGAAACTACAAAAAATAAGCACAATTGTCATACGCCGTTAAATATGCAACGAAAAAAATCCAACACACACATTTTATAACCTTTGATAGCATCACATAAAGATCATAAAATTCTGTTTCTTCTCCGCCAACACATAATCCAACTGTAAATTTCGGTTGAAATACAATTGTATATCTGTGTGTGTGTGGCAACACAAACACACATCAAAAAAGCTAAAGATTTGCTTCTTTTTTTTATTTCCTTTCTTGAATATGAATGGTTTTTATTAGCTTCTTTTTGCACACAAACGATTTCTCTGAGCAAAAGTGTGGGAGAAGGTTTGGATGTGTGTTTGTGAGTGTTGATACATAATGAATGAGTGTGTTGTTTTGGGGACTTTCGTGTGTTTTTGTGTGTGTGTGTGTGTGTCTAAATATTTCATAGTTTGTTATTGTTTATGAAATACTACTATATTTTTCTATGCCGCCACATTATTATATTTTCTTTATTTGTTGTGTGTGTGTGTGTGTTATTATTATTTTTTGTTTGGTTCAAATTTGTTGTTATTTTATTTATTATAAATGTGGTCTTTTGTGGTAAAAACAAAAATGTTCATCTATAATTTTTGTTTGTAGAATTTTTATGATATTTTTTTTCGTGTATCTATGAGTGTTTGTGTGTGTTGAAAGCGAACTTGCAAATAAAATATGCTTTTTATAACTCTTATCTGCCATTTTTAATGTGATTTTGTTTTTCTCCCAAAAATAGTTGTTGTTCTTGTTATTTATAAATATTTTTTGTTGTGTTGCTTTGTGTTTTATATGAAATTTTTTTGTGGGTTTTGATATTTATTTCATGGTGCATGTGTTTGTGTTTCCAGGGGTGTGTGTAAAAGTGTATATGATTGTTTGTCTGTGTATGTGGGAATTTTTAATAACCGCAATTTTTTTATATATTACGCTTGTATATTTTTATGATAAATATTATTTTTGTTAGATGTTCACAATATGTATGATTGTTCATAGTAGACGGTTTCTTAACAAGAACTTTGTTTTTCCAAACTAAATAAAACAAAGAATCTATATGAAAATCTTTCAAATGTTTGTTGTATACATTTATTTTACGCCTTATACTAAAGACTTCGTCTTATACTGAAGACTATAACACATATTACAAATTTTACGATATATAGCTTTTACATATCAACCACTTTTCTAATGAATTTTCCAGCGAAATTTAATTTATTTTAAAACTTGTCAAAGCTTCTACTACTGATATGTCAACAAGCAAAATGTTGTTTCCATATGCCCTTGTTGGAATATCAAGTTCTTGTTAAAAACCTATTTGTAAGTGTGTTCCTGTTTTTTCTATGTTTTATATGTGGCAATATTATTTTTGTCATTTTTTTTCTCTATTAATATCATCTATTCTCTACTTATTTAGGTTGCTTGTATTTGTAAGTGTGTTATGCAGCTTTTTGCTGTTTTCTTTTGCGGCTTTTGATTACATACTTAAGGCGTAAATATTAGCAACATACACATGCATAAATAATAAATACATATTATTAAATTACAACATTTTTATGAAATTTTATTATTATTATCCTCAGGATACATGAACAGTATAAAATATTAAATTAATATTTTGTACATTTTTTTTATGTGAGCAGTTTTATGTGCTGACCAATTGTAGGCTGGGTTTTGGTAGGCGGTTGTAATTAAAGAAGTTAAAGATTAAATTTATTTTCTAGTTATTGAAGTTTTGTTATAAATAACGAGAAACCTATAAATTTCGCTTTTATATTCACTTACCAGAATTATTACCTATGTATGTATGTAAATGAATCAAACCTCTGTACCATTTGCTAGACGTAGATCTTAAAGACTTATCCAAAAAAATGTTTAATCTCTGGACAATAGAGTATTCTAAGAAGGTGAAATGCCTTGGTGGTTATGGTACTGCCAACTCCTAAGTATTCATATTTTAACTATTCCGTATAGAACGTTGACATTAAATAAAACAAAGAGTACATTTTTATACCCTACACCAACCTAATGGGAAGTGTATACTGAATTTGTGCTGATGTTTATAACGCCCAGAAGTATTGGTCCAACACCCAGCTTAAAGTGTGCCGATCTACTCAGAATTACTTCTTGAGTTCAATTAACGATGTCCGTCGGTCTGGCTGGCTAGCTGTCCATGTAAAGCTTATGCGCAGAGTAGAGGTCGCACCAACCTAATGGGAAGTGTATACTGAATTTGTGCTGATGTTTATAACTCCCAGAAGTATTGGTCCAACACCCACCTTAAAGTGTGCCGATCTACTCAGAATTACTTCTTGAGTTCAATTAACGATGTCCGTCGGTCTGGCTGGCTAGCTGTCCATGTAAAGCTTATGCGCAGAGTAGAGGTCGCAACTTTGAAGCTGTTTCTATAAAATTTGGTATATGATATTGTTTCGGCCCAAAAACGAATGGAATTGAAACTGGTGGAAATCGGTACAATATTTCACCTGGCCCCCATACAAATGTCCTGCCGAAATAAGTGTTTACCTATCATATTCACAGAGGTTATGCCACTACATTTTTGGATGATCGGTCCATAATAGGTTATATCACCCATTTCTAAAAATCTGTGTTATGCATATAATTGGTATACTTTCTTACTTGTTTAAAATGAAATTTACTTTATTCAAAAGATAAATCTCTGGCAAAATATGACTTGTGGCATGTGACCGCCACAGCTGGCTCGGACGTAGTCTAATCTTTTTCTAATATTTGTGGCCGTATATCGGCAATAAGGCGGCGAATGTTGTACTCCAAGTGGTAAATCCTCCAAATGGTAAATCAAATCCAAAGACTACGTCTAATAGCAAAAGCTACGTCTTATACTGGAAGACTGAAACTTATACCAGCGGCTACGTATTATACTACAAAAGACTACTTCTGATACTAAAGATTACATAAAAATACACAATTATTACCAGTAATTTCGCAGTATTTATTAAAATTAAAAAAATTGGTAAATGCAAAATGATATGAACTGCTTAAACCACTTAAATGTAAAAATAATACTTAAAAAGGTCTCCTATACCATCAATATTTCGATTACAAACTTCTAAAACTTTGCGTACTATAAATGTAAAGACGTTCCCACTCCCCAACAAAACAATACCACATTAAAGTGTGACAATAAGTGTGGGTATAAGTGTAGCACGCTCTATATACATACATACATACTTTTGCTGTCATTTATTTACATATTATCATAATGAGTATTACATACTAATATATTTTTATGGACGAAATGTCCTCCATTCCAAGCAAGTGAAATCCTTGAAAACGAAGCATACGAATTTAGATTTCTTGTTTGCGGTGTTCTTCGAATTTGGTTTTTGTCGTTACCAAAAATAAGAAATAAAAAGCAGCTACATTAATAAATGTTGCAAAAATGAATGTAACAAAAAGAAACAAAAAAAAAAAAATATTGTACACACTTATAAAGACACATAGGCCGGGGGATAAAAACTTATACACAAACACAAAAAGCACTTGCATAGAGAATTGTTATGTTAAATAAAAAGCAAAGTGGAGTAGTTAAATTATGGATGCTTGGGAGTTGGCAGTTCAACGATAACCACCACCACCAACCAACCAGCCTTATACTCAGCAACACTAGCAACTGAAACACACTCCGGCAAATGGAAATGCCATAAAAATAAGCGTAAATATAAAAAAAGGAAGAAAAAAGAACGTAGACACACATTTATTTGTTTGTATACATGTATGTATTTATGTATGTGTGTTTGTAATTACTGTGTTAGTGTGCATTTATATTCTGTTTTTTTTCCAGTTGTTCTTGTTAGATTGTTGTATGTACCATGACTATGATGTGACGTCTGTGCTGTTCTGTTTTTTCTCATCGTGATTTTTTCATTGTTTTACTTACAATTTTTTTGTTCCTTTTTTTTTTTTTTTGCTTTTATGTACAAAAATATTACGACCCATTTTTGTTTTTTGTGTATTTTTATGGGGTGGTGTTTGGTTGGTTGGCTGGATGGCGGGCTGGCTGATGAAATGGTTGGCGTTTAAATATTTTGCTGTAGATGAGGGTGATTATATTGTTTTACTTTACGTTACTTTATTAGTATTACTTTTTGGTGGATAAATATTATAAAAATATATGAGTTTTTATTCCTTTTTGCATTTAAGAGTCTTTTTAATAAATGGAAATTGTATTACATATTATTATTTGTTAGGTACTTTTTGTTACACATTAACATCATCCCCTTGATTTGGTTGTGTTGATTTGATTTGGTACTAAGCTTAAGCTTCTTAGGTTTGAAGAGAGACTTCATAGTTGGCCCTATGTAATCGACCTTGGTTTGAGATTAAGATCAAGTATATAAAACGTTTTGGTTAAAGATAAAGTTTAAAAATAAATTCTTTATTTGATTAGGAAAGTTAACTAGCAAAAGCTATTTAAAGTTATAAATCAGAGGAATGCTCAATATTGATTTATTTTCAAAAAATTTACATTTGCTCACATTCTTTGACGAAATAATAGATGTGGCTAAGACACCAATCCTGACAGCTCCAACAAGTGCATCAGAAAAAGGATACCAAAGGTACGCTCCCCCGTGTTTGATAGGGCCAAACATTGTCAGTGAGATACTGTCTCCTCCTCTTCCTCCTCCACATTGTGGCAGCTTTTACAGTAATCATTAAACATACGCCAATTTTTAAGACGTGCGTTCCGAAAGTACAGTGTCCTGTAACGTTTGTAATCAGTAGCCTTATTTGGTCAAGACGAAAACTAATAACTGTGTTCGTTCTGCGGACCATATTGATCTTGTAATACTATAGGTGACTTAGACCACCATAAATGTGCAAGAACAAACAGTTTCTGCTAGACAGTCCTTTTAAATCACATAAGAGAAATACCAATAAAGTGCTCAATCATCCTTTTGGCCAATTCATCAAAATTATTTGAAAATAGGAAATCACAGTTAATAAAATGCTACAGAATAATTAGAAGAATTTTATGGATGAATAATCGGGTTCTGAAATCTTTTTATCCTCTGTTATATCTGCATTTAGCAGCAAAATTTATTTTTTTTTTAAATTACTTTATAATATGATAAAAATCATGTTTATAAATTTAGAATATTTTTTTCTTAGGAAACGACCCCTACTCATGGAATGTATTGCGTTGGAACTAAGAAAATAGGTTATGGGAAGGAGTGCTTGTGAACATTTGACTTGAATTTTCCTATATTGAAAGTGGCAGGAAATACTTTTGCTGGTAGTTTATTCCACATACGGACAGTACGGCTAAAGAACGAATTTTCCCTGCAGTGTGTTGTGCGATCCACTGTCCAGTCGACAATGAATGGATGGGCCCTGACTGAAGAAGTGTATTACATAAAAAACTATGTGTTTCGGGAACAAGTTCCTCAATTTCAGCAGAACACATTCCATTATAGTATCGATATAACAGTGAAACCCACATTGCGACGATGCTCCAATGAATCAATAGAGTTGGATACCCTACTGTCACCGATAAGCGGTCGAGTAACTCTAAAAAAGACTTCGAAGCACCGGCCCATACATGAGAATTGTATTCCATTTTCGGTCGAATATAGGTGGTGTAAATAATATGTAGATCAGATGGAGTGAAGTATTTTCTACACCGTTTTTAAAAACCAAGGCACTTGAACGCTTCTTTTGACACTAGAAAAATGTGTTTGGCCCAGCGGACATTACACTGGATTCTCATGCCTAGAATTTCAAGAGTGTCTGATTTCTTAATATTTACACCGCCCATTAAAACAGATGAAGCAACATGATCTGTTCTGCGTTTGTGCATTAATATACTACATTGAGTCTTACGTGCGTTAAAATTGACTCTGTTCGCACAACCCCATTCCGTGATTGTCTTAAGATCCTTAAATTAAAAAAGCAAAATATGCACATTCTTCCTCTTGTAATAGCAAATTGCTTTTTTATGTGAAAATGTTTATAAACTTCGTTGACTTTCAAGTTGTTTATAAACAAATTACAAATCGTGTTTGGCCCCCATAAAGGCCGAACACTAGCCTCAAACAGTGCTTCCAAACGTAGCACACAGGTAGTTTGGAAAATAAGTGGGATTTGTTATAGTAAATATGGTAAAAATATTCCATTTTGTTGATTTTTTAAAATTTTATTGGATATTGAGGGATCAGTGATCAACTATTGTTAACAGCTACATGAAATCTTTACTCATTATGCCATCTATACGCGGAAGATTCTCCTAGTGATGCTGAAAGAGCCAGAACTTCCAGGAATATCATTGGAAGTATCGTCCAAATTACAATATCATCCAGTTGAATTCTCCACAGAAGTCTGTTTAACAGGAAATTCATATGTACGAAGAAGATAAACAGAAGTATATGCAGGTTCTATTGGATCGGTGCTAGTTTACGACAACTTTAAATGATATTCATACATACCCTATCCAAGTTTATTATTGGAATATTTACATAAGGTCATCTAATTGGAATGCATAGGAAGTGAGGCATAAAATTAAAAATTAAGCTTAATGGAACTTATTGGTCACTATTAACACTGGTTTCTTACTGTTACTAGTTCCATTCTTATAATCTAAATTGCACCAAATATTCCGCGGTCATAAAATACCGCATGATTGTGGTACTTGGAAGTCATCCATATCAAATAACTGCTGCTAAAACAAATTTAGTTTTGACACAATTTATGACGGAATGGAACCATAAGAGCCGATTTATATTTAGCTTGTGACCATCCATATGAAACAATCAACTACTATCTAATGCAATTATAAACTAACTTAGTAAAAGTCGAACAATAACTTGAACTTCATCTCGATGCATAGTTAATTATTTCGGGCAACGGACAACTAAACCCAGTTTAAATTCTACGATACTCTCAAGTTAAAAAAAATTGCACAGAGTTGCTTGAAATATTAAACAATTTTATTTAAATTACTGTGCTTTTGAACCACAAACTTCTACTCATTTATTGATATTTAAGAAAATATTGAAGAGTTAATTTCCTCTTATAAAAATCCGTCATTTTGTTTTGATGAATGCATTACTTATTTGAAATCGCTAAAAAAATATTGTTAAGATCTACAATAGCACTTCGCTCTAAATGTTTTTTGACAATCGCCCAATATTGACCGAATATTGTTTAAAAAGCCAACTGTGGAGGCTGTGGGTGGGTTATATATTACTCTTAAGTCGTCCTGATTTATTAGATACCAATAAATTTTAGCTTTTGAAAAATGACTGGGAGATACATCGGGCCAAAAGTTTACTATAGAGTGAAGACGTCCAATATGGTGCAGCAAACGTTTATGTTTCATTAAAATACATACTCGTACAGTGGCTCTCAGCTTATTGTATGCAGTGCATTTTTTTTGTTTTCAAAGCTCCATAAAAAGAAAAGTAACACGAAATTAATGTAATTTAAATAAATGTCCAACAGACAAAAAAAACATTTATTGCATTAGTACAATGTACAAAATTTATATTTTAATATATTAAAATTAAAAAAAAAAAAAAAAAAAATGCAGCTTATTTTATGCAGTCAATTGCTACTGTAGCGATAGTTCAATGCAGTGTTGTTGGTTTTCCGTTTTTCTTTTTTTTTATTTCTAGCAATATTTTCTATTGAATTGTGAGTCTGATTTTGCAATGTCAAGTGTCAATTTATAATGAGTCCACGTACAACGAGAATTGATTTTAAACCATTTCCAAAATGGCCACTCACAGCGAAAAATAGCATAAATGGTTAACATTAAAGCTTTCACAGTGCAAAAAATCATTGCGCGCTTCATCTATGAAAATCGGGTCCATAACAAAGGCACCAAAATAAAATTTTCATCAAGCATGATGAGCGACACATTTTAACAAAAATCCAAGGCTATCAGCTTCACAAATGGCCTCCGATGTTGATGGCACCGCCACCATATTCGCCAGACCTTAATAATATTGAAAATTTATAGTCAATTTTAGAAATCCGCTTAAGGAAACACAAAATTTCTAACAAAAACTATTTAAAAAAAGCGCTACGGACAGAGTGGTCAAATTTTTCGCCGATTATTGCCCAAAAACTGGTCGCATCTATGTCAAATCGCCCTCAATCGGGTGTATCTAATAAAAGATATCACACCAAATCGTGTAATTGCTAGTTTTAATTTCAAGTTTTCAAAATCCATACGTGCCTGCATAGAATAAGCTGTGACTTTAAAAACCAGCATTTTATAGTTTTCTTAGTTTAAATATATTAAAATGTAAATTTTAGCAATAAATTATTATTGTTTGTTAAGGTACGGTCACATACATATATTTGAACTATTTAATTTTATTTAAATATATTTGAACAAATATTTAGTTTTAATTTATTTGATGCTGTGTGATCTGGCAAAACTCTTGTAAGAGTAAATAAAGTCAAACAAATTTGTGCTAAAACAAGTGGTTACGCTCTTTAGAGTAAATATTTTTCAAATGTGACCGTACCTTTAGACTATAACATATTTTTCTTTTAAATGATACAATTCTTTTTATACCCTTCACCTTCATGAGAAAGGTATATATAAGTTTGTCATTCCGTTTGTAATTTCCACAATATAATTTTCCGACCCTATAAAGTATATATATTCTGGATCCTTATAGAAGCTATGTCCGTCTGTCTGTCTGTTGAAAACAATTTTCTTAAGTCCCCAGGTATCTTCGGGATTTAAATCTTCAATAATTCAGTCAGACATGCTTTCTAGAAGTTTGCTATTTAAAATCAGCAAAATCCGTCCATAAATAACGAAGATATGAGCAAAAATCCGAGACAACCTCTGAAAATTTCATCAAAAAAACTATCAAACAAAGTGTATTAATATAATATAATAAAATTTTATAAAATTTATCAATTTTTTTATATTTATATTTTTTTGAGTTGACATTTAAGCTGGAGGTCCACAACTCGCTTTCGGAGGTGATGTCGTAAGCTCAGCTGATTTTTTTATATGAATTTTTATCAGTTTGTTTGTCAATTTCATATAAAAAATGTTTTTTTCAACTGTCATATTTTTTAGTGGCATTACCTTTAAAATAAATTTGCTTTTCATTTGTCGATGTCATGTTTGCGACGCTTTCAAAAGTAGAAAGTAAACGTACTTTTCGCTTTTCAAGCGTCAACGTTTCCTACGCTTTTAAGTGTCTTACTTAAAATATACGACTACATATTGATTCTACTTTTCTGACAGTTGTTTAGAACGCGAGAAACGCGTAAACGTTTGGTATGGACTTTCAGCTTTAGGGACTCATGAGTCTGATTTTCGCATATTTTAGAAATTTTAATAATTTGGCGCGTTTCTAAACCAACATAAACAAAAAAACGATTGGAAATCTCTGCTGAAAAACAACAAACTGATAAACTAAACTGTAGGCTTTTTATAAACACACATTATCAACAATTTCAAAAAGAACAAATCAAACAAAAACCATTCAAAAATGTCATTCTAAAATCAAACAACAAATTTTTATCAAATTTAAACAGTAAAAACAAATCTATCTATGTACTCGTACATACTTATTAAATCAATAACAGCAGTAGCATCGACAGAATTTGTGCGGAACAATAAAAATTAAAGTAAATATTATTCCAGAATAAAAATTAAAACAAAAACACTCTTTACTGCGTTTCTTAGAATTAAATAACAATAAACAAATACGAGTATGTACATAAATTTTACAATCATTTACTGATCATACTGAAAAGAACAATGAACAAAGAACTGCATTAGAAAATTTCCGAAAACCTTACAAGCAATTCATAAAATTTTTATTATTTATTATTATAGTAAATTGTATTTCATTTTTTTCCCAACTAAACTAATTAAAACTCAAGGCCATTTAACTCTTTTTTTTTACAAATATATACTCGTAAGTTAAAGGGTTAAGTTGCAGTTGTTACCTGTTGTTTGGTAAAATGTGTTAAGTGCACTTTTTTAAATGCAAATTTTTTTACTTGAAAGAAGATTTCTTTGTGTGTGACAGCTTGTAAAAATATTTTTTTTTTGTTTTCAAACTGAATTCTTTGAATATTAACTGAGCAGAAATAAAACTTAAGGAATCTTTTTACCTGCAGCAGGTTTATGAACCAATGAAAAGGGTTGTATGATCTAGTTTTAATCTGTTTTTTATACTTTAAGTAATTTACAATGTTTATGAGCATCAGATGCATATTTGGGAAAGTGTAAAAGGGTTACAAATTTGTAAGTTTTTTAATGATTCTTAGAAAATATTTAAACTATTGAATTTTTCACAATTAGTTAAAATAAATGTGACCTTTAAGAGTTTTTAAAACATGTTGGCAATAAATGGTAGTACATACAGACATTTTTAAGCAAATATATTAAAGAAAAGGGTGTTCCAAAAGAAATAGAGAGTTTTATAAAAAATAGAAAAAATACATTTGTTAATTTTGGTTGCTATTTTTATCATAACAAACTCAGGGTAGTGTTATGTATGGAATTGGCCAATAGCCTGTACAGATTTGCATTTGTCGAAATTTATCCTGGCCAGTTTGTATAAATGACAGAATTTCGGTTGACAATAACTCATATGGTGTTAAATCCAAGATCTAGAGGGTGTAATATGCAGTTGTACTGATATTTTTAACGTTTAATTTAATTATTGTTTTTTACTAAAAGAAAAAACATCTTATTAATTTAGTTTTACACAAAGTAGAATGCATGTAAATGATGTAAACAAATAATCTAGTAAACGTAAAATGGTTTGTGCGTAGACAAGATACGGCAACTTTGGTGTTTAATACAAGGTGGCGCAAAAGTAATCCTCCTATCTGAAAATGCTATAAAATATGCGCAAGTTGATGAATTGGGATTGGAAAGCATGTGCTTCCAATAGGACGGTGCAACGGCACACACTGCACGTGCCACAACCGTTATGCTGAAGGATGCATTTCCCGGGCGCCTAATCTCCCGTTTTGGAGATTTGCATTGGCCAGCAAGATCTCCTGATTGGAAGTTTACTTTTGCGCCACCTTGTATGTGAAATACAGCTAATTATTACTGGTATTACTTAAAGATGATACCAAATCTCTTTTAATAAAAATTAGCATTATATTCACCACCTAAAAACTTACTTGCACTTTTATACAATCAATCGTTCCTTTTTCTATTTTACACTCTACAAAGTAAGACGTATTCTCCTCTACTAAATTAAGAGAGTGAATAATGTGTGAGAAAAAATAAACTGCATACAGAACCAAATGATTTTGTTCAATAATTAAACGTTTAATCATAAGGTAATAAGAACACAAACAAATTTATTTGAAAAGTAATATGTGTATTAATTAGTGATACTTGTTTAGGTTGTTATTACATAATTTAAGAATCACGTGAATAATATTCATTGGAGCTTGCGTTGAATTGTGGAAAATTTACAAGAATTTATAGTAGCCTTCGTTTTGAATATACTAAAATATTTCGCAAGGACAACAAAGGACTCTGTTCAAAGGGCGAAAACAGCACATTCCTGCGAAAAGCTTTAAAGTACGTCAGATCCTCATTAAAATATATCTTTTCTGTCTGAAAAAAGCCAATTTAGTAAAAAAAAAATCGAACGTGGCATCAGTTTTGGTAGTCACTGTAAAATTCCGTTAGCGCTCTAGTCATTACTTTTGAGATGATAATAAAAGAAAGAACAACGTGACGACAGAATAGTAAACTTGCACTTAATAAACACACTCCAACCATCATATTCGAAACGAAGGTAATTTTTACGAAAGAATCTAGACGTCAACCACCAATCCATGCGCATTACATCACAAGTGTCATAATACAAATTTCTATTTCCATAGTTACCATTTCCATAAATAAATTTCCGAACCCCATTTTTTTTTATTCATAGTTTACATTAAGTACATAATATTTGTCTAAGTTTCATAACTAAATTGCATAAACTTAATTTTACAAACTTAAAATTCATAACCTTTAATTTATTAACTTAAAACGTCATAACTAAATCAAATCAGTTTCCAATATTTATACCCTACACCACCATAGTGGGGAGGATATATTGGATTTGTGCTGATGTTTGTAACGCCCAGAAATATTGGTCCAACACCCACCTAAAAGTATACCGATCGACTCAGCATCACTTTCTGAGTCGATTTAACGATGTCCGTCCATCCGTCCGTCCGTCCGTCTGGCTGGCTGTCCATGTAAATCTTGTGCGCAGAGTACAGGTCGCAGTTTTGAAGATATTTCGATAAAATTTGGTACGTGACCTGGCCCCCATACAAATGTCCTCTCGAAATATTTAAATTATAGAAGTATGCAAACAGATTTCACAACAAAAGAGTGGTAAATGAAGCCAAATCAGATCTACTCACTTTGTGCATATCGGTCCATAATTACTTGAAGCTCCCATATAAGGCCCACTGCCGAAAATCACTTTAAAGAGCATAAATCCCTCCCAAATGTTGGTATCCAAATAATATTGATCATAAATATGTTTCATATATATAAAAATAATATGGTACATTTGTATGATGATCGATCCATAATTAGTCATAGCTCCCATATAAGGCCCACTTCCGAAAATCACTTTAAAGATCATAACTCTTTCAAAAATGTTGGTATCCAAATTATATTAAACACAAATATATTTCATATATATAAAAATAATATAGTACAATTTTATGATGATCGGTCTATAATTTGTCAAAGCTCCCATATAAGGCCCACTTCCGAAAATCACTTTAAACAGTGTAACTCCCTTAAAAATGTCGGTATCTAAATAATATAGAACGCAAATATATTTCATACATATACAAATAATACGGTACAATTTTATTATAATTGGTCCATAATTAGTCGTAGCTCCCATATTAGGCCTACTTCCGAAAATCAGTTTAAAAACCATAAATTTCTTAAAAAAGTTGGTATGTAAATAAAATTCAACACAAATAAGTTTCATATATACAGAAATTATGACACCTATTTTTATAATGGTCGGTGCATAATTAATCGAAACTCCCATATAAGACCCTCTCTCGACCTCGATAAATCTTTAAAAATTATTTATATCATGATAAAGTTTAACACAGAAATCATGACAATAAATTTTTTAATGATCGGTTCATAATATCTCCCATTTCTGAAAAATTGTTTTATACATATATATGGTCGGGCTTGACCGACTATACTTTTTTACTTGTTTAATTTAAAATTGTGTTTTTTCTAAATTTAATTTAGCATTTTCTTTTAATAATTATTATTTTCTCAATTTCAACTTGAAAAGTCTAAGGGTACGGTCACACATTTGCAAATATTCAGGTATGTGATGAAAATCGAAAACGAAAACGAGTGAGTTTTAGAAGTTAATTTTTTCGTAAAATTTCTGTATTGAAACAGTTTTATCCCACAAAATAAAAAGATAATTTGCTATTAAAGAGAATCTTAAAAGAAAAATTTTAAAAATTTGATTAGAAATACTTTAAAATGGACTTCAAAAACTTATTCGTTTTCGTTTTCGATTTCCATTACATAACTGATTTACTTAAAAAAAGCGTACTTACTACTTTTAGCACAAAGTGTTATGTTGTTACAGATAAAGAAATTTTGAGTGAATCGTCAAAAAATTAACTTTTAATGTCATTTACAATTGTTTCAAAACTCCAAAATAAAGAAATTTAAGCTGTTTAAAAATAATGAATGTTTCCTTCATACAATTGGTAAATATTTTGCATTTTCTATGTTGTTAAAAATATATGAAATTCTTTAAAGTGAATTTGTAATTGATTTAATTTGAAGTAAAATTTAATGATTCAAAAGTTAGATTTTATTAAGATAAATCATATAAATAAATATAAAGTTTCATTTAATTTTACAAATTAAGAATTAATTTAATTGTTTCCAAATGCCAACAGAAGGATATATTCCTTCACTTCAAGTAATTATGTAATTGACTAAATTATATTATGTTTTAATTATTGCTATAATTTAGTTTTTATTTAAGAAAAATGCAAAAAAAAAACTACGTAGTTATTGCCCTTTTTTAACAAATTCACAAAATATATAGTTTCAGTAATTATATGTAGTTATCATTTAAGATTATGTATGCATTTACTTAAAATGGTTTTTTTTTGGTAATTTCTTAAGGAAATTTCATATTTAGTGCTCATACTAGGGTTAAACGAATTCTGCAGAGTGGTCACCCTACAAGTGTTTCGACTAGACGGGTTAAGACGAGAACTATTTAGCAGGAACCAACACCTTAACAGCAATGATAAATATGGCAACACGACAGAAGTTGCCAAAAGTAAATCAGGATGGTAACTTATTTTAATTGTGGTTGTTGTTTCTGTTAAATGGGTTTGTCTAAAATATATAGAAAATGTTAACAGAGCAGTGTTTAGTAAACACTAGTCAAAGAAAAGAGGAAATGTTTTCACACAAAAGAAACGTTACATTTTAAAATTAAATAAACTCAAAACTAAATTATTGTTAAATAAATATTTTTTTCTATGAATTTTGTAACAGTAATTGTTGGGGATTAACAAGTTTAATGCTATTTTAATCATTATTGTATTATATTTGCATTTTATTCATGATTGGGCTGTATATCTGCCATTCATATTATAATCAGAGATTTTTACACAAGTCTGGTTTAAATTTCATTTGTTTTTCGCAAGTCACACTTAAATCTATTTCAGTTGTTTCGAAATTATAGTGACACTAAAAGAAATAAAAATGAATATATAAGGTTCCAATGGCAATATGTGTTTTTTTTATACAAAGTTAATATGCAAATGGTTTTCTGTTTACTTCCAGAAATAATTATATGTTTGTAATGAAGCATAACGCCGAACAACCAACCAACCTCCCCAGTTTTTTTTTTTATTATTTATAGAGAATTCGTTAAAAGGTGTTTATGTTTGTTAACAGAGTTTGAAAAGAATGAATTGAATTTTTACAATATAAAAAATAATACAAGAAAACTATAGTTTAAAATATAAATAAAACCATACATTGATATATGTATATGTCTGTGTTGTACGAAATGAGTTTTTCAAACTGATAAATAATGGCTGAATTATTATTAACAAATAGTGATTTTTTAAGAGCTTTCGGATTTGATTTAAAAAAACACATAAAATTTTAAGAAATGTATAAAACTTTATTTGAGTCGATAGAACGATCTATATAATTCAATGTTTAAAGATGATTTCATGTAAATGTTGAAGGACATCTCGAGAATCATAGCGGTGCTAACCGGTCACTGGATGATTGGTAAGCATGTAAGCAGACTCAGACTTTCCTTCAATGATCACTGCCTCAGTTGTCAAGACCATAAGAAAGAAGAAACAGTATTTCATCTTCTCTGTGAATGTCTTTAAGACTCTAGAACCAAATTTTCATCAAGTATAATATGGTGCAAATTCATCAGATACCTGAACGCGACAGGCTGGATTATATACTAGCATCTGGATTAGTTCTAGTCCCATCATTCAAAAGATTCCACTTGGATGCTTGCAGGCAGCAGGCAACCACATAAACCAACCAAATGTTGACCGCGGCTCCGCTTTAAATGGTTCATACGCTGTTGTCAATTTTAGCATACTTTCATCAAAAGTTATCCGTTCTAGTAGGTCGTGTGGCTTTAATACTTGCACCAGCTGCATTTCAAAAGGGGTTACACTCAAATCATATCGCAAAATTTTCACGTAGTTTAGTAGCAGGCCCAATCGCTGCGAACGGCACCGTAAGTATGCGTGTTGGCGATTTACCGCCTGGCCCACAATGTCGAACGATAAAGTTCGCTTAGATAAGACTTAAGACACAAACCTTTTTCGTATCGATTTTTTACTCAATCAAGTTTGTTTATTCCACAATCAAGTTTGTGTATTAAGTCCTTTCTAAACGAACGTTATCGTTCGACATCGTGGGCCAGGAGGTTAATGTCAAATTTAGTCGCAAGATTATCAATAGCCGCCTCAGATGGTCGCCCACTGACCATAAAATGGAAGAAGTGCACGATGAATGCACTGAACTTAACCCCGAGCACGAATTTTGATAATGAAATTCGTTGATCTTCAAGCGTTTGTTTGGTTAAATTATAGATCAAACTGAACATGTTTAGCAGTAACATGTTGCACGAAAACAGCAGAGCTGCCAATAACAGTCTTGACAAAAAGAAAGTTGCTAAAAAATCACGCCCTATTATGCCACAACAGTTGATTTCTATTCGAAATTTGCTTAGCAGATTGATTCTAGATTTTAAATTATTGTTCATTCATCTTAACTTTAAACTTATAGTATTTCCTGTCCTATAATGACTAAGTGCCATAATTTCTCTCTAAAGATCCCATTCATTGGCTCCCTGCTCAAAACATAAAACTCAAATTACATTGACAAAAAAAAAAAAAAAAGTGAAATTATGTTGATTTGAAAAATGCATTAGTTTGAACATAAACTTACTTATTTAGTGGAATGTTTCAAAACAAAACAGAAAACGTTGCTAAGGAAGAACGTACAAGAAATAAAAACAAATAACAAAATATGCAAAAAATTACATAAATGTCATGTAGACTAACTACATACAAACACTCTCCTAAAAGCCAACATTATTTAACCCCTTTTTGTTTCTCAAACAACTGAAAAGCCATAAAACTTGCAAAGGAAATCAAAACAAATGGTAAAGCAAAACACAAAAAAGGTAAAATGAAAACTAGTAAAATTAAACTGAAAACAAAAGGTACAATATTCAAAATACTAAAAAAAAAATAAAAACATTTACACATATAGATAGAATTTACAAGAAGTTTCTCAAACACTCCCAGGCGAAAAACTGCAAAGAATGGAAAACAATACCATCATCGGTCTTCATCACAACATTGTTTTTTAAGAGTGTGCACGCGTGCGCTTTAGTTTCAAGTTGCCAACAACATGTTGTCCGTCTGTTGTTGGTTGCAGTTTAAATAAATTTAATACTCGTAATCATCATCATAATCAACTCTAACTCCCCTCCCCTACTTTCAACCACGACTATTATTTAGCTACACTAAAAACAATATTAACAATATAAATATACAACAAATAAATATAAAATAATATAATTGAAACGCTTGACGAGTGATGTGGAAACATTTTCAACACAAAATTCTGTTTTGTTACATTTATAGACAGATAGACAACACGTTCAAAAAGCCGTCTAAGAAACAAGTAAGAAAGTATAGACGGTCAAGCCCGACCTTATAATACCACACACCCACAATATACATATGTGCAAAAACAGTTTTTTATTAATAGGAGCTATATGGAAGCAATGACCTATTATGAATCTATAGTCCAAAAATTTTGTGGCATGACTTCTGTATATATAAATATATTGTACATTAGATTTTATCTCGATGGGAATTACGGAGGGGGTCTTATGTGGGAAATTGGAATATGGAAAATTATATAAAATTAGGTGTCATGATTTCTGTTTTTATTTCTGTACTTATTTGGGTTGAATTTTATTTGGATACCAACATTTTTAAGAGATTTTTATGGTCATTAAAGACACTATCGAAAGTGGGAGCTGCGACAAATTATGGACAGTTTATCATAGAATTGGACCAAATGATTTATATATACACACAGCTTCAAAGGTGTGTAAGCACCAGTGAATTTTTTGATTTTTTTAAGATTATGAAAAGCATTATAGTTCAACTTAAATTTTTTTTCATAACCGAATCTATTATTCAATCAAATATTCAACAAAACGAAACTTTTAAATTTCAATCAATGGATAGATTTTAGGATTTTCATTATCTTAAAAAAACCAACTAATTTGTTGTGTTTATTCAATTTTGAGGCTCATAGTATATAAAACATATTTAATATTATTTCGATACCAAGATTTCTGAGAAAGTTATGCTTTTTAAAAGCGATTTTCGGAGGTAGGCCTTATATGGGAGCTATCGTTAATTTCGGACCGATCTGCAAAAAATTTGTAGGTCTGATTAGGCTGCATGTAAAACTTATTTATGGTGAAATTTGTTTGGATACGTGCCTAAATCAAACATTTATGATCATTATTTCGAAAGAAGATTTGTATGGGGGCTAGATGAAATAATAGACCAATTTCAACCAAATTCAATCCCAACCGTCCTTAGGCTAAACAAAAGTTTCATATTATATTTTATCGAAATCTCTTCAATATTGCGATCTATACTCTTCGCACAAGGTTTACGGATATGGAGGCGTTACAAACATTCTGAGTCAATCGGTGTACCTTAAGGTGGGTGTTGGACCAATATTTCTGGGCGTTACAAACATCAGCACAATATGATTCTGAGTCGATCGGTGTACCTTAAGGTGGGTGTTGGACCAATATTTCTGGGCGTTACAAACATCAGTACAAATCCAATATACGCTCTCCACTATGGTGGTGTAGGGTATAAAAAACCAAAAACACACGCAGCCAGACAACAAATGAAACATTTTAAAGCACAAGACAAAAACAAAATGTAAAGGAAAAAAACGCCAAAAACAAAAACGTTTATTTGCCAGCAACAGCTACTAACTACCAACAAACAAAACATTTTCATATACTCGTATGTACCCTTCTCCAACTGAAAAAGTATCAAAAAATACACTCATATGCAGCAACAAATATGAGTAGTACTCATGTAACAACATCATTTAACAACAGTAAATACTTCATTATAATTCAAAAAGTTTTTATAGAGAGTCTCACTTTTTGTTTGGTTTATTTCTGTTTCAATTTCTGTTCTGCTCAATAACACACATGTAAACGGCTTATTAAGGTCAATGTAGCGATTTTTATAATGAATTTAGGTGATACAATGGTTGACTCAAACAGATTAGATGTTAAAATTTCAATGTTACTGGCTAATCCAAATTTAAGCACTCAAATTAACACCGAACGGAACATATCTTGGTATACAGGTTGACATCAAGTAACAAACACTTATTTTCCTAGGTGAGATAATTCCTATTATCTGTTCTAGCTTAAACATCACTTGGATATTATTCGTATCAACTACACTACAAAGATTGAATACAGCCACCACTTGTTGGATATATAAGAGTTTTTGGCTGTCATTAGCACGAGATAGTCCCAAGACTCTCTCAGATCTTGGTATGAATTTTATTAAACTTCTAATAGAGGAAAAACAATCAGTATTGCATTAGGTTTTGTATTTGCAAACATTTTCCGGGAAATATCGGGAATTTATTTGTAAGTTTTCTTTTTAAAAATACAATATTATTTCTGCACAGAGAAAAGATATTCGTTGTGATCACCAATAAAAATTATTGTATATTTTTATATATTACAGAAAATTTTTCTATAATTAGGCTTGAGTTCATTTCATATAATTAATAACTTGAAGAATACCATTGTGAAAACTATATTTTTCTAGACAAATGGCACACTGAAATGCGTTTTCTGCCCTGCCAAGGGCTTCATCAGCAATGTTTATTGACCAAGACTTACTTGTAATCATCACCTCACCATTTATTGAGAATATTTTTTTTTATTTTCAGGAATGAAAAAGGTTCAGGAAATTTGGAATTCTTATATGTAACAGCTCCATTCAACAAAATCACATATTTTGGTATGCGTTTATTTCATGATCTATAATGTCTCGAAGATGATGCTTTGATTAGATTTTTCTTATAGAATTTTTAATGTTTTCTATGGAAGCTGAAACCGTTAGATGGAATATCCTAATTGTAGAGGCAATCCTTTATCTTTTCTATGTTTAATTTTGATTCTATAAAAATTTAATGGCAGCAGTGTATATCATGCGAATTTTCAAGGATCTTTCTAGGCTTAGTGATAAATTTTGAAAATTTTAGCATCTTTTTAATAGTAATAATTTGCCACCATTTGCTTAGACTTAGCCAAAGAGCTTTTGGAGGTTGCGGTTACTTACCCAGTCATCAAGTTCATTTAGTTTGCTTAGAAAGTTTAAATTCAATATTAAGTGACTGGCCGGAACTATTTAAATAGATCAATGTATGCGTTTATTTAGAACTTTACTGATTTGGTTTTTACTGACGCCTTCATCGCTAGATGTTTATTGTTTATTCTTTTCCTTTGGAAGTCATCAGTTAGACCTGGCCTGATTTGATTTACTTACACGTAGTTTTGAAAAACTTTATTCCTTTTATTTTTTCTATGGAAATATATAACCCATCTCCTTGATGTGGACAACATTGCGAGAACATTTTCACAGAAAAATGCCTAAACTTATAACAATTACAAAGAAAATTAGTAACATGAAAATCAACACGTCTTCTCCACGCAGAAGACATTTTGTTCTTGAGTGCACAAAACGATGACTCGTAAAGGCTTGGTTTAAACAATTTATATTGTTACGAAATTATATTTCAATTTAAACTTAATAATTTTTAACGGCTGGTATCAATTTTGTTCTTGAGCGCACAAAACGATGACTCGTAAAGGCGTGGATTAATCAATTTATATTGTTACGAAATCCCAGCAAGCCATATGAGTCCGAAAAGAGTCTTTTCTGACACCTTTTCCGGAGCGTTCATGCTCTTTATGAGCCCAAAAAACAATCATTATTGCTCCGAAAACCTTCAGGAAAGAGGGTCATTACATTAAAAAATGGTCCGTCAGAAAGAGTCTTTTATGAGGGTTTTTTGGGCTCTGAAGGAGCTCTTACATCATGTCAGAAAAGAGGCATTGCAATTTTAAATACAAAAAATTAAAAGTTAACATTTATTATTTTTTTAAATTGTTTTTACTTAAACAAAAAGGGAATTCATGTACAAATAAACTAAATTAGAAATTGAAAAAATTAAATAAATTGTATTTACAGTAACAAAAAAACTAAAATGGAATTCATTTAAATAAAATATATAAAAATGGGAAAAAAAATTAATTTTTTAAGCAAATTTTTCTTTCGCTCCGAAAATGCTTTTTAGTTGGACTCTTTTCTGACTCCTTTTTCGAAGCGCTTCGAAAATGCTCTTTAGTTGGACTCTTTTCTGACTCCTTTTTCGGAGCGCTCCAAGAATGGTATGCTGGGATTATATTTCAATTTACACTTAATAATTTTTAACGGCTGGTATCAAGGGAAATTACTAAAATATGGCGAAAGTTTATAAATAGAACAAACAGTCCACTCAGCGTGAGTTTATTGTGAAGTATTTTGAATAAATAAAGTTTCGTTATATTTTTGTAACTGCCTTATTTTGCAATTAAAAGGAATCCGGTTTAGTTAAAGGAAATAAACCACAGTTTTTTAAAGGTAAAAATGTAACAATAAAATACACATATAAAATTAAAAAGCCAGATTAACATAAAACCTTAGCATCACTGATTACTGCGACTAGTTTGGTAAATATGTTTGGCCAAAACATACTTACACATACTTTACTTCCAACACTAACTACCACTATTATTGCCTGTTTATGTTTCGTATGTGTGGCTGTTGATGGAGTGCGTTGAAGCCTCAGCGCATACACTGGTTGCTGGGTATTCCTGGCATTAGCAACATTTACTTACAAATCAGTTTACAATTTGAATCGGTAGCGGTAACTACAACAAAAAATGTGTAACACGAAAAAGAAGTTCAACGGCGAAAAGAAATTAATTTTGAAATAAATTTAAAAATAAAAGTATTTAAAATAATAAAAAATTACATACTGTTATTAAAAATAAATAAGAAAATGATCTACTTAAATTAAGTAAAAGTGTGAACAAATTGTCAAAAAGTATAGTAAAGAAATTAATTGAAAATTATTTAAAAACAAATTTACATACATACATACATATGTATGTTTTAAATATTAGAAATTCAGTACGTATGTATGTATGTACACATATTTTTGAATAATTTAAATTTTATGTTTGTAATTCTATGGGTAACTGTGAGTTTGCAAAATGGATTTATCAAATAATGTTTCAAATAAATAAATGAAAGTTTACTTTATTAATTGTTGCCTGTGTTTAATGATTCATATTCATTCATTACACTTAAATCTACCAAGTTAATGTACTAGTTTTCATTACTCATTGCGGAAATTAATAAAAAAAAAAATAAATTTTGTTTGCGAAATCTTGAAATTACTTACTAGGCAAAGAAATTTAAATGATTTACTCCAAGTTTGAATTACTGGATTTAAATTGCATTAACTTTTGTAAACAAATATCTTGAGGGAATTTAAAATTTTTGGAGATCCTTAAATTGATCAGAAAGTAAAGTTAAGAAACACTGTTTATATTTGAAAATAAAGAATAAACTATTACTTTATTTAAATCTCTTCGAATCACTGAACAACATTTCACCATACAGAAAGGAAACTCAAGACTTAGCTTTACTAATTTAATTATACCCTTCACCTTCATGGAAAGGGTATATATAAGTTTCTCATTCCGTTTGTAATTTCCACAATATAATTTTGCGACCCTATAAAGTATATATGTTCTGGATCCTTATATATAGCGGAGTCTATTAAGCTATGTCTGTCTGTCTGTCTGTCTGTTGAAATCAATTTTATGAAGTCCCCAGATATCTTCGGGATCCAACTCGTCAATAATTCTGTCAGACATACTTTCGAGAAGTTTGCTATTTAAAATCAGCAAAATCCGTCCATAAATAAGGGATATATGAGAAAAAATCCGAGACAACCTCTGAAAATTTCATCAAAAAAACTATCAAACAAAGTGTATTAATATAATACAGTGGCTTCATAAGCCCAAACATAAAAGTTACCAAAACAACTTACTTGTTTTTATACTTAATTATTATAAAAAAATAATTATGCATCCACAAGAAAGGTGAATGGTATATAAGATTCGGCATAGCCGAATATAGCACTCTTACTTGGTTTTTAGCTATATCAGGAACTAATTTGTTTAGAGATATAATAAATCTGAAAGAAATTCAATTTTATAAATTTGGACCAGGTTTTTAAAAAAACAATATTCTTGTTCCTAGTCTACTGCTCCTTTAATATTAAAATTTTGGAATAATTACCAGTTTTCATTATTCTTATTACATAATATCTACGGACGATCTGTGTAAAGGTACGGTCACACTTGACAAATATTTGTCGAAAAAGACGTAACCACTAAATAAAATATTTTGAAACTTGTTTATTTATTTAAAAAAAAAAACTTAGTTTATTTAGGACAAGACACTAAAAATATTGAGTTTTATTTTATTTGATGCTGTTTGATCTTGCAACACTCTTGTAAGAGTAAACAACGTCAAACAAATTTGTGCTAAAACAAGTGGTTACGCTTTTTTGAGTAAATATTTGCCATGTGTGACCATACCTTAAGTTTCTTTAATGTCTTCCTGTATTGAGTAGTGCTCATAAATTTCTTCTGAGACAGAGTCATGTTTTTAAGAAACAATTTGATATTTATGACAAGTCGAAAGTACGATTCCGAGCTACATTCAGGTCTTTCAAAAATCATTATGACCTTGTCAAAATAATTGTCTTGTTATCTCATTATTTTTCTATTATGTTTGCTCTGCATTATTTAACTTAGCTTTAACAGTCCTGCGTACATTTACAATTACAACTTCTAAAATTGTCTTGTCGGTTTTACTCTTATTCTGGAAACCCAGTGATCCACCATGTTTACGTCAAAGACTTACATTTTCATATAAAGCTTTCTAAATTATTATTTATTACAGCATATGTTTGCCGCCTCCTTATTTATATCTCTATCGCGCCATTTGCTTAAATTATAATCGGACTGATTTAAAAAAAGAAAATTTTAAAACCAATTTGTTAATTTGAACTCGATACACAATCTACATTTTTACTTAAAGTGTGTTTTCTCGATCTTTTTGCGATTAGTTTTCGAAGTATGAAATGTCCGCCTCTATTATTTAATGCGAAAGCCTTCAGATATAAAAAATATAGATAAACTGAAATGTTTAAATAAGCGAATATCAAGGATAACACAAATCAAATGTATTATCATTATATATTCTTAACAAAGTATCCCGGATTCGTTCTATAAAGTAAAATACCTTCTTATACACAGAATATTTTTAGAAATGTTTCTTTCAAATAAATATAATAAAAAGAAGATCTAGAGACAAGTAAGGAAATTAATCCTAAATCCAAGACGTCTATGAAAAAATCTAAGAAAATTATTAATGAAATGTACTCATATTCCCCTAACTTAAGACGGTTTCTGACTGCCATTGGAAATTGGAATAGCTACAAAAGATACCATGGTTTGTCATTGCTCTACATGTATCCCTAAACCTATTGTTACATTATTTAGCAGAGAAGAAACTCAACTACAAAGCAGATTAATTGTGGAGATCTTAAAATCTTGCTTCATTACCAAATCCAAAGGGAGTACGATGAACCATACCATAACAAATATCGAAATCGTACTCAGTCTCAGTGTAAGTACTGAATGTTCGGAACGTAATCTGAAATAAAACAAATTAATAAAATTTTCCCAAGTTCTTGCAACTAACTTCAGCTTTTTTCTTGTTTGTCTAAATGATATTTAGCAAGGAAACACTTAACTAACTATGCTTTTAATTTTACAAAGTAATATTGTATATCCTTATAATGTAATTTTTTTACAAAAGGTAGACAAAACATATTTCGTTGACAAGGAGATTTTGATAAACTCGGCAAATCGTCTACTTTGTATTTGGTAATGATACAGAAATGCCTAGGCTTTTGTTTGATACTAGTTACTCTTAGGATACTTGTTCACATCTACACTAATCTACGAAAAACTCTACCGTCAAACTGAGTCTTCGGCGCAAAACAAGTCAACCATCCCTGAGTCATTAGAAATGGTTGAAGGTTAGTCAGAAAACTGTGGTCATATCTGATTGATTTATAGTTTATATCTGATATCTGTGATAACTAGACATTGTCTTATTGGACGTTAAATAAAATTATTTCTGTCTGAGTGGGGGATATGAGAATTATTATTATGGATATTATTATGGCGTTGGCAGGAAAACAACTTATTTTCATTGGATCGGCTGCTTTTATTGAAGCAGAATCGTACTTTGGCCTTTACAAGGAGTTGGAATTGACAGATATGATGATATTACAATAATATACAGTATGAAACCACTTTTACCTAACCTTACCAAGGTATCGACCGTAAATATAACTTACACGAGAGATGATCCATGATTTAGTATACATTTTTCGGTATTCAACTTAAAATTTTCTCAAATCAATACAGATTTTTAACATGATTCCTTTTTTAATTTGCCAGTTAACCACAACATCTACATCTTTACTTTTAACCACTTTAGATACTCCTAATCCGATTTTCTGATTTTCTTAAACATTTCCTATTTTGATTTATTTGCTCGTATTTATTTTGAGAAGTATTTATTTGTTGTCTACTATTTAGTATTTATTATGTTATTTTGTTTAACTTTAGTTTTAAGAGCGGTCACATTGTCAAAGTATTTAATGAAAACGATATTTTACTGTCGTTTGAATAAATATTTATTTAATTGAAAGTCTTTTCATTGGATAAAGTTCACTGCGAAAGGTTTAGTATAAAAGAAACATAATTTGATATTGATTGCTCTTACAAAACTTATGTCAGATCAAATAATATTTTTTTTTTGTAAATAAAGATTACGCTAATTTAGTCAACTATTTCAACAATGTGATTGTAACTTTAGTAAAAGTATTTTTCTTACCACAAGAATTATTTTTCCACTTTAACACAATCCTTTTTTCGCGCTCCAGTCAGTTTCAAAATAAACTTGACCGGAAGTCGGAAATATTTAAACAAAAAGTCATTCACCTGCAATTCTGTGTGTGTATAAATTTTCATACAGTAGGTATAATAAGTGTGAGTAAAGGTTTTGAGTGTTGTGGACTTGTAGTAAATGTTTAACATGTTTTTGTTGTTAGTAACACTCTTCATGTCCACTATGGTTTTAAACCACCACCTTTTATGTTCTTCATTTGCCTGCTTTCTTATCTGAATTGGTTCTTGTTGCATTGTTATTTTTATACTTTTTTTTTGGTTTGGTGTTTGACATGCAACCCATTCATTAAAGTTTCACTTGCTTTTTTTTATTTAAAGGAATTGACCAAAATGATTACAATTTATGTTTCTTTCGATTCCTTGTTTCTTAAATTTTGTAGTAAAAGTTTAATTTTATGTTAAGGTTTTTACAGGTTATACTTTTATTGTGTTTGACACAAATTAAAGTTAATGGAATTTGGCTTGGTTAAATAGGGTGGTGGTTTTTCGAATTATTTAAAAAGAAAGGTGTTGATCGCAATGATTTTGAGGGGTTAGTGAATGTCTTAGTATTTATTTGCTAAATATTAAAGGATTCTAATGAATACATTTTTGAAAAATACCTTTGATGACAAATACCTATATTTTGAATGACATCAACACAGCTGAAGTCTAAAATTTAAACTTGTGTAGATTTTAATTGAAATAATTTGTTTAATGTTTAAGCTAAATTGGAACTTCTTAAGTTTTTTAACTTTTCTCTGCTAATAATGTTCCACTTGCCTTATTTTCTATGTTAAATAAGTACATACAGCAAGAAATATTCATACGTAGGTATAAACTGGCAAATTATTTGAATTAAAACTAATTTTACAATAATTTACATAAACTTTAAAGTTTATATTCATACAAACTATCCTATTACCCTACATATTACAATGTAATAGGCAACAAAATACATACATATGTATGTTCTTACATATCTACAATAATAAATAGGTACATACATATGTATGTATGTCATAAACTAAATTTAGCATGTGTAAAACAACTCTTACTTTAATACATATGTACATACATATGTATGTATGTAGATATATAGAAATAAATAAACTTTTATGAAAATTATCTGATAAATTTTGAAAACGAAAAAAGAAAATAGGTACATAGGTACTAAACCAAATACTAAACCAACATTTTTCTGGTACATCTGATACTAACTAGTGAAAAAAAAACAACAACTATGTAGGTACATCTACAATAATAAAGCTAAGAATTTATGTTAAAAGCAAAAAGAAAACAAAGAAACCATAACAAACAACAGCAAACACAAAATCCTAATCAAAACATAAACGTTTTATAAACAAACTTAACAACAACAACAGAAAAACACTTTAAACAGTAAACGGTTAAAAATTTAACCCCACTTTTGTGTATAAAATTTATTACCACAACAACAACAATGAAGAAATTCGACTAAAAGTGCAACAGTGTGTCTTAACAAGAACAAAGTAATATAACATTGTTCTCTCTCTCACTCTCTTATTTATAATTACGAAGAAGATCTTGTTTACAATTATGACAGTGTTGTTGTAGCAGCCAAGATTTGTCCTCACTAATAACACGAATTATTAACGGCACTGTGAAAAAATATAAACAAAACAAAGTGTGCCGCCAGTTAATAAAGTAATTGCAGAACGTGACAACGTGTTAGATGAGAAAATACATTTAAAGTGATTAAATATAGTGTTATTGTGTAAAATTTAATTATGTTGATAAATTTGTTGAGACGTTGCATAGTTATATTTAATAATTTCAATGAATTTTTGCTTAAATCTATAACTACTTGACCATTTAATAACGCATACCCCTTTAAAAACTCATTCGCAAATTAAGCTAAGTTTAGATTGGAGTTTACCTTCAAGTTGCATCATAATGTGGATTATTTATCATTGGATCATAGCTGTGGGTGTGATATTTCTAATTTTGCAGATTTGTGGTAAGTCTCCTTAAAAGTACTTAAAATTTAGTTTTATGTTTTTATACCCGCCACCAGCATGGTGGTGGTGAATGTAAAAGTTTGTCATTCCGTGTGTAATACTGAGAAATATTCATCTGAGACCTAACAAAGTAAATATGTATATTCTTGATCCTTATGGAAATTCAAGTCGATTGAGCTATGACCGTCTGTCTGTCTGTGTAAAACACTCTCACGTCCAAAATACACAAGCAAAATCAACAAAGTTTACAAAAAAAGCCGTTTATAATTTTCCTAGGCAGTTTGGTATTGACAATTAGCAAAATCGGTATAGTAGAACAAGAGTTATGGACCAAAATGTAAGACAAGCACCATAGAAATTTAATATTTTTAAACATTTTTCTTGCAATTTTTTTAAATATATTGCAGATATTGCCATGAAATTTTGTACACGTTATTTCTATTATTAAAGAAAAAAGTATGAGGAAAATAGTAAGAATCGGTCCATGATTTCTCATAATTCCCATACAAATATCTTCCCGAAATATAGCTTAATGATAAATAAATGCCTATATAATTAAAATATTAATAAAAAATTCAGCAAAAATAAGTGTCATGTAAAAAGAAATGGGCATAAATCCCCTGTAAAAAACACTCTCCAGTTTAAATTCAACACAAATAAGCCATACATATTTAAAAATCGTCTATCTCAATATGATGCTGATCGGTCATATTTGACCGTAGCCCCATATAAAGTCTAGTTCCAAAAATTAATAAAATTCGCATAAATCTCTTATAAAAATCACTAAGAAGTCGAAATTCTACAAAAGTAATCCGAATATACAATTAAAACGTCTTACTAGATTTCATAATAATCAGTTCATATTTGACCGTAGCCCCAATATAAAGTACACTTCCGAAAATCACTGAAATTCGCATAAATCTCTTTCTCAAATGACTATCAAGTTGAAATTTGACAAACATAGTTAGAATATAAATTTAAATTGTCGTACCAAATTTCAGGATGATTGTTCCATATTTGACTGTAGCCCTCATAGAAAGTCTACTTCCAGAAATCACTTAAATACGCATAAATCTCTTATAAATCTCAATAATAGGTGATTTGGTGGTGGGTATATAAGATTCGGCACAGCCGCATATAAAATCTTACTGTTAATAATACATTTATACAGGGGTTTTAAATTCGTTTTTTTCTTTTTTTCAAAAATTGTTACTTTTTGGTCAAATTCTATTTCGTTTTTCATGTCAAGGATTTCGAGTTAAATGACTGTAATTTTTACCGAATCGATGCGTCATGGGTTAACTTTGCACGTACTTGCACTGTTTCGAATTAGTAAAATACCTATTTTTGAAATTATTAAGTCTCAATTCGAACAGTAGTTTATATTTGATCAATTGCATTTGCAAGTATAAGAATATTAATAATGACAAGTGTTAATGCACTTCCCCTTGGGGTTAATTTGTAGTTCAAAATCGTTGCTAATTTTGCAAGCTTTCTCAAAATTTCTTAAATTTTTTTAATTTTAAAACTTTGTCTCTTTACTTAAATTGTCAATAACTTTTAACTCCATCATCAAATCTGTTAAATACTGTCAAACTTGTTTTTAGCACCTACAGCAATGTTGCTGACTACCTTCACTTCCATAATTGTTGATTGTTAAATTGGTCATATTTTTGCTTAAAACTAAAAATCATAATCATAAAATGTATGATTTAATAACGACCATTTCTTTGAAATTGTTATGGTTACACCAAAAAAATATTATTATTATTTTTATGACAGGGATGACAAAATATTAAAACTTGTTTTTTCATAAACTACCAACATTTTTTTTTAATTTTTCATGATAGTTGTGGGAAATGCTTTTGAAAACTTGATTTCAAAGTCAATGGACATGGTTAACATACAGTACGTAAATGTGTAATACTTGAAATTTTTTTTTATGGATAAATTGTCAAAAAATGTTTTAACATTTTTGGTAAAACAAAAAATTGTTTCAAAGTAATAATGTGTGCAACAATGTGGCAGTTTAAATTCTAGGGTTTATGAGTTCATTGATTCCGAGAGTATGTACTATCGTACTCGTAAGTAAAATGTTAAGGAATTCTAAGAAAAGTTTAGAGTTAAAATGTATGTTTAGAAAATGATTACATGTTGCTAAACCAGATTTTTCATTTGTGTGAATAGAATCTTTAAAATTTTTATTCTTAGCGGCCTAAAGTTTTGTATTTAATACAAGAATCCTTTTATATTCTAATAATATTGATGCTGCACCCACGTAATCGACATTATTAATATAAAATATGCTAATCATTATTTCTGCCTGAGGGACCAAACAATAGAATGGGTAAATTAGGAGAACCATAATTTTTGTTCAGTAATAAAGATGAAATTTTGTACAAAGGTCTCTCAAATCATAGACAAAATTTCTAAAATAAACTAAATCTATAAAGTACACCTATCTGTATTCTTATATGTATAAAGAGACGTTAATTTAATGATGTCGAAAGCATCTAGATAACTAGACATGAAAATTTTGATTTCAAAATCAACAAAATCGACCCATAAATTAAAGAACTTTGATGCATATAATAAAAACTGTTTCCTTATAAAAAATTTTTCTAGAAATTCCAGATTTTTCTACAACGTTGAAAGTTAAATAAGATTCCCCTTATTCGAATATATCCGGTTTTCTGATCAAGAAGCTAGAATTTATTATCCTTATAATCATGCAAAAGTAAATTAATGTCCTTTTTTTTGCTAGATTTTCTAAATCTTAATTCGTTCATCTGAAACATGAAACTCGGCGCATGTATTGCGGAAACAAAGTAGTATGCCAGCTATAACTTTTAAAGTTAGTCTAATCTTCAAAAGTTTGTGATTTAATTAGTGAATCTTAAACTTGAACCAAAAGTCCTTTTTTAATCTGAACTGATACTACCGCTGGTTTGAAATCGAGTAAAAGCAACGTCTATTATAGTGGAATCAACTAGAACAGAGTAATTTATATTGGAGTTGATTGGTGTACTCGAGTAGAAACAAGTAAGAGTGCTATATTCGACTATGCCGAATTTTATATACCCTTCACCTTTGTTGTGGATGCATAATTATATTATATACATACATATATGTATATATGTATTATATTAATTCACTTTGATAGTTTTTTTTATGAAATTTTCAGAGGTTGTCTCGGTTTTTTGCTCATATCTCTGTTACTTATGGACGGATTTTGCTGATTTTAAATAGCAAACTTCTCGAAAGCATGTCTGACAGAATTATTGAAGATTTGGATCACGAAGATATATGGGGACTTCAGAAAATTGATTTCAACAGACAGACAGACGGACATGACTCCGCTATCTATAAGGATCCAGAATATATATACTTTATAGGGTCGGAAAATTATATTGTGGAAATAACAAACAGAATGACAAACTTATATATATCCTTTTCATGAAGGTGAAGGGTATAAGAAGACTATTGGTTTGGAATATATACTAGTCTTTTCCGGGTAGAGTAGAATAGAATAGAGTTGATTTTTTGAAGCAAGTAATATATCTACATAGCCCATTTAATTGGCATCTAATAGAGAAATCGACATGAATAAACTGAATTTGAAGCGACTAAAATAGATTTTATTGGTTTGGAATCGTCTAAAATGACAGTCAATTTGTTGGATTTGACTAAATGGAGTAATTCTTAGTAAAATCGAAAAAATAGAGAATAGTAACAAGCAACTAACGTAGAGTCGATTGGTTAGACACTGAATAGAGCAGTGTCGATTGGATTGGAATCGACTAGAATATAGCCGATCGGTTTGACACCGACAAGAATAAAGTCGATTGATTTGGAGTCTACTAAAATATTGTAATTTAAAATGAGTCAATTGACTAGAAATCGTATAGAATAGAGTAGATTGGTTTGGTAAAACTAAAATATAGTTGATTGTATTGGAATCTACTAAAATAGTATATTAATATGAAACTGATTAGAACAGAGTCGATTGATTTGAAATGGGCTTGAACTAAGTCGATTAGTTGGTACTAATGACTCATTTTAGTAAACTGTGGCCGACATGATTTTCTTGTTTGATTTCCCCAAACTTCTTTCATTGTGGTTTATTAAAGTCGCCAAATCCACACGCTGGAAGCTCTCAAATTGTTCAACAAGTTTAACAATTACCTTGACATTACTCAAAGATATTTGAAATGAAATTTCTGACAACATTCGAACAAGAATATAACATCGACAAGAATCCTTCATAAGAGACAAATTCATGTGCAGACAAGAAATTGTAATGCCACTATATATCGTGTCTTCTAATACTTGAGGATGCTGATGTCATATTTGTGTTAACTGTAGCCTAATTTCTAAAGCCTTTTAAAATTAGTATTAATTTTAATAAAATTTCAAGTTTTTAATTTTAATAAAAAAAATACATTTTTAACTTATCTTAACAGCTATAACAATTACAGTATTTTGTTGCTTTAAAATAATTCAAAAGTAATTTAATTTCAGTTTTTTTTTTAACATAAAACTTTCAACGGAAGTCTGTAATGAAATCACACTATAATGTGGACAATACACAAGATAATTACATACGTGAGTGAAATCAAGCCACAAAACTAAATGAAAAAATAAAGAAAATATATGAAACAACTTAAAGATGCTAAAGATTTAAAATGGTCTAAATAAAATGACACTTAGCAGAGTGACATTAAGTTTAAATTAACAGTAAACAACTTTAAATTATATTATATTTTAATGTGTCACGTTTATGAAGTGGGTTTTAAGGTCTCAAATCTTGACAAAATAGAAAGCTAATTGGAAATTGTATGTCTTTGTTTAGGTCGTGTTTCACACTATTCAGTTTTAGCCGACCAGTTTTTGTTTAATTATCTTTTGAACTTGCCAATTCATTCACACACGTTGATTTAATTTTCGTACCTCTTCAAAAAAAAATAAACCGTACCGTCTTATTCTCTTTTCCCTTCTCATCCAAAAATACTTGCCTTGACGAGTCAGAATTGTAGAGTGTGATAGCAGACGAGGTTTTGGTTTAAAAGTTTTTATTCAAAATCAATTAATGTTGTTTTGTTTTGGATTTGATTTTGAGTTTGGAATTGTTTTTGCTTTGTTTTTGATGTTGCTGCTGTTCTTTATTTCACTCTTTAATTCATTAAGCGGAAATCCGTAAGTCATCTCATTATTACGACTATTTCATGCATATGAATATGAAATATATACATACATATGTAGCTACGAGTACTATGTAAAATGAAATCGAAAGTGATCGTAAATTTGAAGTCTCACTTTTATTAAAGAGCCCAAAGTTAAATGGTGAAAATATTACATAAAGCAAAAATATTTCGAAAATTGGAAATGAATGTAAATAAAGATAAAGGTCGACTATAGAAAGAGCTATCCACACATAGTTACTACATACATATGAAATTTAAAGGGGAATTATTGTACTTCTTCTAAAGATCCTTAAATATTTCCTGCAAATGGTACTAATTCTCAAAATGATTTCTTTACATTTTACAATAGTCAGAGGACATGAGACCAGCAGGAGACGGTTATAAATTTCGTTAATACTGCTCTTTATTTTAGGCCATAAATTTCTAATGTATTTTTTGAAATGTAGCGTATTTTAAATACAAATTTTATTTAACTTTTTGTGTATTACATACATGTACATATGCTTAAAAATCATGTTCATAAATCTACCATTCGAAGAAAAGTGAAATTTTTTCTTTTGACTCAAAAGAAAAACAACCAAATCAGGCTAAATAAAACAAAAAGTTCAAAAACCACAAATATATGTATGTAGTTTATTTTTAAGTCCAAAACGAAAACAAACAACAACACACTCGTTCTGCTTAATGATTTCTTTGTATACAAAAAATATACAATTTACCCAAATAAATCTATTTTTGGCATATGAACTAAAATAAAGCATTTTGAACCCTTATCACCTTTGTTGTGGAGAACCTCAAAAAAAATATATATAAAATATTTCATTACTAGGTATTTCTTAAAGCACAGAATATTTCAAATTTTAATGGTTCTTTTAATTGTTTTTCAAACAATTTTAATAAGTTTATTGTGTTTCTGCAACTTTGCCATAAAATACATTAATGCGTAACGAACGCATTTGAAATAGCGGAAATCTTAAACTAAAACAAACAAAAAAAAAATATATAAAACAATTGCATACGCACTTTAATGGCCTCTAACTGTTGGACAGTGGGCCGATTGCTAAATAATTAGTGATATATGCAGAACTTTTATACCACTGCTTCTCCTAGGATCAAATTCTGCATCAGTTCAACAAATCCCATTTTTTTAATATGTTTTTAAACGTAAAATCTCTCACAGGCAGTTTTTAAAAATTCGTCTTGAACAGAAAAGATTTTCGATACATTTAGACATGAATCGTTGTTTGGTATTCTAGGTTAATTGTTTGGCCTTAAATAACTTGGCATAAGATCGTACAAAATCAATTAAATATTTTCTACTTTTTGGGTAATCGATGTTGTACATGAACTGAAATTCTATATCTAACTTATCAAATAAGGATTATACTAAATGGTAGAATTGACAAATTGTGGCGTTGTTCAGGTATGAGTTAAATTTCTATTATCTAGACGCCGGTTTGGGTCTCTGCGCATAGGGACTACTACGGTAATGAGTAGGCAGACCGTTTATAGAAGGACTTGCTTTGAATGCCCCAAAAGCCATGTCAGTTGCAATACCGCTTGTAACCATTAAATGTAAAATCTTCAGACACTAACTTCAGAAGGCTGAAAATATGTGGCACAATCTGGGTAAATGCAAGACCACTAGAAAAGTGTGACCAGTATACAATGAAAAATGTAGTACGTCACTAATGAATAGGAAAAGAAAGAACAGATTTGTTTTAGTTTAACGAGGGTATCTGCCTTTTGGCCTAACCTCTCGGCTTACTTAAACGCGGATAAACTCGGCTCACCACCGCATTTTACCTCCTACAAGAACTTACTAAAGAGCATGTCTTGCAAAGAGCATACTTGTATAACTTACCAGAAACATACAATTTACAACATACAATTTGCAATAACTGCAAGGAACATCATGCTTAAATTTTCGGGCTAACTAATTCCTGCCATCTTACATTGTTTAGTCAATTAGCATGACTTAAGGATCAATACCGAAAAAGCAGCAATCGACTCGCATTGATCAACCAACGAACCAACAACAGAACTCTGCAACGAAAGCCACAATCCCAATACATACCCTGAGCACCGAGTCAAGTGTACCACTACTTTCAACATAGTTTAACAAAAGCAGCAATCACAACAACTGATGACCACTACTGTCAAGGACAGAGATTAGGATTTAATACGGTTGCCATAGGTCGCTACATAACCTTGTTCAAAGGCGACATTCACTACATCGCACTGACCAACCAATGAGCGGTGGACTAGACCGCTATGTGATTTTGTCAATGGCGCCTGCCAGCACCCATGCAACGAAGCCACAATTACAGGACATTTCTTGAGAGCTAAATGCACCAGCAGCAGCACTTAGGACAATTTGGTAGACTGAAATTTGTTTTTAGAACAAACATCAGTCTTTTAACCAACTGTCATTCTTCCCGCTTTATGTATCAACCACAGCCACTACGTGTATCCCGGAGGGATCTCAACCAATTTCAGTTAGGGGATCCGCACTCTGATGTCAAAGGTCAGATTTCAAATCCCCGGGTTTCTGACCCGTAGTTCTAGATAAGACTCTAGTCAGCTGCGAGTTTAAAGGGATGAAACAATGAAACTCTAACCAATTTCGGGCTTGTGCAAGCTAATGCACCGGTGTTGCCATATCTCCCAAGGATTGCAACAGCGTTAAGGTGATGAACATACACCAGGACATATTACCCCTTAGGGTAAAGCAAAAGGACATCTCGATGATAACAGCAGTGCTAACTGGTTACTGGGCGATGGGTAAATATGCAAACAGACTCGGGTTTCCTTTTAATAATCACTGCCGCAGTTGCCAAGATTGTGGTAAAAAAACATATTTCATACTCTCTGCTTTTGACAATTTAGACAAACATTTTTTAATACAATTGTATACTAAACAATCTAGCAGAGACATCTGGTATCAGATGATGCGATCCGATCTAGTTTTGTCGCCTATCTTACTGAGTGGTTTGGTTCTTTTTAAAACGGAATCAAAAGATTCTACTTGAATGCTTGCACGAAACGGGCAACCACATAAACCAGCCAATTAATTAGAATTGAAGAAAATTATTGTCTAAGCCCCGGTTTACATGATGATTTTTACGACGTCGTTTTTTAGACGTTGCTTTTGGTTTGTAGGCGAGCGGTGTAGGGAAGCAAGCGGGGTAGAAAAATAGACACAATTTCTGTTTTCATGTTTATTTTCATATTTCTCTTTACACTCATTTCTGTTTCTGTTGTTCCGTTTTATTCTTGTTCTTATTTTGAATTGAAAGGTTCGTTTAGAAATTCAATAAGTGAAAATAAAATAAATAAGGTAAATATTATTGTAAACAAGACAAATAATTATTTTGTTTGGATTTCTGTAATTATTTATTTATATGTGTGATTTTTTTAGTGCGTACATTGTGTCCATAATTTAAAATTATTTGTTAAAAGACAAAGGAATAAAGTAAAGAAGATTCAACAAGAAAATCAACCCTGACTACAACAAAAATTTAAATTTAAAAAAAAACAACGTCGTATAAATGCAAACAAATTTTCGTAGCATCTTCAAATGAGAATTAATAAAAAACGGCGTCGTAAAAATCATCATGTAAACCGGGCCTAAATGGAATATATTTACTACTCGAAAAAGCTCTGTGTAGCTTTATTTAATTAATATGTACCTATTACAAGTTTTAAATTTAGTAAATAATTATTTTTGTGTTGCCGTTTATTTTGTAATCGACGCCACTGTAAATTGTAATTGAGTTAATGATCTCTATCTAAAATTAAGGGTTAGCTGTTCTGTTAATTGCAATGATTGCATTGAAATATTATTGTTTATCAACCAAAGAAAACATATTTGAAATTTATAGTTTAATAATAAGAATTGAATTCAATTTACCATAAAATTTCAAAAATTTCTCAACTCTACGGCTAATTAATTGTCTTGTTTTTTCTGGGTGAGGTTTTCCAAAAAAAAAAAAAAACAATCATAAATAACAAACTTCATTAAATATAAAAACTGTAATGAGAAATATAAGTAGGTAAATCCCCTCCCTGGTTTGCGATCAAAAACTACAATATAATTTCAATTAATGAAATAAGAAAAATAAAAAACTGTCATCCAAGTGTAATAAAATGCAGTTACGAGTAACATACGAAGGCAAAAGGAAAATCAAAAAAAAAAATTTACTCATACTCATATGGTTGACAACTGAAAGACAAAGTGTTCTGGCCCAATGATTTGTGGGTCTAACTGCTTACTGTAGACTTCATTTCGTAAAGTATGTACGTAACTTTAGAGATATGTACTTATATAGATATTTTATACTTACGTGACTAACAATGTTTCTTTTGTTATTAATTTTGAAACACAATATTTCTCTTCAACTTGGTTATAAATTAGTATGTTGTTGTTAATGTAATTCAACAACAAACAATCAGTTAATATGTTTTTAAGTCATAAATGAGTTTTCTATTTAAGACTTAAATTTTAATTTGATATTTGCAGCCAATAATGCTTACAGGGTGTTTTAAATAAATTTGACAAAATAATCTGAACGAATCAGAATCGGCATCTGAACGAATCTGATTTAATCTGAACGAATCAGAAGTTAAGCTTTCAAAACATGTTATGATAAAGTATCAAATTTAAAAACTGAAAAGACTACAGCGATTCAAAAGTTACCACCTCGCTTTTATAAAAGCCTACAAATTATCTTGAACCAAATTATCCTGTTGCACGTATGAAGACATCTAGCCTTCTGACGTCCATCCCCAATAGAGCCGTCAAGTCGTTCAAGTAAAATTCGCCCAAATTATTCAGTCCTTGGTTTGCAAGGGTCGACACGTCTCTGGTATCTGATATAGGCATCTGATACAAACTGTCAGTTTGCAAGAGGCAGTCAAAAACTTACGTTAATAAGTTAACAGAAACCTTAATATCAGCCGTACTTTCAATAGTACGTGGTAACGATGAAAGATACTTTGAGAATATGTCATATTGCAACTACTAATTGGTTATTTTCCTATTTCTGATGGGCCTTTTCTCTACGTCTGGGACTTCTATTATAAAATGTATATAGCGGTGGTCAGAGAAAGAGCAATCAGTAGAGACTTTTCAACTAGCGTACCTCACTTCTGTTTGAAAAAATAAAGACAGGAGTTTAAAATGTCTAAATATTTGCATACAATTAAATCAAGACTCATTTCTTGCATTTATATCTGAACTTCCCCAGACCTTTGAATCAGCTCCGATAATAATTGGCGCATCTTCCTTGAGTTTGTCATTTCATCTAAATCACAGACCTTGCGATTTAGAGGCTGGTTGCCATGGCCATGGGCCATGTAACTAGAGATGATCAATATAGTTTCAATACTGGACTCCCAGGCGGCCACACTGTATCTTCATTACTAAAATCGGAAAGGACAAAGACATATATTTAGATTGCGCTTGGTTACTGTACAAAATATAATCTTACCAGATCCGTTTGGATAGAAAAGCAAAACAGTTAATCTCCCCATCCACGTCCGAGTCCAGGAGAGCGTCTTTGTCAACTGCTTCGTCCAATTCAACAAAGAATTGACTCACCTACCAAAGCTTGATTGAGTCTCACTGTCATCGACAGACCTAACAGTCTCATCACAAGACATATGATCAGCGTCTACTGAAGGCGGATTCTATTCAACCTGATCCGGCGAGCCCATGTCGTCGCCTCGTGCAAGGTGATTGACACAAAGCAATAACAAAGCTTCTCGTGCTACCAATCATGTGCAGGTCTGGATTTCCGAACCGAATGAGCTCCAATATCTCCGCTGACCCAGGTGTATCTACAGGAATAGCGGTTCAACTGACGCGGAATTTCATCCACAGAAACTATATAGAGTCTAGCATCTTCAAATAAATCCATAATGAGAGCTATGACCTGTTTTAAGAGCATAACCGATCGCTCGTTGGCATATGCCATTAATTTTACGGGACTTTGTACCATCCAGGATCGTCGCATTTTAAGGGAGGATATATTTTTTAGAACTTCCCAGAAAACTCTCATGAGTTTTTTATGAACAAAGTAACATTTCGTGGGATTTATAAATACATCAGTGTCGTCCCGGTCAATGCGAGGTTGTCCTCAGCAACTTCACTAAAGGGTCTGTCTATTGAAACAAAACAAGGATTTTTAACGGATTTTTGCCTATAAGGACCTGAGCAGCTTCCAAAAAGCTTGTTTTAAGGCTCAGAGGCCCTTTGCAGGAGTTTATGCATCCAGCTTTGAAGACAGAAATACAGGCATGTGATGGAAATCGAAAACGAATCAGTTTTGGAAATACATTTTAATGCATTTATAATCTAATTTTTAAAAGTTTTGTTTTAAGACTCTTTAGTAGTCCAATAATATCTTTATATTTGATGTGATAAAAGTTTTTCAATACAGAAATATTGCGAAAATATTGACTTCTAAAACTCATTCGTTTGTGTTTTTGGTAACGGTAACTTAAATGGTTATGCCCTTATTTATAAAAAATTAAAGTAGACTTCAAATGTACTTTAAGAAAATGTTGTATGAAAATTTTGTCTAAAAGCACACTTCAAACCTACTTTATTTTTTATGAATACGGCAGTTAGTTTTTAAAATTTAAATAAAATATATTTAGCTGTTTAAATTTTAAAATTTGTTTTCCAATTACAGATTATCTACTTTATAATCTAAGTTTTAGTGCTAGTAACTAAACTAACACTACAGTATGAAATACTCTTTTTAATATCTATAAGCTTTTCCATCTACATACATATATGTATGTCATATGGTAGGCATTATTATATTCGTATAAAATTCTGTTTTTCTTCTTTTCCCGCGTTTATATTTTTTGGTTCTATTTCATTCGATAATTTTTACTCATATTATTATTTTTCATACTTCACTGATTTGTCTTCAGTGTTTTTTGTTCATTTGTTAAGTTTATTGTATTTTTTATAATATTTCTTCATTAGTCATATAAAAAACTCGTTGATCTTTTTTAATAAGTTTGCATTGAACATTTGTCGGTACATACATACATATGTACATATAGAAGTCATTTGCAAAAGAAGGTCTTATCCGTTTTGTTTTTCGTTTTTTTGAGGTTAAAGTTGTTTAAAGCTGTTATTATAAGTAATTTTTCTTTAAGTATTTAGTATTTATATGATTTGACAAAGTTAAAAACGACGATAATAAAATATTATAGTTTTTTGTCATTACAAAATATTGCAATCTGTTTTATGTTATGCCCTACAGCACTATTGTGACTATTTGAACAATGCAGAACGAGTAGTGTAGATTCTTTAATCTTGTACCCCCTTATTCAAACGATTATTAAATTTAACAAACGTTTATTAAGACATATTTGCATATAAAAATTTGCTTAATAAACGTTTGTTAAGTTTAATAATCGTTTTTGAATAAGGGGGTTAATATCTTCATATTTCAATTGTATGATTATATCAAGGAAGCATACATATACATACATATACTAACATATTCGCCTCAACCAATCGATTGTCCTATCTTCGATATCAAGAGCACAATCAATCAAAATTCACTATTAAAAAATATTTGTCCCTATTAGGACTAAACAAAAATACTCTACTCACAAGCCCTACTATCCAGAGTATGTGAAAGTTTCATGCGGCCTTGATGTGTCTTAAGGTACGGTCACACTTGGCGAAACTTGTTTTAGCACAAATTTGTTTGACGTTGTTTACTCTTACAAGAGTATTGCAAGATCAAACATCATCAAATAAAATAAAACTCAATATTTGTTGTGTCCTGTCCTAAATAAACGAGTTCAAATATATTTTATTTAATGGTTACCTCTTTTTCGTACATTTAGCTTAGGATTATTTAATTAATTTTCATTTTCAGTTTATTCATAGCATAGGCTGGTGCAGGACATCTTCAAATCAAACGCCCATTTCATTCTGATATTTTTGTATGAGTAAAGCTACATAGATTTACACGATTGAAATTTTCTTCAAAATGCTTTAAAATCGTGTAAACAGCAAAAATTCTTCAAAATTTATTTATTTAATAGTTATTAATAGTAAAAATACGTATTGGATAGCGGAATTCATTTAATTTCAAATATCATGTTTGTATCGAAAATACATTAGCACAAGTATTTCTTAAGCTGTGTTCACATTATGTGTATTTGTCATGTGGACTGTCACTTTTTCGCATATCAAATTTGTACATATATGTACGTATATCAGCTGTTTTTTATAACCAAAATTTTGTGGCGGCAAAAATTAATTGAAATTTTAATAAATATAATTTATACCTAATAGTAAAAGAAAAATACAAAAAAAAAACTACACAAATTTATTATAGAAAATGGAGGGAAAAATTTAAAATTTAATGTAATTTATACCTAATAGTAAAACAAAAATACAAAAAAAAACTACACAAATTTATTATTGAAAATGGAGGGAAACATTGAAAAGGAGTTAATAAAAGTAAGTACATATGTATGTGACATAAGCAAAATATGAACATGTAATTTATAAACTGTATGTAAAACTCAAATTTTGATATACACATGAAATCACATATGGGTAGAAAAGTGACATTCCATATGACAAATACACATAATGTGAACACAGCTTTAATAAATAAACAGTGCCGATCATAAAATACTAGTATGATACAAAACGCAAACAAAGCGACTAACTACAAACCACATACATACATATTTTCATGGAAGAAATTGAATTTGTAAAAATTTAAGGAATTACTTACATACCTATGTATGTACATATATAAAATGCCTCGATGTAAATAACGTAAAAACAGTTTTATTAATTAGCAATAAAAACAAATACACATTCATACTATATATGTATTCTTATTCATTTAATTTTACTTAATAAAAACGAGCGCATTTCGTTTGTCGCTGCGGTTGTGAAACAAACAACCACCACCAGCAGCCAACTAAAAACAACAACAAACAGCACTTGGCGAGATTTTAGCACTACACTAGCGTGCCATTAGTGTGATACTAAATAAAATACAAAAACAACCACTATTTTGTTAAGCACAAGCTAAATACAACAACAACAACAACACACACTTTGAGACAAAGAAGCGCAAATACATATTTTGTTCAAACATAATATATTTTTGTTTATTCTTTGTAATTCTCATTGAGTTTATACATAGCATTGTATAAGAGGTTTAGTTTGTGCGGCGAAAAGCATACTTACCTGGCGTAGGGGTTACCGTGATCATGAAGGCGGTTCCCCCGGAGTGAGGCTTGGCCATTGCACTTTCGGCTGAGTTGACCTCCGCGATTATTCCTAATGCGAATAACTCGTGCGTGTAATTTTTGGTAGCCGGGAATGGCGTTCGCGCCGTCCCGACATTAGATAATCAATTTCAATGAAGAACTATGGCATTGTTGCCATTTTAGCACTTTCAGTGCTAGATTAGCATTTTGTTTCTCGAAAACAGTGCGCCCATGGTGAAATTAAATACAAGGTGACAGCATAGCGCCAGCTGATTATTTTTTGCTCTGTTCATGGTGAAATTGAAAATGTCAAAAAGTTGTTTACAAATAGTCAAAGTTTATATAAAAACGTTACAAAATTATTTTGTTTTTGAAAAATTGAGTTTTTTCGCCGTTTTATCTGCGTAAAATAGCCTAAAAGTGTTAAAAAAAACTATATTATATTAAACAGTGTGTTTGTTTTTTGAGTTGTTTTACTAAAAGTGTTAGGTTTTTTCTGTAAGATAAATGTTAAGATTCCTCTTTAAAAGTGATTTTTTTTTGCTGCAGAAAAATGCGTTGTTGCATCTTATGCCGTAAAAAGGAGTAGCTGGAAGTGGTACTTTCTTTAAGGTTCCTCAAGACCCAAGAAAAAGAGAACAGTGGAGTAAGTTATGCCAAAAGAATCTTACTCCAAGCAGCTTTATTTTCAATAAAGCCAGTTCGAGAACACACTATAAATTTTTTTTTTTTTTATGTATGTATATTTCCAATATTTTATTTTAAAATTTGAATAAAAATAAAAACTTTTTTGGAAGAATAAGACTGCATTAATTTTAATTAAAACATTATTATTAGAGGGTTCCTTAATGGTGGGCAAACTGAAAATAGCCTTAACCACATTAAAGTTGACCTCTTTGAGAGACATGTTGTACGCGTAGCGGGAAGAATTAATTTCGGGTATATAGAAATCTGGATTTGATTTCTCCTGAAAACCTCTGGACAAAGAATCGACCACTTACGATAGGAAAACTAAAAAATAAAGTAGCCTGTATTAACAAAATTATACAAATCTGTTATTTAAATGGCCTCACTATTGGCATCATCAGGTAGGGGAGAAAAAGGTTGTGAATCTTCTTCATCACTGCTGGAAAAGTAATCACTTTCATCCTGTTTCAGAGGTAATTTCATAATTTTTATAGCAGCAGTCTTAATTGCCAATATATCAGCCAATTGTTCACCTTTCGAGCATACTGTTCGCGTGGCAAGAGGGAAACACAGACACGACTGTTTAGAGTTTCCTCATTAATCAAAATGCCCCGAACAAAATCATCACGAGTTTCGAAATTGTTTAAGAAAATAAAATAAACAATTTTTCACTACTATTGTTTTCTGTTTTTATCCATGTTTGTATGTTTGTTTTCTTTATTTTATGCCAGATGTTTTTGACAGTAACGAAAGTATTACACAAACAAAAATGCCTGTTGTTCTTGCCTTGTTGTAATTGTTGTAGCAATGCTGGCACCTTGTATTTAATTTCACCATGGTGCGGCCAGTATTTTTTTAGAGCTATCCCCCAAACTGATTTTTTTCCATTTATTTTTTTTTTTTTTGTAAAATTTTTATTTTATGTAAAAAATAACATATTTATTTAATAAAATTCATTTTTATCGATAGCTACATATATTACTATTCAAACTAATTCGATTTGTAATTATAAATCTTGTAAAGAAAAAATTATACCAGAGTTTAGCATTTAAAAACTTCAGAATATAAATCTTCTGATTCATCAGCCTCAGAAAAGTTGTTGTACATATTGCTTGTATTAAAAAGCTTTAGCATTTCAGCAGATGGATTAAATTTCTCACAACAAATTGAAATATTTTTAAAGTATTGGCGTTTTCTTTTCAGGCAAAAATGTTCCACTTTTTTATATGGGAAATGGGTAAAAAGTGCAACATATATGTAACATTTTTGCCAGAAAAGAAAACGCCATATGTGTTTATTCTGAGAAATGCTTCCAATAATTCATATTGCATTTTGTTACGTATTTTTGTTTTGGTAGTATTCATTATTGAAAAAACGCGTTCAACGCAAGCGTTACACTTTAAAAATATACACGTATATGTACATTTCAAACCTTTTGCCGAATCTTCGCGTTCCCAAGAAATATCGTGAATAAAAATTCCACATGAAATTTGTTCCCTTTTCACATTTTCCTATTAAAATTCAATTAACCAATTTTATTTTTCGAGATTGCGGTCAGTTTTTATTTTTTCCGATATTTTGAACAATCAGTTAAATAATTAAAATTCAATGTTAAAAAAATAAAAGGGAAGAAATTAAACAGTAAAAAATATATTTTTTTTAGTCATGTTCGTTATGTCAAACTTTATATACATATGTATGTACATACTTATGCTCAAGTTGTGTTAAAAAAATAGCAAACGTATCAAGTTATACAAAAAAAGTGAAAAAAAAACAATTGTCCATAAATTAAATGTTTCATAAATTAACAAATTTATAAATTATTTTTATTTTCATCTTGAAATTAAAAAAATTCTATGTATGTATGTATGTATTTATTTTTCCTGCAAAAATGTTTGTAAACAATAACCAGTTGTTTTTGACATTACAAACATGAAAGCAAAAACAAAAATACCATGTTGTTTCTGTTGCTTTTGTATTGTTGTAATATTGCCATCACCTTGTAGAGTTATTTCACCATGAATTTAATATAGAATTTTTCTACCGACGCTGCCATATTTTCGTCTTTTTAACAAAATTTGAAGGATTGTTTTATAATATTTATTGCACATTTTTGTGAAGTTATTTATGTAAAAATTTACTTAATTTTCATTTAAAAAGAAGTTCTATTAAAACATATTAGTTACGTTTTTATAAATTTTAATTATTTTCTCATTTATTGCCAAAAAAAATATAATTCGTATACACATGAGTTATGGGAAACTTTGAGGGTTTTTCAGGGAAAAAAACGTTTTAAGAAAAAGTTTTTTCTAGTGGCAGTGTGGGGAAATATTGTATTAGTTGTTCAACTCTAACATATACATATGTAAGAGAGAGATGACTGATCTGCATATGAGAAAATTCTTGGTAACATTTTTTAATTCTAATTCGGTGATTTTGCTGATCAGTTGAGTAAAAATCAAGGTAAATATAAATAAATTATTTAAAATTATATGTATTAATAACTGTTTTATTTTTCGTTTAAGATATTCATGCAGTATTGACTACAATTCTGGCTTAATTAGACCAACTTTAAAAAAATCGGCAAGTCCTGAGCAACGCGCAGCCCATAATTGTCGGAAATTAAGAATTAATTGGCAAAAAACTAGAAAATATTGAAGAAAATGTAAGTATTTCAATTCTTTTATTGCTTTTCAAACAATAATGAATTTTTTTTGTAGCTAGCTTCAAAACCGGAGATGATGGCCCAGACCAAAGCCCTAATGGAGTGTAAGGTGTCCATTAAAATGCAAAAAATTATTGTAAAAAAGAAAAAAAAAAACTATTCAAAATTTAACTAAAAGAAAATAATATTTTGTATTTTATTATTATTAGTTATAATATATTCGTTATCTGTGACCAGTTATTGCTGACCTATATTTGTGTAAGCATTGACTAGTTAGAGATAACCAATATTTACGTTATCATTAACTGGTTAAGCTTACCCAATATTTAGGTAATCATTGACCGATTAAAAGCAGCAGAGTAAGCAGTACAGATGTATGTTGGGTAGTCGAGTGGAATTAGTTAGTTAGAGCAAGAAGCAAAATCACACGTACACAAGAGTTTCGGTTATATTTTTCATTTTGCCCTTAATAAACTAATATAAACTTTAACCGATATATCTGGCAGCACTACCGGTTAAATGACTGGTTATTTAACTGGTAGTCTTCTTGTAGGGATATTTACCTGAGAACTCCTAAAGGTGTAGGCAGTGCCGCCAACTTTTTTTGGAGAAATCGTCAATTTAAAAAAAAACGTCAAGACAAAAAATACCAAAAACAATTTTTTATTAACTTTTTAAATATTTTTATTTTAAATTTTTGATATTTATTTAGTCGGCCTCGAGTTCATTAAATTTAATTTTTATTATATTATTTTTACTGAAGGTAGGAATTGTTTTACAACTTGAAAAAATTTTTATTATTACAATTTCTTTTTTTTTTATTGGTAATTTTCTTGGCTTGGATTCGAACCTGGGTTGTTGAATTTACATATGTGTCGAGAAACACCACTTTCTCTCATCAGAATTCTTTGCGTTCTAACCCTCTGCACCACTTACGGTGCCAGCTAGCCAAAAGACAAACATCAATCTTGTAACCAGTGTTTCAAAATTTATTACGAAAATCAACAACTTGTTGAAAAACTTTAAACATTAACTGCCGTATTTACATATAAAAATTAAAGTAGACTTCAAATGTACAAGGTGGCGCAAAAGAAAACTTCCAATGTTTTTTGGCTGTAATTAAAAAAAAATTAAATTCTTGTGGATTATTTTTATTTGGTCTTTTAATTTTTTTTACATCAAGTCGAGAATATGATGTCATGTAAATGGCCGCCGCCACAGTTGGCATTTTCCATCACTTTGGCCAAAACTTCCGGCAATAGGTCCTCACATTCTTGACGGATATTGTCTTTAAGAGCTGCAAGAGTCTGAAGAAATGGGCCTCATCACTCATGATTATTTTTGATGAAAAATCATCTTCCTCTTGGTGGTGATTAAGGATGGCATGAGCGTATGTTATACGCGATTGGCGGTCAGCAGCTAACAGCTGATGCACCGTCTGGACTTTGTACGGAAACATCTTCAAATCTTGTACCAAAATTCGCTGTAAAGATCGTCGACTGATACCCATTTGCGTGGCACGTTGTCTGGTCGATGTTGACGGCGCTTCCATGACATCCTCAGCTACAGCAGCAATATTCTCTGCAGAACGGCTACTCCGGGGTCTGCCACGCCTGGCAGCATCTCGTGTTGTGCCAGTCTCTTCGAGGCGAGCGGCTAAACGTCGCAGTGTTTCACCAGTAGGCGTTGGACGGCCAGGAAATCTGCGACGAAATTCACGTTGTGCCAAACTCACCGACCGATTATTGGTCAAATAAATAGTCGGCAATATTCCGCGTTCTGGAGCAGTGTAGCGTAACATTGTTTATTAACGTGTATTTCGCATGTGTTTACTACACAAATGTCAAAACAGAACTGACATTAGGGGCCAATCGCAAAATTTATACCATTTTCTGATAGGAGGATTACTTTTGCGCCACCTTGTACTTTAAGGAATGTTTGTATGAAATTTTGTTTAAAAGCGCACTTCAAGCCTACTTTATTTTTTATAAATACATGACATTTATTTATTATTTTTTATAAATTTTTCTATTTTAATGGTTTGTAATTGTGCTAATATATTTTTTGACGAGATCTTCTTTTGGATTCCAATCTTCCTAATCAACATATAATAAGTTTAATGCTGAAAGCATATTTTAACAGGTACTAACTTTTAATCGGTTTGACAACTTATTTTTCATAAGTGTTAGTTTTGAAAAAATACGTTCAATACAAGCACTGCTATGTGGTAAAGTAAATATATACGATGAAAATAGGTATAAATTCACAAATAAAAGTTCACCAAATGTATTTTTTAACTTTCCCACTTCATACCAAAAAGTTTCCGAACTTAAATTTGTAAAGATATGCTCACAGCTTTTGTCATTTATTTTACTTTATAATAACTTGAATGCGTTAATAAACTCTTCTCTGTCAGTTATTATATCATCTGAAACAATTTCAAAATAATTAATACATATCTTCATTGGCCCTTAAATCGGATCTAAAAATCGTAATGCATTAAGTTTTTTTTATTATAAATGTCAATTCTAGACATTACTTCACTACACAGTTTTTGGTAAAATTTTAATAAATTGCATTTTATCTCAAGTATAGATGCTTCAGAAAGTTTTTCTACACATATGTATATCAGTTTCCGCTTCATGGTCAATATAAATGTTCTTTATATCCTTGATATAGGTATAAAGAATTTTTATAGTCAATATTTTCAATGTTTGTTGTATTTAAGTGTTCTTTTTTTATGTACTTATGTTTTGTAGAGGAAACAAGGAATATGATTTGTGAAGATTCAATTTGGAAAGTTTTGTTTAGTTTGTTCATGGTTTTAAGTATATAGTATAGCCACATTTGCAGATCAAAAAACAAAGACAACTGCAATGATCACTTCAAACTTTCATATTTCGTTACAAACAATTTAGCTTCTGTACAGATTGATATAAAATAATAACCTGTGAAAGAAAATAATACGTACATAAGTTGATGAAAACTTGAAATTAGTGATGGTATTTTAAAAAGGGGGAAAAAGGGGCAAAGTTTTGCAAATAGTTGCAGATTTAGAACATTTTAAAAAAGTAGCGCCAAAAGAGGCAAGACGGTCAAAAAAGTTGCAAATTGATACTTTAGTAGCGCTGACGGTCGGTCATGCTGAGTGCAGTGTTGCCATTTTAGCACTTTCAGTGCTAGATTTAGCATTTTGTTTCTCGACAGTGTTGCCATTTTAACACTTTCAGTGCTAGATTTAGCATTTTGTTTCTTGAAAATGCATTGAAATTTTGAAAAATTATGCTAAATGCTTTTTATATATATGCAAAAATTAATTATCTAATTTAAATAATATATTAAATAAAATAATTTTTATAAAATATAATAAAAAATACTATATTTAATTACTAAAACATACATTTAAACAAAAGATTTATTTTTTTTTCATACTAAAAAATTAGTATAAAATAAAAAAAAAATTACAATAAAAACTCATCAATAATGAATTGCCTGATAAAAGGATTACCTTGATAGGGTAAATTATGTAATAAAAATTACATTCATTATATTTAATAGAATTAAACTATTTCTAAAAGTATCAAAAACTTTTGTACACCATACACCAAAATATAAATATTTTTAGCATAATTAGCTTGATAAAAAAAAATTTTTACTCCAAAAAATACTTTTGGAGAAATAAAAAATAACTTTTATTATTATTTCAACTAGATTTCTTTCGGTGTGGTAAGTAAATGAACACGGAAATTTTTGAATTAATATATGAAATGTAATCTATTAAAACTAGTCGACAATTGTTATGAACAAAATTAGAAAAAACTATAATTTATATTTGTAACATTTAAAATTAAAATTGTATTGTTACATTGAACAAATTTAGCACTTATTTTTTCTTCTGTAGAACATTTTAGCACTTAGTTTTTCAAGTTTTAGCATATTTTGAAATTCATTTTCTGGCAACACTGATTTAAAAGTTTATGTTGTTTGAAGTGATCATATTTTTTGACTTTTATCCGATTTTTTTAGTATTCATATTTATTTTGTGTTTACAACTGATTAATATATTAAGGTATTATTTATTTTTGAATTAATTTTATTTTTAAATAAAAATATGTTTCCTAAAAAGTACCAAAATTTTGAAAAAAGTACTCTTTTTGTTGACGATCAGTACCATTTACATTTTTCATTTTTCAATCACTGATTGAAAATATTGTGTATAAAAGTTTTTACTATAGAAAACTTTTTTTAAAACAGTTATTTCTGATGAACATTTTTTGTATAACAATTTTAGCTAGACTTCAAAAGTTTTAGCATTAGTTAGTTTTAGTACTGTTTTTAAAATGATTTAACCGCTGGACTTTTTGGAATCTGGTCGCACTGCAAAGAATTTTTATTCATAGTTCTTCAAGTTGATTTATTATTTTCGCAGCCACTACGGCCAGCTTAGGCCAATAGGGATTTTTGTAATTTTTTGAAATACACTTTTTCAAAGTGGAAAATCTTTAAGTTTGATTTTTTACAATAATAATTTACATACATACATGGAGAAATAGGTTTATAACAGTATTTTTTTTCTATAGACAAATATGTGTATAACAGTTATTTCTGATGAACATTTTTTGTATAACAGTTTTAGCTAAAAACTTCAGTCATAAATAATTTGACTCTAAAAATATGGTTTTTAAAAGTCTTTAATCTGATTATGCAAAATATACATATGATTAAAAATGCATTTGTTGCTCTTGAATTAGTATTAAATTTAAATAAATGAAAATAAAACTGTTGAATCATTTTGGAAACAAATTATAAATAAAATTATTTAGCGAACAGCAAATACTAAAATAACAATTGTAAAAAAAATTAAATTGCAAGACTTTTTAACAATAATTAACGAAAAACGGAAACTTACTAGAGCATAAACTGCAAATGAAACAAACAATCAAAACTGACGGACAAAAGATTCGTCCATCTGTAGTGGCATACAAATTTAAAGAATGAAAGTAGAAATAGAAATATTTAAAACGAATTTGATATACTCTACACTAAGATTAACATTTTATTTTTTTAAACTATTCTTAATATTATTACATATTTTCTTGATTGCAGCTGTTGATAGTGCTATACTCGACTCCCGGTGTTATTTGGAAGGCGGTGGTTCGGCGGAGAGTTTTCTTGCCAGTGAAGATCTTGAAATTGGAACCATCATTGGTAAACTGCGCATCAATGGTGATCCAGATGCGGAGAATGGTGATATAAATTTAGCTTTAAGGGAAAAGGATGCACCGGTTGAAATTATACCGGGTACAAAAGATTTAGCTTTAGCAGTGGAACTGGATAAAGAGGGCAGAAATGGTCCTTCCTCAATATATGTTAATGTTATATGTATACGAAGGCATTCAACGGATCCGGTAAGTTGTTATATACAAATATATTATATACAATATAAAATTAAAATCTCATTCAGTTAGTACAAACTCATCAGCCCTCGTTACGTGTTTACCATTGGAGGCAATGAACTTTATTGGCAATTATTTGTTCTATAAATAAAACTATTTAACTTTTAAACTTTATTTCATTTAATTCTCTATGGGATTTAAATCTCAAAAAAAACTTCATTAAAATAATTTGGCTACAACACGCCTTTGTTTAATTTCGTCTCAAACAACAAAAAACCTAAACAGAAAAGGGTGTAACTTCAGAAAATAATAATATGTATAAAATTCCTTATAAAATATTAGGTTAACACTCAAATATTGTATTTGTACACAAAAAAAAGTAAAAATAAAATGTTATAAAACACGTTGCCTATATATTTGTGCCTCTCTAAAACCGCCTATAGTGGTTTCCATGTGAGACCATAAATTAGTCCCTATAACTTCCGTTTGCCGGCTTTGAGTTTTAGTTTGTAAATGTGTTTCTACAATGTTTTTACAAAAACGCATTGTGGTCTGGGATCCTATTTCCCTACTAACAATATGCGTCCTGTATTTGTAACAATAACAAAAATTATAGTCTCCTTACAACCTAAATATTTACACAAAAAAAAAAAAGCAATTGTACAACAAGAAAAAATAGTGAAACACTTGTACACTTTCATTCATTTACTTTACATTCTTACAATCATTAGAAAGTTCTTAGCTAAGGCTTTGTGTTTTGTGGTAGTTTCTAGTAGAATTTCTTTTAACACCAACATCCATCAAACAACTTGAACTATGAAAGAGGTCCTCTTATAATGTAAACTTTCTAGTTGAATTTTCTAAAACAAAAAAAATGTAGAAGAAAACTTTACAAACAACTTTCAAAGTATAGGTAGTTAGTAAAATTGTAAGCATATAACTATTTGTGCATTTGTATACTCTACAGTAAATTACCAGACATTTGCTTCATTAAGAGATACGAAATTATTACTTAATATATAAATTAATATTATTAGTTTGTCAAACTTTATGATTATCTAGCCATAACCCCATCATTAGCATTCTTTTTGTGTCGGTACTAAAATCATGGTAAACACAATCTATTTAACTCGCCAGTTTAAAGGATCTAACAAGCTTCTACATATATTCATATGTCTACTTTCTACAAAATATTAGTCTAACACCTACCTTATAGTATATATACAAGTCCATGCAATTTTGAATATATTTCGATAAAATTTAGCATGAGACTTTTGTTCGGTCCAAAGACGGGTGAGATTGAGTTTGGTTTAAATCGGTCAATTATTTCACCTCCCGAAATGGGGGTTTCTTAGTCAGAAAAATTTTGACTTACGCACGTATCCAAACAAATTTCACCAAAAATTAGTTGTACATGAAGCCTATTCACACCTACAAATTTTTGCAGATCGGTTTATAATTAATCATAGCTCCCATATATCACTACCGAAAATCACTTTATAAAGCATAATTCTCTTAAAAATATGGTATTCAAATAATATTCAACACAAATAAGTTTTATATATGCGGAAATCATGACACCAAATTTTACAACGGTCGGTCTCCCATATAAGACCTTCTCCAAAATTCACTTAAACCACCATAAATCTTTTAAAAGTGTTTAAATCGATATAAAATTTAATACACAAAATATTTATATGCACAGAAGGTGTGCCACTAAATTTTCGGATGATCGGTTAATAATAGGTCATTGCTATATACTTTCTTACTTGTTATACCCTACACCAGAATAGTGGGGAGTGGTATATTGGATTTGTGCTGATATTTGTAACGCTCATAAATATTGGTCCAACACCCACCTTAAAGTATACCGAAGGACTTAGAATCGCTACCTGAGTCGATTTAACGATGTCCGTCTGTCTGGCTGGCTGTCCATGTAAAGCTTATGCCCAGAGTGCAAATTCAACAAAAATAAGTTTCATATAGGTATACAGAAATGATGACACCTAATTTTATAATGATCGGTCCATAATTAGTCAAAACTTCCATATAACTCCCCTCTCCGTAATTCACTTTAACCTCAATAAACCTTTTAAATGTATTTATATCGAGATAATGTATAACATCCATAATATTTATATTCATGGAAGTCATGGCACAAAATTTTTGAATGATGAGTCCAAAATAGGTAATATCTTTCATTTCTGAAAAACTTTTTTTTGCATATACTGGATGTAGGGTATTACACGGTGAGTGATATACAAGGTGAGTGATATAGGCTATTAAATATATTCTAATTAATGTGTCTGTTCTCGACTTGTGGCTAAAGCAATTTTGTTTATTGACCCACAAAAAATATCAATTAAATATTACCGTATGGTATATTCAAAGTCCTTATAACCAAATGTAGAGCCTTCAATTGTTTCAATGTGAATATGGTATAATAACGCGTGGTATTTATTTGATTTCTTACTTTAATTTTTACTAAACCACTCTTGTATGTTTAGGAATTTCTTAATATGTATGTATGTTTTATTATACTAGTATCCACGAGCATGTGTTTCCATTTACGTCTTTTTATGTACATTTCATTCAAATATAAATATTTTCAATTACTCGTACTCTCGAACCTCTTGAACTTTGTAATGTGTTTAAGAGTTCATTGACCATATACATATGCATGAATGTGTGTACATATATAGTTTTAGTAAAGTTTAGATGGTTTGGATTAGTTAACGTCGGTTTTAGTGACTTTTCAAATCACTATCAAAATTTTATCACTAATAGAATTTTAAATTCTGATTAAAAGAAAAAAAATTGGGGCGGTCACGCCTATTTTCGAGTGGGCGGGGCTCCAAAGTTTGTAATATATTTAGCTATATCTTGAGAATTCCATTTTTTTATTAGACGATATATACATACATCAAATGATAGGTATTTTAAAGACCTTTGCAACGATATGTAACATGACCTATTTATATGGACCACCTATTGATAAATTTCGCCGAATTATTTTTTAATCCTGAATTTTTTTTAAAAAATCTACAAAATCCGTGAAAAAGGTCTTTATGAGTAAGTAGATAAATTACAATATTTTCAAGCTTTAATTTAAGGTATAACATGACCATGTAGGTAATATAAATCCGAAGATATTAAAGAAAGATTATGACCGGTGTTCTGTATACCATGGAGGAGAAAATCCTTTCGCCCGGCCGTAGGCCGACAATACAGGGAATCTGTACTATGCGAAACCGGTGTTCTATATACCATGGAGGAAAAAAATCCTCCCGACCGGCCATAGGCCGGCAATCCAGAAAATTTGTACAATGCGAAGCCGGTATTCTGTATACCATTGAGGAAAAAATCCTATCCTGCATACAAAATTTTGAAAAAATGTGTTTTTTTAATTTTTCAGATCCTATAATTCTATGATTATGGTACCTACAAACACATATGATACCTTAAATTAAAGCTTAATGTCTTGGCTATTTATTTTAATAAACTAAAATAACACGTATATAGACACTTTTTTTTTAATTTTTTTAGATGTTAAAAAAATTCGGGTCAAAAAATATTCTTTTCGGATTTAACCCATATTCGGTCCATATTTTGTAATCATGATATATATCGTTGGAGAGGTATTTTTAATACCTTTTATTTAATGTATTACAAATTATCAGGCACCCAATAGTTCCCGAGATATAGGCCTATATATTTTCAGCTTTACACGCCCGGCCCCTCGAAAGTAGGCGTGACCGCCAACAATTTTTTTTTTGCTGGCATCTCCTCTAAAAGCCATATTTGATGATTTTTTTTTTTTTTGAGCAGTCACTAAAACCGACTTGTTCCGAAATGAAGATTACTATAAAATCGTTTATGGGGAAAGCCTGAAGTGAGGCAAATGGACTAAGTCTTTGTCAACGAGCTAGGAAATTGTCAATGGATTTCTTAATTAAAAATATGAAATAAAGTTGCAAAACCATTTATGGAAATATTTAAGTCTTCAGAAAGTACCTAAACGCGGCGAACTCTGAAATATATTTAGTTCTATTTCTTACGCTGGCGAACAACGAATGGACAATGCGGGGTGACCATGTTTCGTTTTAGTTTTTAATGTTTTAGTAAAAATAGTCATTTTTACTTTGATTATTGTTTTTTTTAATTACTTTATTTAATTTAAAATAAATATACAAAATAATTAACTACAAAAATTGTTTTTACCTGTGTTTTTGTTAATGTTTATTTTTATTATATATATTTTTTAAAATATGGTCACACTATATCGTGCCTTAACCGCGGAAATAGTTTGAGCGACAGAAAATACATTTTGCAGGAGAAGTTTTTTTGTATTATATCTTAACCAAGTTAATGAAACCAAATTTTTAACAAATATTTCGTTTTATCCAATGAATGGAATGAATCAATTTTGTTTTCAAAAATCAGCAAAAATAACGGTTTGTTAGCGCTTAAGCTTATTTTGCTGTTTCTCTGATGACCTACTAATAACGAATATGTCGGTTGAGATGAACTACTTTAATGACGAGGGATTTTTTGTATTATGCTATTTAACATTTTTTTGCATTTTCGTAAATTTTTTATATGGTTCCATATTTATACCCTACACCACCATATTGGATTTGTGCTGATGTTTGTAACGTCCAGAAATATTGGTCCAACACTCACCTTAAAGTATACCGATCGACTCAGAATCACTTTCTGAGTCGATTTAACGATGTCCGTTAGTCTGGCTGGATGTCTATGTAAAGCTTGTGCGCAGAGTACAGGTCGCAATTATGAAGATATTTCGATAAAATTTGGTACGTGAAATTTTTTCGGCCCAAGGACGGATGGGAATGAAATTGGTGGAAATCAGTCCATTATTACACCTGTTCCCCATACAAATGTCCTCCCGAAATTAGGGTTTAAATATCATAATTTTTGAATTTTGCAAGTATCCAAACAAATTTCACCACAAATGAGTGATAAATGAAGCCAAATCAGATCTACAAATTTTGTGCAGATCAGTCCATAGTTTATAATAGCTCCCATATAAGGCCCACTCCCAAAAATCACTTTAAAGAGCATAACTCTTTTAAAAATGTCGGTATCCAAATAATATTAAATACAAATATATTTCATATAGATACAAATAATAGTCATAGTACAGAATTAGTCATAGAACCCATATAATGCCCACTTCCGAAAATCACTTTAACGACCATAAATGTCTTAAAAATGTTGGTATATAAATAAAATTCAACACAAATAAGTTTGATATATACTGAAATGATGACACCTAATTTTATAATGGTCGGTCCATAATTAGTCGAAACTCCCATATAAGAGACCGTAATTTACTTTAACTTCAATAAATCTTTTAAAAGTATTTACATCGCGATAAAGTATAACATACATAATATTTATACTCACAGAAATCATGACACTACATTTTTGGATGATCGGTCCATAATAGGTTATATCTGCCATATAGCGGCCATTTCTGAAAAACTTTTTATACATATACTAGGTGTAGGGTATTATACGGTCGTTCTTGACCGACTATACTTTTTTACTTGTTTATTATTACAGACAATTTTAGCTTAAGCGACAAGCCGCTGTCACACAAAATATAAACAAACTATCAATATGCGAATTATTCATTCCGTTCCGCGGTTGTGTAAAGGAAATTTTTGTGCAAAAATTATTCATTCCGTTGCTGCGGTATTTTTTTCTTTTTGCGGTATCACCTCTACACAGACAGTATTGCGGCATGCCGATACATTTTACATATCGATCGATATTTCTTTCCGTTTAGTTTTTCTTTTCATGCGGAATCAATAATACCACTCAGTATGTATGTATGTACATAAATAAAAGAGAAATAATGTTAACAGTTATTAAGATCAACCACAATTGAAATAATTTGTCTCTCACCAAAGCATTAAGAAACAACAAAATTACTATTTTGATTTTTGATTATATGGACAAGTTATTTTCGGTCTCTGTTTTATACACACTTAAGATCGTGTAAAGAAATCTTGCAGTAGATCGTTAAAATTTTCGAAATTTCAGATGTATGTACATATGTATGTATATTAACTCTTTGTTCTTATTATTATAGTTTTGCTGCAATTCCTATTAAATATTCTATTATTTTTACATTTCTTTCCAGAGCTTTGTTATACCCGTCAATGTGCGTGTTATCGATGTCAACGATAATGCCCCACAATGGATTGGCACGCCCTATACTCTCACACTTTCCGAAGTAACAGTACCTGGTACTCGTATTCTACAGGGAGCCAAAGCAGAAGATGTCGATCAACAGGGACCTTTTTCAACTGTGGAATATCAAGTACTACCAGGACCCTATTCAGAATATGTACAATTTCTAAATCCTCTTGAAGGAACACTGGTCCTTAAGAAGCCTTTGGATTATGAACAATTGCAAAATTTCACAGTTAAACTACGGGCGCAAGATCAAGGTACGCCTGCGAAATTTTCCGATACCCTTCTTAGAGTGGTAATAACCGATGCCGATGATCAGAATCCCAAGTTCTTAAGAGAAACGTATAATGCTGAATTGCCAGCAGATGGAAGAACCGGAGAGTTGAAAATAAGACCAGAACCCATTAAGGCCATCGATCAAGATGAGGGCATATGTGCTCCCATACAATATAGTATAGTACAATCTCAAGATACCAAATATTTTCGTATACATCCCCACAGTGGTGTGATCACTTTACTGACACCTATTGGCTATTCCGATCTAACAAATGGTGCTACTTTGGTGGTTAAAGCCACACAAATCGATAATCTGGATAGATATGCTCTAACCACAGTTACTTTGGCTAGACCAGGAGGTACCCATAGTGATATGAGTGCTTTGTCCTTTGTTCAAAAGAAATTTCACATGCGCATAAGAGAAGATACAGCTGTGGGTAATCGTATTTTGGCCTTACCCACTAATAAACCGGGTAAACATCTGAAATATACCATTCCTGATCCCGTGAATTCGCAATTTTTCAGCGTGGGTTCTTTAGGAGAAGTGATTTTATCGAAAGCTTTGGATTACGAGAAAATGACTAGACATGATTTTCAAGTTTTTGCCACAGATGGCATGACCAACACTACGGCGGAAATTTCTCTAGAAGTAATAGATGTTAATGATTGGGAGCCCAGATTCCGGGAGACTCACTATGAGTTTGTAGTGCCTAAAAGTGTGAGTTTTTTCTTAAGATTTAGTTGTTTAACTCTTTAAATATTTAATATATGTATAATAATTTGTGTTTTTAGCAATCTCTACAATCGCGCATTGAATCCTTAGAAGGCGTAATGATTGGCAAAATCGAAGCTGCTGATGGTGATCGCAATGACAAATTGGAACTGTCACTAAGAGGCCAACATGCCGGACTTTTTGAAATCGATACTACCGGCAATATTTATATGAGACCAGAACAATTACAAACACTTAACGATTCTACCATTCACTTAATAGCCATTGCCACTGATTCGGGTGTACCACCTAGAAGTACTTCCGTACCTGTTACCGTCACCATGGAGGGTGTAGCCTTGGCTCAAGCTTCCTGGAGTAATAGTTTATTGGGAATGTTTGGTATTATTGTGGGTCTTTTTGTGGTTATAATATTATCTTTAACTTGTTATATTGTACGTTATAAAAATAAAACACGTAAAACCACGCCCACCTTGGGTCGTAATAGAGTGCATAGTCATGGCCATAGTACCGTGTCCTCGGCAAATTTAGTGACTCACGAAAAAGTGTCTGGGAATGGAAATGGTGCCACAGTAACTAGCGGCAATGTATCCGTGCTGCATATGAAACATAATGGCAATATAACAATGGCCAATCCTATTGGCAATGGAGGTTTTCAGCCCAGTACTCTGGGTAGTAATATGGGCCTGGGAGCTTCAGCTATACTGGCAGCCAGTTTAGAGCGTGAAAGAGAAAGAGAGAGACAAAGGGAAAACTATGCTGCCACAGTGAGAAGTAAGTTGAATTTAACATAAATAAAATATACGTATGTAAGTACTATTATTTATCAACCCCCTCCCACAGGTATAGTTTCTAGGGCCTCTGCTAATGGTCAGCTCTATGAGGAAGATGAAATCGAAAACGACTCCTTATGCCCATCCCATCCACAGTCAGCCGATAGTAACAACAAAAAAATGGCTTGGGAGGCTCCCTCGACAACAGCCTCCCATCAAACAGGTGTCACTACTATATCCTGTGCCAACGGCAGTGTCACAAATGTTGGTGTCAATGGTTCTAGCAACTTGTTAACAGCTACAGATACAATAGGCTCCTCGGAAAACAATTTAACGGTGTATTTTTAAATTTATTGCAGTATAAGTATATTTTAAAATTTCGTTTTTAGTTATTTGTATGTATATAAAAATTGTTTGTTTTAATTGTAAGTATTTATGTATGTTTTTAGTAAATTAGTCATAAATTTAATTAATAGTTATTTAATTGCTAAATTATATATATTAAAAGAAAAAGATATTTTAGTATTAGGGGAAAAAATACTCTCTTTAAAAACTAGTTTATAAGTTAACTATAGAAAAATCAAGCTTAATTCCATTTGTAAATCTTTAGCTTCCAAAGATTTTTTCCAGAGATTTTGTCATACATATCGAAATTGATTTTTTTTACATAATGTGTACTTTATTTACGAATTTTTAAGTAAAATCTTAAATTTAAGTAATAAAAAAAATAATAAAAACGAAGTAATGGTCTCTTAAAATCGATTTATCATATAAAAATCTCAAAAATTGATTGAGTTGCTTACGTTTTTTCTGCAATTCAAATATATGTAATAATTTCTTACTTTGACGAAGTCGGATTTCATTACAACTTGCCAAAATATTAGTTTAAAATCGTTATGATAGTTTCTAAGAAAGTTTTTAAGTTTTGGACACAATGTTTATTATAAACTTTTGCATTTACTGATAATCCACCATTGGAATAAAGAATTCATAGACCCCGTAACACACACCTTCATTCTTGGATGTGTTTGGTATTTCACATTTTGAAGACTATGAAATTGGATGCATCATCAAGTCATATACCCTTATTCATAAAACTTACAACAGGTTTATGAATATGGGGGTTAAACTTTAAATTACGATTTTTAATACTACTTGATTATTGAGGATCGTGCCAGTATATTCGCTACGCGCAGTGCCATTTTCAATTTTTATTTATTTCATTCAGTTATACAGTTCTAGTAAAAGGCCATAATCGGCTCCAATTATACTATTCAAAAAGATATTATAAATATTATAATACAAATATATATACATATTTTTGTATTTCCTTTAGTTCTTACTTATCGATACTAAAATGCTGGGGGTTACTGTGTATTTCGATTCGAAAACAAACATATTCTAAATACAATGAATAAAGTATACAAATTTGAACGAGTTTTCTTTTGAAATGAGTTACAAAATAACCCCCTGAACATATTTACCGACACTTCCACTGTCCACACGCAATAGAAAATTAAAATTTTAGTTTTCTGATTTTTTATTTTATTTTTTATTAATTTTACAATCGTTTAAATAATATATGTATGTATATTTATTATCATATTTTTTTTTTATCAGAACCACTGTGCTCTGTGTTCAAACTAATATTTTTTACATATGAAGTTTGATAAAGTGCAAATTGTATGCGCTTTCTGCTTCTCCATTGAAGAGAAATTATTAAATTTCCTGCAATTTAACTGAATTTTCCTTGGCGGAACACTTGAAATAGAGTTCTACAGATGAAACAAAACTTTCCTCGATTTTTGAATGTGATTATTTCTAAAAAGTGACTTTTTAGGAGCTTTCGGATTTAATTTAAAAAACACATAAAATTTAAAGAAATGTATGAAATCTTTAGTTGAGCTGGTAGAACAATTTAAATAGTTCATATGCTGGGTCCAATTTTAGGAATACTTTCTCCAACATATTGGCCGGTGGCTCACGAATAAATTTGTCATTATTAGCTGATAGTGCGTCAACCGCTGCTGGCTTTTCCCTATAGATATTAGTCTTAACATAGCTCCATAGGCGACCAATTGAAGTGTAATAAACTGTTCACGGAACTCGCCTCTCAACTGGCCCTTTACTTCGCATGCTGTATTGCACCGACTTGTTGAAACCACATGTCAACCAAGTTCGAAAAGTGCACGATGCACTTTTTTTAATATTCAATATATGCGCTGTTCGTTTGTAAGTCGACACGGTTAAATTATAGACCAAACTCAATATGTTTAACCATTTAGACAGTCTTGCCGAAAAGAAAGTTGCTAAAAAAATATCCTTTCATACAACTTATTTATGGAGAAATTTGTGTGGAGGACATTTGTATGGATAATGGAAATGGAATGGAAATAATTGGTTTTAGTACAATTCGTCTATGGGCTTTTGCCTCTATTTACTTGGCCTAACATTAACTGAACAGTTGCCCGATATGTATTCTGCAATAACAACGATTGCTAAGAATCAGCAATCCTAATTTATACCTCTCATTTTTCGGCGTGAAATATACACAAAAACTAATTTTATATAGTTTTTACATATATTTGTTTTTATCTTAATTTAATTTATTAAGAATTTTTCGAATGAAAATTACACCAAAACTATAAAATGATGTTCCACAAAAAATGGTAGCATTGACAACTCTACAAACAGCTGTTCATCAAATGTCATCTTATGTTCTCTCTCACGCTGTCAACAAATGCATTTTAGCGGCTCATTTTTGTTTTTTTTTCGCAAGCAACAAATATCAAACAAATTTCGTGTAAACGTGTAATAAGAAAATATAATTTTTAATTAAATAATTTTATTAACAAAATATTAATAATTTAACTGACATAAAATGTCAAAAAATGATGATAAAGATATTAAAGTGCCCATCGTTGACAAAGAACTTGATCTCTCAAATGCAGGACGTGGTGTATGGCTAGTGAAGGTACCCAAATATATAGCACAAAAATGGGAAAAGGCACCCTCCAATATGGATGTAGGAAAGTTGAGAATTAGCAAGACTCCTGGACAGAAGGCTCAAGTATCGCTGAGTCTGACACAAGCCGTAGTGAAACTAGATCCTGAAGAAGAAATTCCCACAGAACACATACTGGACGTTTCAGTGGTGACAAAACAGACTTTGGGAGTATTTTCGCACATGGGACCACCAACAGCGGGCACCACTACTGGTAAAGATAGTAAAGAAACATCATCCCAAACACAAGATATGGAAAAACTTTATATGGAAGGAAGAATTGTGCAAAAGTTGGAATGTCGACCCATAGCAGATAATTGTTATATGAAACTGAAATTAGAGTCTATACGCAAGGCTTCAGTTCCACAACGTAAAGTGCAGCCCATAGATAAGATTGTACAAAACTTCAAGCCTGTCAAAGATCATGCACATAATGTAAGTATTCGTGATATACCTAATAGTTTTTTTGTTCAGTATTGTAAAAACCTTTTAAATTTTGTTATTAAATAAATGACAATTTTTTCTCTTTCGTCTAGATTGAATACCGTGAACGCAAAAAGGCCGAGGGTAAAAAGGCTCGTGATGATAAGAACGCTGTCATGGATATGTTGTTCAATGCTTTCGAGAAACATCAGTACTATAACATTAAAGATTTGGTTAAAATCACTAAACAACCTATTGGTTATTTGAAAGAGATTCTTAAAGAAGTTTGTGATTACAATATGAAAAATCCCCATAAAAATATGTGGGAATTAAAGAAGGAATATCGTCATTATAAATCAGATGAGAAAAAGGATGATGAAAAAGGATCAGATAGTGATACTGAATAACAATAGTCTTTACTTTTAATAGACTTTGTAACTAAATTTTTAATTACAACATTATTTAAATAAAGAAGAAAAAAAAGCGAATTTTGTGAATAAAGTGATAACCAAGTTATTTTAAACAAAATTATTTACATTTTTTTTAAAGAATTACCAAAAACCTATCATGCATTTAATTCATTTGGTATGGAAGAAGTAAGTAATAATTTGTTTAAACATTTAGCTTGAAGCTAATGTAATATAATATTAAGCATTGTTCGCATAAAATTCGATTACATTGTTCATCTCTTAAAAATGTGTGTCAGAATATATTTGCGCGAGTGCTGAGCAATAGAACATCGAAATCGAAAAAATTGCTTGAGAACACTACATTGTCATGTTTAATGATGGCAAAAGCTAGAACTTCCAAAAAGTACTTTAAATTTTATTATAAAGCGCAGATCGTTAGAAAAATGTTATTAAAAGAAATCGAAATACACTATAAACCCCAGGAACTTACAAAGAAAATATTAGGTGCAATAAGCCAAATATTTTCGATAATAAGTATCGTCAGAAAAATATATGTGGACGCTAGTTTTCAAACATATCATGTAATTAAATATTTAAATCGTAGAAAAGCAGAATAGTGTTGCGATAAAAAACTTACAAAAAATCAACAACTGCCATTTTATGGATGATGAAACGTATGTGAAAATGGACTCAAAAAGCTACCGATACCAACATTTTATGTTCCAGCGATACATGGGTAAGCACATCCAAAATATAAATACATGTGTATACAAAAATGGATAAGTTTGGTCTAGAAATCAATTTACATTTGTGGTCTGAGGAACACTCTTTTTGTCTACTTTTCAGCTTGACTTCGGATATTTATATTCAATAATGCCTGCAAAAACGTTAGCTGTTACATATTAGACGTCACCTCGGCTCGATGTATGTAGCTCCCTGCTATTATTGAAAAGCAGCAATGGATTGGGAAAATTGGCTATTGTCGAAGAAAAGCTAAAAAGTAGTACTGTTTTGAGCTACAAAAAAAAAAAAAACATGGGAAAACAAATGTACATGTACATACATAAATGTAAACTTATTCATAAATGCAATACTCAATGAAAGCAACACATGGATTATTCTTACATTTTTATGTTTTTGCAGCCAAATTTAACGATACTTTGATTTCTTCCGATTTCCTAAAACTTTTAACAACCATTTGACACCTAAGCGAATATTATTGAAGAGCATAAATGATATAAAAGTTGCATGGGTAGCCTAAAACTATCCTCCAGACACCTTTATGTAATAAATAACTTCATATTATAATCTTTATGGTGAAAAATATTAATATTTTATTTTTTCTTTAATTTTTATTAATATTTACATATTTACACCATTTTCTTAATTACTCTGTTATATAAAAATATGTATATGTTTCTTTATTTATATTTAAAAATAAGGCTAAATTTTAGTGTTTAGTAGTAAAGAAACATTTTATGCAAAATCTTTTACTAATAATATGTTTGGATAGTGGGATGTACATATGTATGTGAACCTCTTAATTTATTGTAAACACTAAATTAGAACTTAAATCGAGTTATTGATATACATATGATATAGATAAACTATATATTTTACAAAAGGTTTAAATATATAACATTCTTAAAATATGATTATAAAACTATAAAAACACACGCCCAAATCTTAAATTTAAAACAAAAATATTTAACATGTCAGGTACTTTAAAATTAGTGGCAGTGATTAAAAAACAAACTTAAGGAATTAAGAAATTATAAGGAAAAAAAATTAGAAGCAAATAACTAAATAAATTTGTAAACAAAAATAAACTGAAACTGAAAACAAACCCAACAAAAATTATAGAAAACTTAGGAAAAATTAACTTTAAAATAAATCAAACTAACTAAATTCATAAATTAGGAAAACTGAACTTAAACTGTAACAAATAATTAATAAACAAATTAAAGATATATTAAAAAGATAATAACTGAAAATAACAAATCAATTATAAATTAAAGGAAAATTAAGAAAAAAAAAAAAGAATAGAATAGTCAAAAATTAAGTGAAAATTATAAAAAATTAAACTGAAAATTGTCCACAAAATTAAAAATCAGTAAATGATAATTTAGTTTACGCACTTGGCATTTTACATTCAGAAATAAAAACATCCTACAAATTTTGCCATTGAAAAAGAGTTTGTTTAAATAATTTTCATATGCTGAAATCGAATCAGATTTTTTTGAAAAACGAATCGTTTTTGAAACTCACAAAGGTTATGATGTATTTATTAATCTTTAAAATCTATCGTTTTGAAAGATTTTAAAAAATTAGTTTCCTTTTTTTTGTGAAAAAATAAGAGTTAAACTCAAACAACACTAAAATCGAACCAACGCAGACGGCCATCGAATTCCAAACATAATTGTAGAAACATCATTCCTTGATAAGCGAGTAAATTTTCAAGTTTTGAAAAAAGAAATGTTTTTTTTAACAGTTAGAAGAATTGCGACTTAATTTTCCTCTTGTATTCTACTTCTGTACTATCTTGACATACAATCCGGCAATAGTCCGCCGGCATTGAAACGTTACACTTGTCCGGATACCGCTTATGAATATTTACAGTGTTGTTAAAGTTGGAGCAGAATGATAAGGAAACAATAAATTAGTTAAAATTATGTCGGTTACTTTTATATGCAAAACAAAGTAATCGCGGGCTATTGAATAGAGTGTTTTCAAAAGTGGTCAATTTAAAAAATAATAATTAATGAACATTTTTTTTCTACACATCGAACGATTTCGAACAATTTGGTGTCACGTGTACAAGAAAATACGTTTCAACAAATAACTTGATAGCAGAACGTTTCTTTAATACTGGAACGGTGTTAATTCGTTTTTAAACGTATTCGCATACTTTGGTTTGCTATAAATCAAATCTGCAGGATTTACACGTTTTCCCTCAATCGAGTGATTTCAAAAACGAGCGATTTTTGAACTGATATTCTGCAAATCGCACAATTTGGTCAATTTGGAAATTCGTTGTTTAGTGAAAAGAAAAAAAGAAAAACGACAAAAAATAAAGGAAATAAAAATTATTACAAAATAATAAAAACTAAACAAATTTAAGAAAAAAAACAAGCAAAATCAAAAAACTAAAATATACTTAATAAGAAAGAAAATAATTATAAAAAAACTTAAACGAAATTAGAAAAATAATAGTCGCAATAAAAGAAATTCTTTAAGATAATTAAATTAGAAACAGAATTATGTACCTATAAATGCATTAAATAAATGCAGAGTAAATCAAATAATAACAAATTTAAAAAAAATATATGTTTAAAAAACTGTTATCACAATGACATTTGCTGTTCTTTTTTAATTTGAAATTAATAAACTAATAATAATTTATGCATTAAATGTTACGTTTAGGCTTTTCCCAAAACTGGTATATTTTTAATTTTACGATAATATTTCGATAGACTTTGATTTGGTAATTTCTGAAATGAGAATGAAAAATGGAAAACAAAAATCGTACACAAAATTGAATGTAATTTAATAAATTTTAACTAACATAATCACCCCTATCGTGAATAAAAACTCCACATGAAATTTGTTCCCTTTTATTTTTTTAACATTGAATTTAAATAGGAAAAATGTGAAAAGGGAACAAATTTCATGTGGAATTTTTATTCACGATAGGGATGAATATTAAAAGCTTTAATAAGTTCTAAATAAAAATGCATTAATTACAATTTGCTAATAAATTAATTTAGTGTCTAAAAAATTGTATGCATACAGTTGTTTAAAAAAATGTTGGTTCATGTGTTCTTTTTTTTTTTTTTGTTGGAAATTATCTTTTAATATTGAAAAATTAATTAAAACTTTTGAAATATCAAGACTTTAGTAATAGTTTTCACCTATTTTAAACTGTTTCTATTGATACTCTTCTGTAAAATTTTTGCTTTAGAATTTAATATGATTATAATGTTATTAACTTTAAGCCGGTGTAGGCGTTCTTTAGCCGGCCACTCATCAACTTTAATACAAAAATAAAAGATTGTTTTCAACTTTAAAATAAAATTTAAATATCGAAATATTCAGCCTTATTATAAGTGTCGTTTTCTTTTTACAACGACTCTTTCGTAATAAATTAAAGATAAAATTAAATTTATTTCTTTAACAACATTTTTCCAATATGTAACACGTTAATGTAAAATTTATTGGTTTTTCACCTGCATTCCGATTAAGAAGTTGTGGTGAATTTTCTACATATATCTTTTTGCTAACTATTTTTTTTTTGCTGTGAATTAATGTTTAATAAATTGGTAGACAGATAAATGCTCTCTAGAGGATAAGATTTATTGCAAACGTTGAAAAACTTTTTTTTTAACAAATGAAATAAAAAAAAACAATTGTTTTATTATTTAAATTATCAATAGATAATCTAATGAGTGACTTGAAATGGACAAAAACTGACCCAAACACTATCGGTTAGAAACGAAATGCTCAGTTTTTTGAATCGTATGATGACATACTGAGTTGCCACGGGAAAATATTTGATCCTACCAAATGTCAAAAATCTACAAAAAAAAAACCTACCAACTGCAGATTGTTGAAACAACGCACAACATAAAAGTGCTTTCTGTCTCTTTATATATCCCTAGTTTGTCTGAGGATTGTATAAATTACAATTTTGAAAATATAATGTAACACTAAAGTTTCTTTTGATCTATAGATACGCCATAGAGAGAACTATATCCATGATAGGTGTTTTATAAGAAAGCAGTCAGAAAGATCAAAGCATGAACACAAATGAACTTGTTCTATTTTGAATTTTATTCACAAAATTGGAATTAAATTTATTATAAAACTAGCTGACCGCCCCGGCTTCGCTCGGTATTTGTTTTTCATATAGAATGAAAAAGAGGCTTTGGTGTCAGTTCTTCAAGTTTCTTAAAAAAATGCCTCTTATTAAGAAAAATGAGAAGTGAAAATGAGGCAGTAAAATTAAGTTCTTTGAGTTTTCATAAAATTGTCTCATACCTCAAAAATGAGAAGTGAAAAGGAGGCTTTGGTGCCAGTTCTTTAAGTTTCTTCAAAGATGTCTCTTATTAAGAAAAATGAGAAGTGAAAAGGAGGCAATATATTAAAAACTTAAAATTTCCGAGTTTTACCCGGAATTTTTTTATTTTTTTCTTTACAAACCATCTCCTGAAAATTTCGAATCGAATAAAAAAAAAATCAGCCAAAACGCTCCAGCCGTTCTCACGTGATGCCATTACATACTTGGACCATTTCATTTTTATATACTATATATAGATAAAAAAATTATTATATTAATTATTATAAATATTATTATTATTAACTTTTTGCCATTGTACTATTTAATTTAGGGAACTAATTGTTTTTTTAAAACTTGAATAAATAAAAAATCTATAAAAATCTTGGTCTAGCAATCAAAAAATCTTCACACAAACAAAGTGTTACATCAAAATTCTATGAGGTGCAAAAGAGTCGAATCTTTTGAAAATGTAATTTGGTATTTTACCGAATAAGAAGTGTTTTGAATTAGATTGTATTTAATACGTATACATCATTCCCTTTTGAATTAATTTTAAATCCCATTATTCATTAAATGCATTTAATAAGAACATTCTCGGCAGCTTCATTTGTTAACATCATTATATTATGTATCTATATATTTATGAACATAATTTTCGTTATGCAAAGTAATGCCCTTATTCATAAAAACTTACAACAGGTTTATAAGAGGTATACACAAAATGTATACACAAAATAATCTTGAATTTCTAAAAATATATTCCTAATCAAAACTAGCAACGTCAGTGTACCTTCTTACCAAACGGTCACACAGCCGGTTCTACGTAACGGAATGACCCGACATCACTCGGCCAAGGGATTTCAGCAATTACTGCTGTTACAACAACAACCAAACGGTCACATTGTTCATGACATTTTTCTGAATTCGGAACATGTCCTTGTTCTGATTTACTCTTCCACTCAATGTATTGTTCAAATCTAGCTCTTAGAGACTAATGTTTATTACAAACTTCTAATGTGGGTATAAAAAATTATATTACACAAGACATATTACATGAAACAGTTTAAAATTGCTAGCGATATTATAAAAAATCGTTTCTAATAGACATGTCACAGAATTTAATTCCGTTCGAAAGTGGAATTAATTCCGTATTTTGCTTCTATAGAAAAAGTAAAACAAACAATTTTTTCGGAACAAAACCTAGAAATGCTTAAAATTACAATTCCACATAGTAAATTAAAAGTGGTTAAAAGTATAGAAGCGGATATAATTCCACTTCCGAACGGAATTAAATTTGATTATACAAAATTTAAATTTTTGAGCAAATATAAAAGTTTTTTAATAAAAAACTTTTTTTTTTTTTGAAACAAAAATTAAAAAGTAAAACTTCGAATAAAAATTTTTTAAAAATTAAAAAAATTATTAAAAACATTTTTTATTACTTCTTTTACGTAATTGATTGATTGAATATGGATGTTGTTATTTTGGAATATGTGATAAATATTCCAAAATATAGAACACATCATTATAGACCTTATAAAATAATAAGTCTAAATCATGACACAATGTTAGATACTAAACATAAATGTTAATTTTTGACAAAAATACACAAACATTTAAAATTTTTGTTCTAAAACCTTAAACTACACTTAATGAAAAGTCTTAAAATTAGTGCTTAACATGAATAAAACTAATTATTTTTTAAAATTATTTCAAAATACTAACCGATAACCTCTATAGTATGTAAAATTGAACTTTTTTTGTTGTTAAATATTAATGATGAATTAAATTCATTTTGTACAGTCGCGCTAAACTACCACAATACACATATATGTACGTTTAAACGTACATGCAGACAGACAGACGGTCACATCATAAGAAACATACTTAACTAAATTTGTAAACGCAATAATATACAATAAAAGATATACAGGCATGTGATAGAAATCGAAAACGAAAACGAATAAGTTTTAGAAGTCAATTTTTTAGCACATAAAATATAAAGATATTGGGCTACTAAAGAGAATCTTAAAACAAAAATTTTAAAAATTATATTATAAATGTATTTCCAAAACTGATTCGTTTTCGATTTCCATCACATGCCTGATTAGCAAAGTTATGAAGTGGTCATATCATCTATTGAAAAAATGCCAGAATCATAATCATCGCTTCTTTTCTGTACCTTTTCGATGAGCTGTAGTGTTTGTATTGTATTGATGTTGACATTAAACAAGGCGGCATTTAGTTTTTGAGATTGGCGACTGGTGCAGGGCATCCTATCTATGTCGCTTACTGCTGGTGTATTAGTAAGTGCGGGCGTTATAATTTGTACATTTTTAATCAGGTAGGGCAACTTATTGTTTCGGCTGTTTTTTGTTGTCATATTTGTAATTTCTTTAGTCTTCTTTTCGGCTATTAGTGATGTTATTGCATTATCACAATTACGTTTTAGAGATGTTTTGGACTTTGTAGCTGATTTTGTTTTGCTTTGTGACTCATCTTCCTCTTTATATTCAATCTCTTGAATTTGCTCCATATTAGGTTTTAGATTTTGTTTTTCCTTTGTATTCTGCCTAGTTTTTTGTTTATTATCAATCATACCTATATTATCCTCTATAGCTACCGTATGACGTTTTGTACTTAATAATTTTAAATGTATATCATGCCAAGATGACGGTTTCTCAGAGGATTTGTTGTCTATAGAGATTTCTATATTGCTTTGATTCGCCAGCAATAGAGTGGAAAGGAAATATCTGGATACATACGATTTATCTTTACTATCCATAACATCATGAAAAGAGGCAGCAGGGCGGTTAGACGAGGCAGAATTAGATGTGAAATCATTCGAAGATTCCTCGTTAGAGTTGTATGTACTTTGTACTGTTTCGATAATTTCGGATCCCAATTTAAAAACATCGAAGTGATGACGCTCTCTTGATTTGGCTAATATGGGCTGTAAATGTTCGTGCCAGTGTTGGATCTGAAAAATAAATATAGGATTGTGATAAAGTTTAAAATTATAAAGGATAGATTTGAATCAAGAAAATAACAAAAAGATTTCTCAAATTTAGAGTTCCTAACTTGAATTTTTGTTACAATAGATTTAGATATTAGTCTATATTTTACTTGAAATTTTATTTGTTTAAGTTTATTTGACAAATTCAAAATTAAGTTCGAAAATCTATAAAATATTGTTAATCCACTAAATTTTTAGAATATAAAAATACTGTAAAAATAATTTCAAAACATTTGGGAAACTTTCAAATTTTTTTTTAGCATATAGAAATTCGAATAGCTTTAAATTTTTATTTTAATTTACTGTTATTTTAGAATATAAAAATATTCCAAATTTAATTTAAAAACATTTTAGGAGACTTCGAAAATTTCGAATTTAATTTTGAAGCTGTTTAGTTACTTAAGCCTTGAAATTTGATCTTATATTTTGTTTTGAACTCAGTTCTTAGCTTAGAAATGATATTTGAAACGTTTTAAAACAGTATAAGAACACGAAAAATAGTTTTTAATCTATATAAAATTTTAAATATTTTTTAATTTATTGTAGAATATTGAAATTTGTTTTAATTTATTTTAAATACTTCTGACGCAATGAAAGTTATTATTTTTTTCTTATTTTGCAATGCAGTACTAGCATTTTACACTCTAAAATAAAGGTTAATGTGTTTTCCTCTGAATACGTACTAGTTTTTTATTTAATATTCTTTAATTTTCTATTTTGGTATTTTTTTTTTTAGATAATTGAATGGTTTTTAAATAAACAAACCTTGGTTTTGATTCCATGTGTATCCAAATCCAATATTTCATCATCATCGGAATGATCATCATCTTCCATAGTGGCATCTTGGCTACTATCATTATCACTTTCAGCCCTAGAATTAGCAAAGTCTAATTTTTCCTTCAACAATTCTTCAGCACTTTTGTTAGGTTCTTCTGAATTTAATAGTTTATCGCAAAACATTTCAACATCACAATCTTTTGGATTTGCGTTATCAGTTTTTTGAATGATTTTTTCCCGAGATTCGTTAGTTGCTAAAGATTCCGTACTTTCCGTACATTCTTCACTGCAATTTTCAGTTTCTTTAGAGTTAACTGATAACACCGTATTTGATTCTTGTGTATTTATGTCTAAGCACGGAGCGCTTTGAGTACTTTCTTCTGTACAAGTTTGAATTTCTGTAGAGTTCTCTGCTAACACAAAACCTAATTCCTGTGTATTATTTCTTAAAGAGTTTTCCGTGTTAACACATTCCGTATTTTCTTTGCTATTTTGAGTTTGCAAGTTATCAGTTTCTTTCATTGCTTCACTACAACTTGTTACTGTGTTAGATTCCTTATTTACCACTTCAGATGTTTCATTATTTCCTTCAAGTTCTGTTTTTAAGACATCTCTAATTTCGGCTGGCAGTTGATTTAATATGCTTGCCGTACTTTGTTCACAGTTATTTGGTGTTTCCTCTAAATTTAAATTTCTTCTGCAATTCTCAACGTCAGACGTTTCTCTCTCTTCAAATATGATTTCTAATGTTTCCTTTTCCGGTGTCAAATTGTTAACATCCACCCCAAAACCCGAATCACGACTTAAACGACTAACATGTTGTACTACTAAAGTCTCCTGTTCCTCTTCAGTAAAACCACAAAATTCAGCACAACTGAGGCTGTCATCATCCCCATCATAATCTTCATTATTCGAAAAGCCACAAAAATCTGAACAATGACCTGGACTATTGGGCGGTGACATACAAACATCACTCATATCGGTATTGTTAAGAGAAAACCATTGTTGCACTTGTGGGGTGCGAATTGTGCGAACTGGACTTTCAGGTCTACAACGTTTTAAAGAGCGCTAAAATCCAAATTATGTAAATTAGAAAAATAATGTACTTACTAAAATATATCAGTGACAACTTACCGCTTGCAAATACAAATCCATTTCAGGTCCCAATTTAAATAAAATTTTTCTCCTCACCATTTTTTCAGGTAATTTCAAAATATTAAATAATAATTTTTGTTTTTTAGGTTCTATTATCACAGGCACTTGAAAGGTTTCACGACTAAAATGTTCCATAATTCCATCTCTCATTTCGAGGGCTTCCCGCAACTCATCATCCATATATATGGTTACATCTTTTCTTTCCACGCCCGGCAATATATTTGTGACTTTAATGACGGGTGATAACATACGACAGTCATGGTCTTCTAAATCCGATAGGTAAACGCCTTCATCATCTGTGTGTGGCAGTTGTATATGGATTTGGTTGTTATCTAAAAAATATTGTAAACATTTATATGAATTATCTGTTTTAATTGAATTTATTGTTTTCTGTATAACTAACCTTTATTTTGTTGATGGTCAACATCAATTTTTAAAGTTTCCCCAGTTAGTTCATAAATTTTATTTTCATTTTCCGTTGACAAGGCTAAATTTTCTATTGATATGGAATTTTTCCGATTACTAATTAAAGCTGAGTCTTTCCTTTTTTCTATGCCTTTACTAAGTTCTCCAGCAATATCTTTTACGACTTTTACCCCTTCGATTGCTTCTGTTATTGTATTATTTTCAGTACCGCTGGTTTCTAAAACTCCACTTGTTTCACTTGTTGTTTTGCAAAGTATTTCCTGTGTTGTATCCAAATTTACACTAGCTGCCGTTGTATTCTTTTGCGTATTGCTGGTTTGATCAAAAACACTAGTGTCCAAGGCGGAAACGTTTTCTAGTTGTGTTTCCATGACATTTAAAAATCTGCTGTCTTCTGCTTCTAAATTTGTATCATTTATGCTTTCCGAATTTGTTGTTGTATCCAGATGCCCCATAGTTTCTGTGGTTGTATTGTTGGTTTCATCTAATACACTAGTACCCAAAGCAGAATCATTTTCTGGTAGATTTTCCGTTGTATTTAACGAATTTTTATTGGTTGTTGTATCCAGATTCCCTGCTGTTTTTGTTGTAGTATTATTCTCTGTATTGCTAGTTTGATCTAATACACTAATACCCAAAGCAGAATCATTTTCTTGTTGATTATCCGTGACATTCACAGATTTGTTATGTTCTGCTATATTTGTATCATTAAGATTTTCAAAATTTGTTGTATCCAGTTGTGTAGTCTCCAAGGTGTTATTTGTTTCATCTAAAATACTTTGACCCAAACCAGAATCATTTTTGCTATTTATATTTGATGAATCTAAATTCCCTTGCGACTTATTTGCTGTGTCTAATTCCACATTTAAGTCTTCTTCTAGTGTTGCGGTTTTTCTTTTATCAGCTCTCAAGTCTTGTTTTAGCACATAATTCTCCAAACGTAGATATTTCTGAACATAGGCTTCCGATAATGGCGGCCAAATGCGATCTGTATTGCAGGCTTCATCTTCCATTTCTTCTTGCTCATCCATGTAGTCTTTTACTTTGAAATGCAAACGAAAGTTTATATCCGGCACCAGAGTATTGTAACGATGTTCTATATGATACGTAAACAGTTTGTAATTCCTTTTCGTATCGACATCTTCTTCATTTTCCAAATCATAGATGGTGGCATATAACCATCCAGCCGGATGTATTTGTTGTTCCATTTCAATATTACGCTGTACTGATTTGGCTTTTTGCGCTGTTTTTGTACCGGCAAAACGTTTCTCTGCGGTTAGCCTTTTGAATTTTTTCGGTACCAACTCAACTTCATAGGGATCACTGGGTGCATCTAATACTCTTTTTCGGCCTCTTTTGGGTTTTTCGGCTGGTGCTGCTCCATTTTCGGTTTGTTGTTGTTCTCTAAAAAAATTATTGAATAAGAGTTTTAAATTTAGTCTATGTTTTTAATAAGCTTCTAAAAATCTTAAGCAAGAAACCGGTTTATTTCAAAAAAAAAAAAAACAGGATTTTAATGAATCACCCCTATCGTGAATAATAATTTCACATGAAACTTGTTCCCTTTTCACATTTTCCTATTAAAATTCAATGTTAAAAAAATAAAAGGGAACAAATTTCATGTTGAATTTTTATTCACGATAGGGGTGACTATAATTAAAAAAAAAAAAAAACAAACAAAAGTTTTCACTCCCAAGACTTTGATTTTTTACCATAAGGCCGGTTTTCGTAAAAAACCAAACACGACATTTTCATAAAAAAATCGAATTATAAATTTAAAATTTCCATTATTTTATTTGTAAAATACTATAAAAATAAGTGCTGCTTAAACAAATAAAAATAAATAAATAAATAATAGGGTCAACTTTATACCCTTAATTACTTTATTGCCTAAGTTTTTACAGCATACTTTTTAAAAAAGTTTTGTATAGCCTGCGATAGCGATGTTTATTTTAAGTAAAGATAATAATTTAGAGATAATGAAAAAACGCCGGCCTAAGAATGTTGTAGGTACATAATATAAAAATGAATGTATGAATCTACTCTTGTTGTTACAATTGTTTAAATATGAAGCACATTGTGGTCATTATTATTAGCTTATTTTTATTAAACCCTCAGATTACACTTGAAACTGATAGCAATGTACCGGAAAAATCGAGATTATTTAAAAATTTTATTAGAACTTTTTTTTAAACAAATTTCTATAACTAGTAAATTTAGTATGTTAACTTACAATTTTTGTTTTTGCAGCTCTTCATCAGCATTTGATAATGTTATAATTTGTCTCTCCACTAGACTTTGTACGTAATCAACACGTTTGGAATAGATTTTCGATGAATTAACCAATAGAAGACCAGCTTCGTTTAAAACTAAATCACTATTAATTCCCAAACGTTCAAATAAATCCAAATACTAAAACATAATAATTATTAAATTTATTATTTTAAAATTATTATTTATTAAAACCAAACACCAAAATACTTACATATTTTAATGATACATTAAAATCTGTAGAATATTCAGCATGCTCGGCTAGTTCAATTAAAAGTAAAACAATATTTTTTTGGGAGGATTCCTCTTCAACTGTGTGTATTAGTTTTGAGACACGGGAATTGGGATGTTTGCTAGCAGCCCGTAATATTTCAGTTAAAGCATCAGCTAAAGATAAATAAATACAAGAAATTGTTATAAGCAACCATAAACTTTTCGTCAATATAAAAAATTTATTAATTTAAATATTTACACACACACCCAAACGCACGCACTTATGCACAAATACAGTACCCAATTATCAAAAACATAAAATGCATTTCCATAAAACTGTAGTTGTTGTACAATCTATAAACAATACCCCATACACAAACACTGAACCCACACACACAAATTTATTTATGCCCATATTAAAATGAAAAAGAATAAGCATGCACTCCTCTGATATTTCAAAGAATATGTCTTCGATTTCGACTTACCCATGACGATTGTATTCCTTCAAAATTATTTATGTATATAAACGCATGTAGTTCTCATTACTTTATAAAAATATTTATTATATCTAAAATTCATATTGTTTTTACACGCACTATTATTTTGTCATCTTTACTTTATGGCGTTCTTCGCGAGGGTTTTTATTTATAATTAAATTTAAATGCTTATTTTCCCTACACTGTCAAATTTTTATTAGACGTATTCATTTATGTTTATAAGATATTTTTAAGTGAAATTATATCACTTTTTTATAAAATATTTAAAAATGTTGTAAATTTTTTCATTTTCTGTTTTGATCTCGCGTGTGTATTACTTTTTACTTTTCCACTCGTTCTTATGGTGCTTACTCGTTCGTGATTTACTCGTTACTGTGAACGAATTTAAAAAAAAAGCGGACTATTGGTATCTGTGGTGGAGATGCCACGCTTGGGTTGATTGTACACGTGTAAAGTGGTAAAGCAGGAATAATGTAACAGCAGTAAAAACGCTTAAATTTATTTTATATTTGACATAAGCTTTGATTTAAAATATAAGAATACCTCATTAATTCAATTAGAAATGGTAAACAAAAAGTCTTAAAAAAAATTAATTGATATTTTTATAAATCTTTCAAATCGATGCTGAAGGAAGTCATTAAAATGTATGTATGTATGTATGCTTTATTAGTATTCAAAATACTTTAAAATTTCACATTGCTATTATAAATAAAATAAAATTTTATATATTATTATTTTTAACAAAATTTACACATTCTTTTCTAAAAATATTAATATTTGTTTCAATTTTTATTTCATTTGCTAGTGAATTAAACAATTTAAATCCTTTGTAGAAAAGTGATTTTTGTCCAGCTGTTGTAGTAGCCCTCTCTAGCCTAAAATTATCAGCATTTCTCAATCCATATGGTTGTACTTCTCCTACATATTTGATTTGATCACATAAATATTCAGGTGCATTTCCATATTTAATTTTGTGAATAAAGTTCAAAGTATTTAGTGCAAGTCTCTGTTTAATGTTGAGCCATTTAAGCGTATCAAGCATTGTTCGTATATTTGTATATCTGTTACACTTTAAGATCGTTCGCATCGCTTTGTTTTGTAACTTTTGGAGTCGTTCTATTTGGAATTCGTTACAGCACGTATATATTATTGTAGACCCGAACTCAAAATGAGGTTTTATTATTGTATTATATATATTAATAGAAGTTATCAGAGATATTTTGTTTCTTATTCTTTTAAAAAAGCCCGTTTTCTTACTAATTTTTTTACAAATATATTCTATATGGTCTTTGAATTTCATTTCTTTGTCTATTATAAATCCTAGATATTTAATACTTTTTACTTTTTCTATAATTTCATTATTTATTTTAAATACTTTTTCAGTGTTCATATTTATTTCCATAATTTTTGTTTTGTTTTCATTGAGTTTTAGTTTATTCTTTTTTAGCCATATATTAACATTATCTATATCGCTCAACATATTATCATAACATTTCTCATTAGTGTCTTCTTCTGTGTAGATTAAAGTATCATCCGCATATAACACAATTTCACATTTTCCGAGAATTTCTGGCATATCATTTATATATATTATAAATAGCAAAGCCCCCAAAATGGATCCCTGTGGAACACCGAAGTCATTATTCATTACACTTGATTTTGTACCATTTACTTTAGTTAATTGTCTTCTGCTTGTCAATATTTAAATAATTAAATAAAAATTGTATATATGCTTTATATATATGTATATGTTAATTTTAATATTCTTGTATTTTGACATAACACTTGAATTATGGTGCTATAATCTTTTAAAGTGTTAAAAAGCTAATTGATTTTAATATATGCAAAGTAAAAATAAGGTCAAAATGTTCCTAGCAAACAAAAAATATAATTGTTTGTACTGCTATTTTGTTTAGGAATGTAAATTAGCTAACCAAGAATGTTTGGTTTCTTTTAGAATAAAATTGTAACTAATATTTGTTTTACTTACACTCCACGTGCTTATTCATATTATTATACATACTTTTATATTTATTTTATTATTTATACAAATTTTATATGCTATATCATTTAAATCTTTTTCAGACTTAATGTTATATTAAATTCTTTCCATTATTTCATTATTTACACAACAATTTTAATTAACTATTTTATTTTAAGATTTTTCAAAAGACGTGCAAAATATAGCGACACATATTTATTTAAAAGGAATATCTCTGTTTAAATAAAATATAAAATGTAGCAACACTTAATTTAGAGGTGAATTATTTTACTCACCATGGTATATAAAATTCAAGTGTTAGCGTTTTCTAGTGAATGTGTAAAATTTTAAGAAGAAGCATATATTTTATTTATTGTGTTGTTATTTATAATTTTGGAATTTGTAAAGGTTTTCGCCAAAGATAGCAACTGATATAAAAATAAAACGAAAATTAAAAACAAATATTAAATTTTTTGAAATCTTATAGTTGAAATATAAAAATAAACCCTCAATATACACATAATGGCTCAACAGGAATCCCAGGTTATGAGTTTGCCTTTGCCTCCGGTACAATATATTAATTTGTTTTCGGAGGATAGCATAAGACGTAATCGAGCGCCTAGGCCTCCGCCACCCATTCAGGAAATGTATAGCATGTTTGGCATACAGTACAACAATGAAGAAATGATACGTTCGCTCGAATCACAGAATATTAAAAGACTTATACCCATACACTTTGACAGACGAAAAGAGTTGAAGAAATTGAATCATTCATTATTTGTAAATTTTCTAGACTTGATTGACTTACTAATACAATATCCTGACAGTCCTAGAAGAACAGAAAAGGTATAACGTCAAAACTATATACAACTACATATGTACACATAAATAATATTCCCTTTACAGATTGATGACTTAAGCTTGCTATTCGTTCATATGCACCATTTACTCAATGAATTTCGTCCTCATCAGGCCCGCGAAACTCTGCGTGTTATGATGGAAATGCAAAAACGCCAGCGCGTCGAGACCACCAATCGTTTTCAGAAACATTTAGAACGTGTACGTGATATTGTCAACAATGCCTTTGCTGCTCTGCCCGAAATCACCGATGAAGATCTTAGTGAGAGTGATACGAAAATGGAAGTAGATTCCCAAGACGCAAATAATGGTAGTAAATCGGATACTAGTTATCAATTAGATCGTATTATGTGCAATGTTATTGATAATATGGAATAACCGAAATTAATGGGGTTTGACATTGGATATTTTATGGTATATATAAACTTTAGTTTGTAATAAATTAGTTTTTTTTTTCATAATAAAAATATTTTAATTGTATGTATAATTTAGAAAATTAAGTAAACAAAATATCAAATATATATATATAATTTTATTTACAAAAAGTACATTAGTTGCAATAATTTGGGGTGACAATGTTTACACGTTGCACTTTTGAATATATTTAATTAAATACAGTTTTAAATTATTTACTTTTTTCTGAAAATAATATTGCAAGTGATGATAATCGCTCCATTATTTCAGCCAGCACTATACAATTTTTCTTGCGGATAGGGCTTTAACGAACATAATGGGTCGATTACGGATGACAACAGAACCACAGTGGAGTTGACAGTTGCCAAAAACATATTACAGATGGCAACTGTCAGGTGTTAACTTCAGTTTCCAAACATGACAACCGAGAATTTGTAGTTGCTTTGACTTTATTTTAAGTGGTAAAAATTAAATATTAGTAATTTTGTTGTTAAATTATTTATGTTTTTAACATACTATATAACCCCCATTATCACTAAGACTAATTATTTTTATTTAAAGTTATACTGTCAAGAAAATATTTCACAGACAAATCATTTTAACTGTCAGTGTAACTTTAGGTTAAAAAATACTAGAATGAGTGAAAATGTTACACCCATTGTGTTTTCTACTCGATGCCTTGGATAATAGCGACCCAACTCCAGTTTGGTTGCTATACATAATCGACCCATAAATCTTTCATATCTCGCGTAAATTTTCTGAAGAAGTTTGTTATCTAAAGAGAATGTAGCTCAAATATATTTCATATAAACAAAAACAACGTCACGATTTGAAACAGCGCTTATAAGACCCACTTAACACCCATAATTTTAGCACAACTAAATTTCATGTTATCGGAAACTACTAGGCGATCGGTCTCTAATGAAATTAATTCTAAATTCATAAGTTTATTGTAACTGTTGGTATAAACACGAAATTCATTACAAAAATGAAATCTAAAATATTAGAAAATAATGCGCAATATTAAAGCCTGTAGTTAGTGCTAACTAAGGGCTAAGACTCATATATTTAAATTTTACAATATAGTTTTCCAAATTTAAAAAATTTTACACGATTATGTAAAAATCATTAGTTTTTTATCTTGATTAAGATGTGCGTACTTATTTTCCTTACATATTTTGTTAGGAAGAGATGAAAGCATTTCTTAAGTGCGTGTTCACAATGTATGGGTTTTGGAATATTATATTCAGTTAATTTTTTTATACATACTTTTATTTATTTATTTAATGAATTTTAATTATTTAGTTCAACTAGCTATATAGGTTTTATGATTGAGTTATAAATTAGGAGTTTACAATTTAAACTAAGGTTAGAGTTTCTGTCAATGGGCCAATTAATTTGAATTAAGTTATTTTATTTGAGTCAATTTTGCATCTATATGGGATTTCCATGTAGGGCGACGATCAAGGTGTATACCGAGGTTTGTTATTTTGTGTGATTGTTTGATTATTTATATAATTAGGAGAGCATGATTCTCAACGCAGTGTAAAGGTTATATGTGTGCATTTCTGCTCATTAACTTTTTTTACCTTTTCATCCTTGTGTAAACATCAAACCGTTCTCAAACTGTAATTTAAGTGTGTTCTTAAACCGTAAAAGTGTAGTAAAAGACAGAGTGTTCATTTATAATTGTTTTTGTGTACGTTTGAATAAATAAAGACTCGTTATATTTTCTTCAAACTACTTGACGCTTTTATTTTGCAATTAAAATGAATACGGTTTATTTAAAGGAAATACACCACCGTTTTTAAAACGTTACAACGTAACTAACAGTATTTTCGATCTCTATAATTAAAAACATGGGGGGGGGGGGGGTACGGCTGCTACTAAATGGTGTGTGACTGGTCAATTACAAGTCAATGTTTCATTTGATGGGTTTGTCATAAATACTTTTTTTTTTTTAAAATGATTAATAAATAGATTAACATTTCCAGTGTCATTTCTTGCCCAAACACCACTTCAATTTCGCAAGGGGGGCTTACATAAAAGAGGTCTTTTAAAACTTTTAGTGGCTCGCCATAATAAGTAATCCTATTGTGGAGTTGCGTTGAGATTTTCTAAACATTTATTCCAAGACCTCTTTAAATCTTTTTATGCATTCTTTTATGTTAGATTCGAGTTTAGGTGCACTGAGCATTAGAATAAATTCTATTATATAACTTCGCAACTTTCTTTTTCTAATAGGCCTCATTCAAAGTACTCAAAGACATATTGACCATCGGAATGTCTGCCTCACTATCAAGTGAAACATTTTGTTCACTTGTCATTTCACTCTCGGATTGTGGCTGTATTTGTTTCAATGCATTTGCTTGTTGAGACAAATCGATTTTACACTTGGGGCAAATGAATTCTGCTTCTTCACCGTATTGTATATTTAATTCATTCATGTATCGCTTCGAAACACCAGTTAATTTAAATACTTTTATCTTTTTCGAACGATGTCCACTCTTGTTAAACGGATTGCAGCTAAATTTATTCATTTTACTTTAAATTGTCTTTACAGCTTCACTCTTTACTTTACAAAAAAAAAACACTTTAACACTTTCACGTGTAGTATTTAACTGAAATTTGACTCAGAGTGTGTGAAGTATTTATATTTATTTTTTGTTAAAAAATAGGTAAAAAAAATAAGCGATATTTGCTTTTCTTTAATAGGAAAATTTGCGTGAACTACTGGTCATAAAATGTTTTTTAAAGAGGGACTTAAATGGTTACTGCCAATAAGCCGACCACAGGTTATAAAATGTTTTGTAAATTTTTTAAATTACCAGGTAATAAATATTTCCCCATATTTATGGAAAATCCGTGTTTTATGACTTGTTTCTGCACGTGTCATTTTAGGCGAAATATTTATTACCTGGTAATTTAAAAAATTTACAAAAGTTTAAGATCATTATACAAATTAATAACAGAGTAATCGTTATTTTCTGGTGTTCTCAGCATTATGTTTTCAGAACAATATGTACACAGGTATTTTCTATATAAAATCCAATTTATACTTGTGCCTGTCATCGCTAATTACTAGTCGGGGATACGTTTTTTCGGGGGCTCGATATAGCAACAATTGTGGGTGAGTGATTTGATGATAATTCAATCATTTCTCTAGGGATATTTTTTATCATACCAAAATCAATAAGTGGATTTCCCGCTCGAAATCACATTCAATCTCACTTTAGAAATTATATCAAACAAAACACGACCTTTCGGATAATCAGTCGTGAATGTGCCAGAATGTGCGCTTAGCGTTATAGTTGTCAGCTGCTAGGTAACGAGGGCCTAGTGATTTAAAAAAAATTATTGTATTGACTTTCTGTTATTTAAAATCTATATAGACGAAATCACTATATTTCGATAACAATCTTCAATACAGATCGTAGTGGCTTGAAGATAATCTTTACAAAGATCACTCATTAAGTAGTGTTTATTTCAAGTTTTTATTAAAATTGCTCTGCCTCTGGGTCTTAAGTATCATAAATGACAAATAAACTAGATGTCTAGACATCAAATGTATTTCCGATATCAGCATCACATCAATTTGGCGATTTTTTTTTTTAGGAAATATTCAGTTAATAAAAAGTCTTCTTTTTAAACCCGATGGCTGGTTATCCAGCTTAAACTCCTATACCGAATGTAAATCCAATATAAGCGAAGCCAAAACAACAACAAAATTATAGTTAAAACAAATTTAAAGTTTCATTCACTTTATATTTAATTTCCATTTCTTTTATTAACTTTAATTATTAAATATTTACAATTCTTTCTAATTACGGTGCTAGAACAAATATAATCTTTGTAATTCCAATTAAATTGAGTTAGAACTAAATAAAATATACAAAATCACGTTGATCAATCTAAAAAATGTTGTGTCAGTTTATCTAAACTTATAATAAAAAAACAAATAAATATTTTAATAAGTACTTAATTTATAGATTTTAGATAATAAATATTATACAAATACATATACACAGTTTTAAATAAATTAAAAAAATATACGCTTAAACATTTTAAATAATCACATTAGTTAATTTATGTAAATGTCGACTTTTTCTCACTGGGCAAAATGGAAGATAAAGCGCTGGCCACTGTAATACAAAGAAAAAGATTAATTTAAAGCCTGCGGCAAAATTACCGCATTCGTGATCGAATGAGCTATCGTATCGAAAAATGATTTCGATATCGAAATTATGATAAAATGTACTAAATATATTGCTCGATATCGAATGCCATAATCTCAAATAAGAAAATTACGATAAATTTTACTCGATATCGAATGCGATAATTTGGCCCCTGTACTTTTACAAATTAAAATTCGTTTATACGTACATAACAAAATTATACCAACCATTAAAAATGGTGGCAAACAGCCAAGTTCCACAAATACTGGGAAGAGCATATTGCCCGATAAAGCACCCAAACGGCCAAACATTAAGCCCACCGCAATAATAAATGATCTGGAATAAAATAGAATTTTAAAATGTCTATTTTTGTTATTATTTTAGTTGTTATCATTTACCTTAAGGTGGTGGGGAACAAAGCTATAACCAAACCCAATAAGGAAGATGTTGCGATGCTGCATATAGTTATAAACATCGAGGATATTATAAGTGTCATTAAACCGCTATTGGACCAATATAAACCCACACCTAATACTCCAGATATAAAGAGACCGGAAACTAAAAAGTAATAGAAGAAACTATAAATTCCATATTCAATTGTATTGTAAACTGTATTGTTAAACTTACTTAACATTCTTTTATGTCCCAGAAGCTTGATTATAAAACCAGCAAAACAGTAGCCTACTAGACCCACTATGGCTACAATAATGTTATTAAGATACATGTCCATCGAAATATTTATGGTCTGCAAATTAAAAAAATTTAGAATATGTTGCTTTTGATCAAAACAAATGAGATACACGGATATACGAGTGAACTTTTTTACCTCACTGCAATCCGATGAATAATTAGCTACAGTTGTGGCCGATTTATTAGCACTATATTCCAAAATCGTGCAAAGTGTAGCCGATTCATTGTCTCCAGCATACATAGTTTCATATTCTGCAATTGAGGCAAACAGTTGCGGCAACCATAAACGTATAGTATTAAGGCTGTAATAAAGCGTTTAAAAATAAATATTTAAAGTCTAAAACCGAAATACCAGAATACTTACCCCAGCAACATACAAAATTGCATTAAATAAACATGCAAAGATCTGCACAAGAGCGGTTTACGGAACATGGGTTTCATTTGCTGCCAGCCTTCCTGCAAAGACTGCGCCAAAGTACGGTGCTGCTTTTTGGGTAGTTTAGTGCCATCTTTATTATCAATAGTGAAAACAACTTCATTGGCATTGGTGTCACGGGTGGGTACTTCCTCAATTAGGGTGTGGATCTGGCAAAATATAAGACAAGGAACAATTATAATTATGTAAATATCAGAAACTTTAGTTTTTTTTTTTAACTTACCGGATAAGTATTTCTAGGTCTTCTACTATTAAAAGCATATATTTTTTGAAAAGCTCTCAAGGCCTCGGCATTACGACCCTGGGACATTAAAAATTTCGGACTTTCAGGCAGCCATATTAAAAGCAAACCGCTTATCAAACTGGGCAAGCCACAAACTAGCAGAAAAATTTGCCAGGTGTGTACTGTATAATATAAAATCATTATCAGTTATGTACTCGTATGTACATATGCTCAGAATATTAAAAATCTTTAATTAATTTACCATTAAACGATTCAAATAAAACAAATTCCCAATCTTGGGATAAAATGGCCCAGGCCAACATGGGCAATATCAAGGTACCCAACGATTGCACCATGCCCAAGGCCATTAGTACCCTGGGTCTGTGTTTAGGTCCATGTAACTCTGCTAGATAAGTAAATAAAACCGCTCCCGGACCATTAACACTGTAAATAACATTTTATGATTTTTTATTACACATAGAGAAAAAATATAGTTGTACATGTTTACCACAAACATTTCCAAATTTTTATAAGTTTTTTAGCAATTACTTAAATGATTGCGGTAACCATAATATGGTTAATATACGATTCAGATGATAACAGCAACAATCAAATATACGATTGTAGTAACTATGTCTATATTTGTGGCAATCATGTTTATGAGAATTCTATTTATCATAATTTGTTGATCTTTTATTATGATAGAGAACAACATAATATAGTATACACTTTCATAATAAACATTACATAATTGCTATAATCATATATATGATTGCTATAGTCATATAAATCGTAACTTAATCATATTATAGTTGCCGAAATCATACAAATAATTACAGTGACTAAAATATTTTAAAAATATTGAAATAGTTGTGGTAAACAAGCATAACTATATTTTTTCTGTGCGCGTAGTTAAATGAAATGGCAATTGAGTTGATATTATGTAACTTACATTAATCCACCGAAAAATTTAAATGTGGCCAACATTACAAAATTCTGTGACATTGAACTGCAGAACACACACACCGCATCTGCTAAATAGCCAATAATTAAAATCTTTCTTCTACCCTGGGTATCGGCTAAATATCCCCAAACTATGGCCGATACTATCATACCGGCATAGGTGGCCGAATTAAGGGTTCCCTTGTTTAGTAGTGTCAGCTTGAGATCACACTCTGCTATGGGCAAAATGTAGGCCATTGTGGTGGTGGAGAATACATTCGCCAATATTGCACATATGGCTACAACGAGTAGCAGCAGATTAAATAAACCGAAACCTGCCGTTTCTATGGCCTTATCAAAGTTGGCGGGTTCATCGACATCTGAAAATAATAGAATATATTTAAATTCATACTAAATCTGTTGTTTAAATGACTGTTTCCAATTATATATTCTGTTGTTTAAATAAAAAGATTGTGTTTGGGGAATATCAAATAATTAAAATATATTACAATGGATTTGTGTTGGCTGTGACTCGTTGGAAAGCTAATTAAATATAGACTTTTATTATTTCATAAATACATAAGAGAACTACTATTTAATAACAATATATTAGCAAAAACTATAAAAATCAATAGTTTTCTGTCGCATTTATGTCAATTTTTTTTAGCGTTACACTTTAGATTTAGAAAATATGTAAGTAAAACGAACTTTATGCTCTATATTTTTTAAACACACTTTTTTCTTATCTTTAATATGAATAACGAATTCATTATAACTTAATTCGAAAACAAATATTTAATAATAAAATATGTGGAAAATCTGGAAATCAAAATAGATAGGTTATCTTGTTAATGCATAACTATTCTGTCTACAAAAAAGGGAAGTGACAGTTAATCACAATGTCCACAAAGCAATTCTTTAAGCTAAGCTGACTTTTTAGATATCGGGGTGATATGAAGATAAGACGAGTACACACTGGATTGCACTAGCAATTCGTGTTATTCTCTTATTCGTATTATATATGTATGTGTATACAAATGTGTGTACACTCTCAACTAAAAATATGAGCGATTTAACCAATAAGAATTGTGATGTGTGAACACCAAAGAAATTTCAAGGAAACAATTACATATATCAATCTTTGCAATAAAAATTGCGTCGTGTAAATTGGGACTTAATAGCTTGCAGGTTTTAATTTCGTATAGGATTTTGAAGCAGTCTAGTAATAAAATAAAAATGGAACCATATAAAAGCCAGTTAGTGTAGAATGAATTAAAATCAATTAATTGACAAAATTAAGATTCTTATTTTTGCTAAAAAATGTATCTATGTTTTACAGATATAGTTTTATTTTTGACTTATAGCACTCACTGATGAACCCAATAAACTGATTTTTTAATACATGGATGGTACAATCTACGTCTTTACCTTTTTCAACTCAAAATTAAAAATACCACTTCATAGTAAGATAAAAACAATTGAAAGTAAGATTTTCCTTTTAGAATTCAGAAAAGAAAAGTTGAAATTGAGATTTTCCATTTCAATTCCATATATGAGTAAAATCAATTGGAAATTAGATTTTCCAATTCAATGTTAGAAAATACAAAAATTAAAATAAACCAAGTAAGAAAGTATAGTCGGTCAATACCAACCATATAATACCCTAGACCTAGTATATGTGCTAAAACAGCTTTTCCGAAATAGTCGCCATATGAGAGCTATGACCTATTATGGGCCGAACATCCGAAAATTTTGTGTCATAAATATTTTTTGTGTTAAATTGTATCTCGATATAAACACTTTTAAAAGATTTATGCATGTTAAAGTGATTTTCGAAGAGCATCCCATATGAGAGCTTTGACTAATTATGGACCGACCATTATAAAATTAGGTGTTATATTATATCTGTATATGTGAAACTTATTTGTGTTGAATTTTATTTTGATATCAATATTTTCAAGAGATTTATGGTCGTTGAAGTGATGTGGGGTAACTGGGCCTTATATGGGAGCTAGGACTATAAAATTGTGCCAAATGATTTGTGTATATATGACACATATTTTTGTTAAATATTATGTGAATACCAACATTTTAAGTATAGTTAAAATGATTTTCAGCAGAGGGCCTTATATGGAAGCTATGGTTAATTATGGACCGATCTGTATTAGGCTTCATGTACAACTATTTTGTGGCGAAATTTGTTTGAATATGTGCACAAATAAAATATTAATGACCGATACAACCCTATTTTGGGAAGACATTTGTATGGGGTCTAGGTGATATAATAGACCAATGTCAACCAATTTCAATCTCAACCGTTCTAGGGCTAAAAATATCATGTACCGAACTTTATGGAAATGTTTTCAAAATTGCCACCTGTACTCTGCCAGTCAGATAAACGAACGGACATCGTTAAATCGACTCGGAAAGTGATTCTAAGTCGATTGGTATAATTAAAGGTGGGACTAATATTTATGGACGTTAAAAACACCAACACAAATCGAATATACCCCAGCGGGAAAAATTGGAAGAGCTTCCATTTGTAGGCCTTATAAAATATGTATGTATGTACATATGTACCTGTTTACACATTCTAAAAGATTCGATACTCATTTCACTATTCCTTCTCTCAGAAGATGTTCTAGAAGGCGTTTCACACACATTCAAAATTGCATTTCAAAAGAATATCAAAAAATCATGATTTCAAGCAATGGCAAACACGAATGGTTTTGCAGTTATTCCTGTATGTCGTCACTACAACAACAAACATTATTTTGCTCATTTGTTATACGAGTAATTAAAAGGAATAAAGAGAGCGTTTATAAATTTATTCTTTTATGAAAGTTTGTGGTGTAAAGTACACGTGAAGCAATGCTTTATATATGTATGTACATACATACATATGTATGTACTCGTACATGTGATTTTTTAAGTTAATCTTAAAAAACCCTTATTTTATTTAAAACCCTTTCTTTTACTTTCCTCGATGAAATTCTAAATTAAGCAGACCTTTAATTACGGGCAATTGCCCTTCTTAAGTCATCTAACCAGTAGCGTGTAAACAAGGCCTTGATTGCAGAATGGAACATTGTATAGATATAAAACAATATGTTAGAAATAGTGCCCATAGTCAATAACAGATTCTCTTTCTAAAAATTGTTTATTTCTGAGATATTCGAGTTTGTGTATACTATTTTCATACTATAACGACCATTTTTTTTTCTAGCCTTTAGTTTAAATAGTCATGTAGATAGAGAGAATTAAAACAAATAAAACAATCAAACAAGCTCCATATAAATTTGATGATAATATTTCATATTTCCACAAAACTATCGCTATAGAAAAGCATTCGCACCACTAGCAATCTAAAACGTCTAGTAGTTGTTTTAAAATCATCACACAGATAAGACATAAAATATAAAAGAAGACTAAAAAATATGCCAAAATTTAGTGAAATAACTCTTCAACATTATCCCACAAATCTAATAGATAAGGATTGGTCACAACGTTATATAAAATATAACTCAGAACGTTTGGATTTTGTTAAAAAAGTCCATGAATTAGAAGTTTTTGAAGATGATGTATGGCTGGTAACTTTGCCAAAGTGTGGCACCACCTGGATGCAGGAATTGCTGTGGTTGGTTATGAATAACTTTGATTTTGAGACAGCGAAAAAAGAACACTTGGAAGTTAGAACACCGTTTTTGGAGTAATATACAATAAATAAAATATAAAACAAGCAAAATATAATTTCTTGTGTGCTTTTGAACAGATTTGACTATGTGATCCATGAAAACTTGGAGACAGCCTTTAAACCAGTGGAAAAATTATCAAGACCCAGACTTATTAAATCTCATTTGTGTTTACCTTTGCTGCCAGCACAAATTTGGCATAAAAAACCTAAGGTCGGTATGAATATTTATCTAAAGAAAGAAAATAATTTAAATTTCTCTTTAACACATTTAGGTTATTTACGTTTCTCGTAAAATTCAAGATGCTTACGTTTCCCAGTATTATCACACCCGTAGTTTGGGCTTTAATATGGACAAGACCCTGGAGCAATTTGTTGCTGGTAATATGCAGGGTGATAATTTATTTGATCCATTTTTACATATAACTGAATTTTACGCCTTGAGAAATGAACCCTGGTTGTATTATACCAGTTTTGAAAACATGAAACATGATTTGAGACAGGTTATTACCGGGGTTTGCAACTTTCTTAATAAACCCATAAATGAAGAAACAATGCAGAAAATGTTAAAACATTTATCGTTTGAAGAGATGAAAAATAATACGAAAACAAATCACATATGGGAATTTGAACAAGTTAGAAAGAAGAATGGTTTACCCTATGAACATCATAAGTATGTTTTAAAATAGTTTTTTTTTTGTTTAAGAAAATAATAATTATTTAAAATTTTATTTACAGTTTTGTGCGCAAAGGCCAGGTTAATGGTTATAAAGAGGAATTATCTTCCGAAATGGTTGGTAAATTGAATGACTGGGTAACTGAGAATTTGTGTAAATACAATGTTACAATGGAGGAATTATTGCTGCAGAAATGAAGGTTGAATCATTGGAAAAAGTAATTGTGCCTTTCATTAATAAATCAATTATACAGATGATGTAAAATAATAAATAAAAATAAATAAAATAAAAAGTAAAATAAAAGAATTGGATTTTCATGGAAAATGTCATATTTAAGGGTTTCTTATACCCTACACACCCTACAAATGTTCCCCCAAAATAGGGTTGTATCGATTGTAAATGTATCTCTTGAAAATATTGGTATCAAAATAAAATTCAACACAAATAAGTTTCAGATATACAGATATAATATAACACCTAATTTTATAACGGTCGGTCCATAATTAGTCAAAGTTCTCATATAACATGCCCTTCGAAAATCACTGTAACATGTAGGTACATATATCTCTTTTATAAAGTGTTAATAATTTAGCACAACAAATATTTGCACATAAAAATATATGTACATATGTACATAAGTTATGCCAAAAAATATTTGGATGAACGGTCTATAATGTTTTTTAATTCTAAAAAGTAAAGCCTTAATTTGTTTTGATATTTTTTGAATTCTAAAGGACAATCTCATTTTCAGTTGTTCTTTTTTAAATATGATATATTAATTTGAATATAATTTTTGTCCCCACTGTGCAGCATTAGCTTATTTTTCCATTACAATTAGCATGAGTATATTTTCAAATACCGTTTTACTTGGGAGAATGAAATCAATTGACCGATATAAATTAATGACTCTTGTTATACCATTACACACAAATACTATTACAAATAAATTTGAGAATTTACCAAATTCTATCTCTGCATTGCACTCTTTTATTTATACTTGGAGCTATAAATAATAGTCTAGTGTTTAACACTCTTCACCACTAATGGGAAGAGCACATATCTATAATATTCCATAAAGTATAAGTAGAATAAAAATTCCCTATACTGAACTCAAAAATATGATATTGTCTTTTTAAAAAATGTAATATATACATATATCGAGATATTTTTGAGACAATCAACATCAAAAAAAGTTGATATTTAAAAAAAAAAAATCTTACGCCATTTTTTTTGGCCAACCATTTCTAACAAAAATTGTATACAGACAATATATATTTGTGCAAAAATCCAACTAATGGATTTTTTAAATACCGAAAATCATTAAAGTAAGCATAAATCCGTTATAGCTCCCATAATAATGCTGAATTTTATGACGTTCAGCGTTATTGGATGGAAATTCAATCACAATAAGCCTTAAGGTACGGTCACACTTGGCAAATATTTACACAAAAAAACGTAACCACTTGTTTTAGCACAAATTTGTTTGACGTTGTTTACTCTTACAAGAGTTCTGCAAGATCAAACAGCATCAAATAAAATAAAATTAAATATTGGTTGTGTCCAGTCTTAAATAAACGAATTTTTTTTTTTTTTTTTAATAAATAAACGAGTTCAAATATATTTTATTTAGTGGTTACGTCTTTTTCGGCAAATATTTACCAAGTGTGATCGTACCTTTAGAATTAAAGGCACAATATTTTATGACCATTGACCTTAATTAGGACAAAGTCCTCCATATAACAATAAAAACCAACAATATATTAAGTCGATATTGATTCGAATATACAGTGGAGGACACAAGGTTAGCACACTTGGTATCTGTTGTCAGTTAAAGCAAATATTTTCTGTTGTTCGTTATTTTTGAAAACCTTTTATTTTTCAAACGTGTTACATGTCACCCTTAGATCATGCCATTTCACTTTTTATTTTATTAATTTGTTGCATTTTGGTGGTTTTCTCTCAAGCAGACAACTACCCAAGAATACTATGGACAGTAATTTAGCATTAAATACTTGTATTCATAAACAAAACAAAAAATTTCATTTAAATCCTAATACTTAGTAATGCACATCTTCTGGGCATACTCTCCACCACAGCCATACAGCGATCTTTTAGAATTGCGTACCAAGCATTTTGAATTTCCTTCCACAAATCGGCCAAATTTTGGGTCATTTAATAGGTTCTCAATTGAATTAAGATCCGGAGATGGAACTGACCATTTCAACACATCAATATTATTTTGTTTCAAGCAACTGTTCACAGTTCGTTAGGTGTTTTCTTAGTGGCATATTGTCCACAGCGTATGTTATCATTGCATTTATAAGTATACTTTGACAACCATACTGATTCATTCGAGCATCGATCTTATATATAAAACCAACACCATGCCCATACACACTTTCCACACCATCACATTCCCACCACCGTACTTTATGGTCTTAGAAGTATACTTTGGGTTGTTCTGCATGCTTGGAGAACGCCATGCGTATATTTTTCCATCAGATCCGCACCTATAAAATTTTGATTCATCACCCCAAAGGATATTCTTTCACAAAATTATTGGTTTTTCTAAATGCTCATAAATCCGGAACTGTAAGTTCTTTTTTGAAATATGTGACTTATGCTGAACAATGCAATCTTTTAATTGCGTTGGAGCTCTCAAAAAGGGCTACCAATGAGGCTTTGTAAGTAAAGAGTAATGTTTACGGGTTGTTCTCTACATCTTGGAGGCTGTGTAACATTTTTATAAGTCCCCTAGGTCTGAATATGGCCTAATTTGTTGTAGATTATCTTAATTGAGAAAATTAAAATACTTACAATCTCGCCAATGCTGCTCCTCTAGAGTTCTTCTGGTGAATAACCTTACGCTGTTCCTCTGTGCACCACTTTGTTTTAGCCATATTTAAATAGTCTTTTGTTTCATAAAATATTTTCGAACTTATGAATTCCTAAAGCTTACCGCTAAAAACTAACAAAATATATAAATTAATTTAACTGTCTATTATCCCCAGAACACACACACACGGGTACAAATGTATCTACTTAAAATATTTGGCTATCCCAGACCTTTTTTCCTATATCTCTTGAACGAGGTAGAACTAAACTATTTGTAAAATATTAATATAAGCATTTAAAGAAATACTGAAATTGGATCATTTAATCCTTAGAAAGAGTCATAAGTTTATATCTACTAGGTACAAACTTATTCCGGGTGTGTATTCTCATAGAAAAAGTTGGATATGCATTGTACGGTTAAATTCAATTAACCACAAATGAATGAAAGTATTAAGAAAGAATGCAATTAAAAATAACGGAACATACTGGCCACACCAACGGACAAAAATTGCAATTAATAATTATAATCATATAAAAAAAAATATTTTTAATAACAGCATATATAAAATGTGCTAAACCTATGTCCACTACTATATATAAAAATTCAAAACCACAATAAACCTTAGAAATAAAGGTACATACAATATTTTATGACCATCGCCATTTAATAGGTCAAAGCTCTCATATAAGACACAAATCAAGAACAAAATCGTTCGAATTTGCATACTTTTTATATTGTATTTCAAAAACGTTTGCTTTCCAATCGAAATACACAACAACTCCCCTGGATTTTACAACTATCGATCCATAATTATGGATAACGCCTCTATAAAGCATACATTCAGAAATTGATTGATTTTGATTTTGTCACTTACAAGAGTATATACATATGTATATTCTGGTTCCTTTTAAAACGTTATTCTTAGAATCTATGACGGTGTAGCTTTGTCTGTCTGTCTAATAAAAGTTACTCCGAATATTACTTGTTGATCACAAATTTACCAAACAAAAAATTTAAAACATATTCATCTGCCCACCCTTCATTTCGAAACAATTTAATTTTGTTTTCGATAACTATTAAATCCCTAAATCTACACCATTTTCAATTGTTCTAATTGTATTTTAGAATTTTCTAATTGTATTTCAGAAGTGTTAAGTTAAGGTTGATTCACCAATTTGTTTCAAATAAAAATTTTGTCCAGATAAATTTTTTTGATTGAGAGTTTTTTGCAGCACGATTTATTAATTTCGAACGAATTAATTTCTGGAAAATCAATAAAAATGGAAAATTCTGAAACACAATTAAAAGGTTCTCAAATGCAATTAGAAATTTCCGAAATTCCTGAAATATATTTAAACATTTTTGAAATATAATTAGAAAATTCTGAAATTCAATTGGGAACTTCTGAAATATAATTAGAAGCTTCTGAAATACAATTGGAAATGGTGTAGTGTTCCGGTAAATACACAAAATTGCTACTCGTATTATATTGGTGGTCTAATATTCGGTATAGCTGAATATATTTTTATATTGTTATTTCAGCTTCTTAAATTCCGAAATTGAAAGTTTGATAAAAACATCGTTTTTTAACCGAAATAAAATAAATTTTTCTCTTAAAATGTAGGTGTAGAGGTGCGACATATATTCCAATTAGCGTTGTCAACTTGGTGCGTATCGTGTTTTTTTTTTAAATTTTGTGTGCGAAAAATTTCTTAATGGGTGCGCGGTGCGCTTTTTTGTTAATTTTTCCGAAAATGTGATAAAATCTTTATTTTTATTAATTTTTAATTGCAGTTTTTTAATAATTCATTATCATGAAATCTATACGATGAAAAAGAACCCCATTAAATCTATTTTAAATACGAATGTATTATAAATGAATACTTACTATCAAATTCGTCACATGAAGGTTATTGCTAAACCTGAATAGGGTGAAAATCTTGAAAATAAAAATTTTAAACATGGAAATAAAAATTCTTGTGTAGCCTGATGGTTTGGTCTACTGAACTGTAGACGAACAACCAGGGTAAGAGTCCCAGTGGAGCCCTAACAAATTTTATTGAAATAATTCCAATAGAAGTACTTAAAATAGAAAACAAACACAATTAAAAAAAAGTACCAAATATGTACTGAATTAGCCCTTTTTACCAATTAGTACTTCAGTTCCGAATAGCATATTGTGAGTTAAATTTTGAATGATTGAATACTTATTTTATCTTTCTTAGCCCGTTTATCTAAAAAAAGCTAAAAAAATAACAAATACAAACAAATTTGTTTATTTTTGTTAAGTGTTATTTTTAAAAAAATACTGAACTGTAGAAGACAGATTTATTGTTATATTTATAACATTGTTATTAATTTCCCTGAAGATGCTACACATTGTGTAGCGAAATATCGGAAAAAATAAAAAATAAAAACAAAAACTGACCTTAATCTCGAAAAATAAAATTGTTTATTTTATGTACTAATTGAGAATTTTTCCTCTTAGGAGTATTTGAAAATTTTTAAAAAATTTCTATTCGAAGTTTTACTTCAAGTCAAATATACAAATTGTTTGAAAAGTAAAAACTGAAGTAAAACTTTGAATAAAATTTTTTTTAAAAATTTTCAAATACTCGCAAGAGGAAAAATTCTCAATTAGTACATAAAAAAAGTTAAATATACAAGGTTTGAAAATAAACACTATTAGACACAAAGAATGCTGATGACGGCTTTAGCAGGCCAGAAAATGCATTACATTTTGCTAGTGTCTCTTTGTATATATTTTTGTAAGATTCTACATTTATGTTTTCCAACGGAAAGCTATGTGAAACATATAACAGAAATATACAAAAATAAATTGTAGTGTATACAATTGTTTTCAAACAATTTGTATATTTGACTTGAAGTAAAACTTCGAATAAAATTTTTTTAAAAATTGTTTATTTTATGTTAAATTAATTCAATATACAATTCAATAAAAAAAATTCTAAACTTGGTACGTTTTTTATTAAATGGTGCGTTTTGAAATTTCAAAGTTGACAACGCTTATTCCAATTAGTGAATGGTAAATCGACTTCGATTATGGTCGTTAATCGATTATTGCCTTCAAAAATCGATTATTTTGTAGTCGATTTTACACTACCAACTTTATATTGAAATCGACTTTTGGTGTCGATTAATCGAAAAATCAACCTGTAAAACTAAAAGCGCGGGTTTTTTTGGAAGTTGGTGTGCAAAAAAATAAAAGTAAAATTTAGTTAAACGTGATTAAAAGTGAAAAATGGCACCAAGCCACGTTTGGCAATATTTCAAAAAAAAAAAAAAATTATTAAACAGAAATATGCAAAACATTTTTTTTAAGTGCGGCTTTTTAAAATAAAACAAGTAAAGTATAGTCGGTCAAGCCCGACCATATAATTCCCTACACCCAGTATATGTATAAAACAGTTTTTCAGAAATGTGCGTTTTATGAAAGATATGACCTATTATGGATCGATCATCTAAAAATTTAGTGTTAGGATTTTTGTGAACATAAATATTGTGTATGTTAAACTTTATCTCGATATAAATACTTTTAAGATTTATGGAGGTTAAAGTTGATTACGGGGAGGGTCTTATATGGGAGTTTCGACTAATTATAAAATTAGGTGTCATTATTTCTGTATATTAGTTGTGTCGAATTTAATTTGACTACCAACATTCTTAAGAAATTTATGATCGTTAAAGTGATTTTCGGAAATGGGCCTTATATGGGAGCAACGACTAATTATGGACCGATCTGCACAAAATTTGTAGATGTGATTTGGCTTCATTGACCACTCATTTGTGATGAAACTTGTTTGGTTCCTTGCATAATTCGGGAGGACTTTTGTATGGGGCTATGTGAAATAATGGACCAATTTCCACCAGTTTCAATCCCATCCGTCCTTGGGCAGAAAAAATATCACTTACCAAATTTTATCAAGATATCTTCAAAATTGCGACCTGTACTCTGCGCACAAGCTTTACATGGACAGCCAGCCAGCCAGACGGACGGACATCGTTATACTTTAAGGTGGGTGTTGGACCAATATTTCAGGGTGTTACAAACATATGCACAAATCCAATATACCCTCCCCACTATGGTGGTGTAGGGTATAACAATTAAATAAAATTGCATGTTTTATTTTTTCAACAAAAACAAGTTGTAAACATTTTTGATTTTTTAGTTTAAAAAAAAAAAATTATAAAAAAATCGATTATAATAATCGAGTTGGTTGATCGAATAACCGAAAATCGATTATTAACATTTTATACCATTCACTAATTCCAATCTTACTTGTTTTATTACAATTTTATAAAGAGTAAACGAATCAAACTATATTGAGTACAGAGATACTAATAAATATTTATGTATACATACATATATTATATGTATATGTAGTTACTACAGCTGTAAATTGGTTTGTGAGTTGTTGAACATTTTAAAAATTTAAATACTCTTACAACTTGATTTTTCAGTTTAGTACTCAAAAAACATTCATTCAATCAGCAACGAGTGTGTTTAAGTGGTCAGATAAGCAATATAAACAAAAACAAACAAATTAAACAAAATGTTTAAATTGATTGAAGTAAAGCCACAACGTTATCCGACAAATCTTATAAATAAAGACTGGTCAAAACGTATTATACACCATCGAGCCGACCGTTTGGACTTTCTGAAAAAGGTGCATGAACTAGAGGTGTTTGATGATGATGTTTGGCTGGTAACGTTGCCGAAATGCGGCACCACCTGGATGCAGGAGCTGTTGTGGCTGGTGATGAATGATTTTGATTTTGAGACGGCATTAAAGACTGATTTGGAATTTAGATCACCATTTATGGAGTAAGTTTAGCTATCTAATATAACATTATAGGTCGCAATTTGTATTGTTTATAACACTTTGCTTTTAAAGAGATTTATTTGCAATATTTAGTTTTAAATTGTAAAACTATACAATTCTTATAATATACACCTTCTATGGTAGATTTGAGTATATAGTTAATGAAAACTTGGAGACAGCTTTTAAACCATTGGAAAATTTGACCAGACCCAGACTCATTAAAACTCACTTTTGTTTACCCCTACTGCCGGCACAAATCTGGGATAAAAAACCTAAGGTAATTACGACAAAGTAACCCTAAATATGTACTATATTGTAATATTAATAATTATTCTCAACTCAGGTCATTTATGTTGCCCGCAATATTCGCGATGCTTACGTCTCTGAATATTATCACACACGCAGTTTAGGAGTTTCTATGGGTAAAACCATTGATGAATACATTAATGAACAAATGACAGGTCCCACCATACAAGAACCATTTTCAAATTTAACCGAATTTCATGCGCTACGCAATGAGTCATGGTTGTACTATACCAGCTTTGAACGCATGAAACTTGATTTGCGTCAAGTGATTACAGAGGTCTGCAACTTTCTAAACAAAACTATAACGGAAGAGACAATGCAGAAAATGTTAAAGCATTTATCGTTTGAAGAGATGAAAAATAATGCAAAAACAAATCACATTTGGGAATTTGAACAAGTGAGAAAGAAGTTGGGTTTGCCCTACGAACATCATAAGTATGTCTTAAAACTGGATTTTATAGCAAATAAATTATTTCATTCATTTTTAATTTATGTTGTAGTTTTGTGCGTAAAGGTCAAGTTAATGGCTACAAAGAGGAATTATCTCCTCAAATGATAGAGAAATTGGATAAATGGGTAACGGAGAATTTGAGCAAACACAATATTACCATAGATGAGTTGTTGCTACTGAAATAATGTTAAAATTAATAATGAAATTTGAGATTGCTTTTTTTTTTGCTTCTTTTATGTTTTGAGATATTGTGTTCATTAATTTTAATAAATAGTATACATGTTAATTAAAACCCATACTTGTTGTTATTGTGTAAAATGAATTTGAAATTCCACAAACATAAATATGTACTACACTACACAATGGTGTAATTATACAAGGTGAGTGCAGTAGCACCGCTGACTGACTTTGTTTACAATTTACTTATGTCAAAAGTAATACTTTTTCAAGTGTTTTTGACAGTAGTAAATTATTTTACACAAATGAAATGCCTTTTGTTTCTGTAGTGTATTGTATTTGTTGCTGATTTGCACTCACCTTGTATAATTACATCATGTACTACACCAATTCAGAAAAACTAATTGAAATTAAGATATAGTTTTCTTGTTTGAAAAATACAACTTTTTGAAATATTTTAAAATTAATTTGGTTTTCATAATTTCTATTTGCTTTTGCTTAATATTAATTTAATTTTCTGAGTTTAAATTTGTTATTTTAAGTAACAGTAATTTTGTGTTCTTGATTACAATTTATATTTTATACCCTCCACCATCACAAGTGGTATATAGAAGTTTGTTATTGCGTCTATAACATTGAGAAATATTCATCTGAAATCCAACAAAGTATATATATATATATATGTATATACATACACCTGGGTTCTACATTTGTAAAATGAAGTGGCAGTGAAATCTTCTTTAAATTTGTGTGAAAATGATTTGAAAAGTAAAATATTATTTCAAAGTTAGTACATCGTAGAATAACAGTTTTACTCGTATTGTAGAGCGCCGTATAATTGTCTATATGGAATTCATAGAATTTGTAGTGAAATATAGAACCTAGGCGATATTCTTGATCCTTATAGAATTCTAAGTCGATTGAGCGATATCTGTCTGTCTGTCTGTCTGTGTAAAACACTCTCACGTCTAAAATACGTAGCCAAAATCAGCAAAGTTTACATGAAACCTTTTATGATTCTCCAAACCCGGTCGGTATTGAAAATTAGCAAAATCGGTGTTGTAGAATAAGAGTTATGGACAAAAACGTGTGACAATCTTTACCAAAGAATGATATTTTAAACCAGTTTTTTTTGCTATTTCTTTTAATTATATTACAGATAATGACATAAAATTTTGTATACGTTTTTAATATAATAAAAAAAGTAAGATTCGGTTTATGATTTTTCATAGCCCCCATACAAATTTCTTCCCGAAATATGGCTCAATTCCTATAAAATAGCAATATCATTAAAAATTCTGCAAGTATAAGCTTCATGCAACAAGAAAACGCAAAACGAAATTTTGATTATTTCAGTCCATGTTTCACCATAGACACCATATAAACTCCACTTCCGAAATTCAATTAAATATATAAATTATTTGGCCCATAATTCGGAGACGTCCGAAAAAGATATATATAATAAATAATTTTGCAAAAAAAGACACAAAAAAGAAAAATTTAAAAAAATATACAATTCGGTTTAGTGAGCCTATAAAGCATGTAATACCTCATAAATACAATTCGGATGACTGGATAATTCGGATTACACTCCTTCGGATTAGCGTATACAAAAATCATACTACAGGATATTGTGAATTTGTTTCTTTAATAATAATTTTGGAAATGGATATTTGATCATATCCTCCATATAAGGTCCACTTCCAAAAATCACTTAAATACCCATAAATCACTTATCAGTATCGGTGCCGATTCAAAATTTTACAAGAATCATTTGTATATATGACAAAATCAAATATTTGACCATATCCCCCATATAAGGTCCATCTCAAAAAATCTCTTAAATACCTACTCATACATACATATGTGTAAAACTCATTGTACCAAATTTTAAGAAGATCGGCCCCAAATTGGTCACTGCTTTCATATAAGGAACACTTCCAAAAAACAAGTTAACCCAAAAAAAAAAAAAAAATGTCTGATATATCGAACCAATATTATTATTTGCAGATCAAAAATTTTAATACAGAATCATAGTAATATCGGTTATACGATAATTACACTACTCGATTTTGCTGCGGTCAGTCCGTAATTGGCAATAGCTCCCAAACAATCATTAAGCTCTTGTAAATACCATAATTGAGATGGAATTCAACCAAAATAAGCCTCACCTTTTTTATACAATATTCCTTAACTTGTGTTAAATATGGAAAAATATTGAACCAATCGGGTAATGTACGAGTATAGCAATTTTTTATTTTTAAATTATTTAATTACACAAAAGACTGTTATAATAGACAGACAAACTATGTAAATAATGGTAAAAATTGGTAATTACATCAATTATAAATGATTAAAATTTAAAAACAAATTTTAAATAAATTATGTTTGTAATTATTTAGTTCTTTTATTCGACCTTTTTTTTATAAAATATTGGATATTAAAATATATAAAACATGTTTATATAAATATTAAAAGTGACCTAATTGCTTGAAAAAACAATTTATAAATTATGTTTGTGTAAATTTGCCTTTCAAACCAAATATATATTTGCTCTAAGACTAAATAAGGAATACTAAGCAAGGATTTTCTAGCCCTCACACCAGTGTAATTTTTGTAATTCTCATTATATTTGAAGGAGGGTATTTAAGATTCGGCACAGCCGTATACAACACTCTAAGATAAGACTTAAGACACAAACTTGATTGTGGAATAAACAAACTTGATTGTGGAATAAACAAACTTGATTGAGTAAAAAATAGATATGATAAAAACTTTGTGTCTTAAGTCTTATCTAAGCGAACGTTATCGTTCGACATCGTGGGCCAGGCGGTAAGAGTATGACTAATGATCTTTTTATACCCACGATCTAGCCATATCCGTCCGTCAGTCCGATAGAGCTTCGAAAAAAAGTCAAAGAACAATGGAATTTTTACCAAACAATCATCTGTAGTATGATCCACCGAAATGTGTGATATTAAAAATGAGCTAAATCGGTCCATTAGGATCCGAGTTATAGATCAATGTTTCTCGATATTTTCTTCAAATATAATGCATATAATCATCATGATATTTTGCGCACTTTATTTTTATTTATTCAAAATGGTAGGAATCGGTCCACGATTTCTCATAGCCCCCATACAAATGTCTTCCCGGAATATGACTTTATGGTACACAAATATCTATAGAAAACCCGTATCCATACACAATTCTGCAATAATAAGTTTCATGCAAAGTGAAATCTCAAAACGGTATTTTGTTCGTATAAAGTCCACTTCCGGAAATCCCATTATACAGATCACTATCAAGTTGGAATTTAACAGAAATAGTCCACATATATGAAAATCGTCATACTCAGTTTTATAAAGATACGTCCATATTTGACCGTAGCTCCCATATCAAGTCTACTGCCAGACTTAGATGAGTAAAAATCTCTTATTAACATGACTATCAAGTTAAACTTTTAGATAAATAATTCACATGTATGCAGATCTAAATCATTATACCAAATTTTATGATGATCGGTTTATATTTGGACATAGTTGTCTTCGAAAAATCACTTAAATTCGCATAAATTTCTTTTAAAAACCACTATTAAAAATTTAACTCAAATAATTCACATATATGTACATGTACCCGGTGTACCTCATTATAATATAAAATAAAACGTATTCATATATTTACAAACATTTATTTATTTAATTTTAATGTATTTATTGTAATACTTTAGTTTAGTGGGCGAGGCCATGGCCCTTTGTCCACTTACGTAGTCAAGAATTTATTATTTCTAAAGAATATCCTATTGTGAAAATTTAATGACAATCGGTCCAGTAGTTAAGACTATATTACGATTTTTAATTTTCCTAAAAAGGGGCGTGGTTCCACCTAATTATGCCAATATCATATGTATCACATATCATTGACGTAGATCACAAAATGCCCAAAATATGGCGATTTAAATTTTTAGGTTATATGGGCGGTGTCACCCGCATTTCTACAATCAAAACTTTATATAGCCTATTATTCCTTCCAGAGTCACACTAACATGCTGTGAAAATTTCATCAAAATCGGCTCAGCCGTTTTAGAGTCCATACGTTACATACATGCATACATACATTCAATTTTATATATATAGATTGTCCTGCAGAATTTCATGATGATCGGCCCGTAATAGGTCATAGCTCTAGATAGAGATTCGTCATCAACAAAGAAGATAACATGTGTTGCGTTAATGAGCCAAAGAGTAGCGGTAAATAATGAGGCGGCAAAATTAATCCAGCATATAAGCGATATACTTTAACACATTTGGATTAATACATAATCCAAACTTTGCAAGTGGGCTTTGACAACTTCTGAGGTCAATCTGGTAAATAAACTTTCAGTGAAGGGAGCTTTAGCGCTATTTGTAAATGTAAAACTCATATGCTAATTATTAAATATTGTTTAATAACTTTATCTATAAAAGTCTGTTTGTTTACAGTAGCGCGACTTTCTTCAATTGGATTTCTCCTAGAATAAAGTGTAGTTTTTAACCACCCATACATAATAATTACAGTGTACTCTCTCATAAGCGGACACCTAAGGAACTTACAAATTTGTCCGCTTATGAACGTAGTAAGTATCCGAAAACGATTTCTTTTGAGACTGAAAAAAGTGTCCGTATATGGGAGGTGTCCGCTTTAGTGAGGTGTCCGCAAGAGAGTCCACTGTACCAATAAAATAACGGGGTACCAAAGCACATCGTCTTTGGCAAGGAAATAAGTAAATATACTACACAAATATTAAATCTCAAAAAATATGCAATAAATTATTGGGGAGGGGGTAAGTAAACATGCAAATACATGTAAATGTTAAATTTAAAACAAAGACGTAAAAAAACATGCTGGGAAAAAAGGGGAATGTTTTTCCCCTTCTCCTCTCAAACCAACCAAAAGTCCGCTTCTGAATTTTTTCTATCAAATCAAATTTAAAATACAAGTGTACAAATTTTAGCCAACTTTTTGTGTCAAACACTGTCTTGTGCAGCGTATGAACCATTTGAGGCGTAGCCGTGGTCAACATTTACATGAAATCATCTTTAAACATTGAATTAGATAGATTGCTCTATCAATTCCAATAAAGATTTTATACATTTCTCTAAATTTTATGTATTTTATTTTAAATCAAAATCAAAAGCTCTAAAAAAATCACTCTTTATATATTCATATATTCACTATTTTACACAAACTGTGCCTTTGTAATTTACTAAGGGTTCATTGAATTAGTCCTAGGACTGATGCAATGTTAAAATAATCAGGAGCACATCTAATTATGTAAGAAGTGATATTCAAATCACTAGATCGGGGACCCGTCATTAAAGAAGTTATTGATTAATAACAAGGTCGAAAACTTGAAACAAAGTTACAAGTTCCAAACTGGTTTTCGAGTTTACACGCGAAGTGGTAAATGTTTTTTCCAAGCAGATACACACTTAGAAACGAAAGGACGTTTAATTTTTTTCCATCAGTGATGTTAAACTACACAACTTATTATATAATAGCATTTTATTTTTAATTTAACAATAAAATATTTTAAAGTTTACACAATCTTTGTTTTTTTTCTATGCATTTAAATTAATTTATAGTTTTTATATTTTATATTCACTTGCATTGAAATATTATTGTATTTATTTTTTTTTTGCACGTAATAATTATATATTTAGATTTTTGCACAAACCAGAATTATCTTTAACTTTACCTTTCTTATCACATTTATTATCAGTCGTTGAATCTGTATTAGTTTCTGAAACTGCCATGATCACAGATTAGAATATTATATCAACTGTTTTTATATTGATTTGAATTTGTACTATTAGTAATTTTTTTTCAATTTGAATTTATTTCTTTTATTTTTCAGTTGCACTTGATCAATTAATTGTTTATATATGGGTTCACTATATTATACGAGCTATAGAAATGCACAATGGAAAAATTTTCCTTTTAATTATTTTGTTTTATATTTGTATTTCTTTATTTATTAAAAAAAATGTGTATTTGTAGGCAAAAAACTATGATGATGCTATTTAATAAAATTGCATTGTTTTTGCTTTTTCAAAAGATTTTAATTAAAAATCACTATTATTATGCAAAGTTGCCTTGCACAAGTTCAAATTTAAACGTATGCCACCAAAAGACTTAAATAAACTGACAATTTATAAGAACTTACATTGATATTTAACATGGAAAATTCATTAAAATCTTAACAATTTCATTTTGTAGAATCATTTTAATTTATATGATGTCAGGCAGGGGTAATATAAAAAACAAATGAAATTGTTACAGTACTTTTTTTAAGTTTAAACAATAACAAAAAAGACGTGTAAGATAGATAAATTGTTTAAATAGAAATAGTATTTAATAAAGCCACCGTAAAGGACAGCAAAATTTCAAATTTGAAATGTTTGAGACTACCAAACAAAAATCTATAAAATACATTTGGCGTGCGCTGCTTATCTATCTTTTAGAGTTGTTCAGTTGTCATCTTAACGTATGTATGTATGTATATAAGTTTTCTGTAACTGCCTCATCTTCAGAATCACCAACATGTAGCGTCATAAAAGTTTAGTCTTCTTATCATCATCATCATCATTTATCAGGTTGTTATCTAATTTACTCAGTTGAAGTTTATCACACACAGAGTGAATTAAACGTGGTCTAACAAAATAGAAAATGTGTTTATCCAAAAGATTTTCTGCTTCATGTTCTTGTTAAATTGTATAAATCTTTCTTAAACTAGTATCAAGGTATTGTAAAATTAAAATATTGTTTGTTTTTTTGTGTTATAATTCGTATATTGTCACAAATTAACACTATTAATGCCAGTAGGTGTTTCAAATTTAAATTAAAATAAATTTAAAATAATTTTTTCTTGAATTAACAAGAAATTTACAAGTTTTTTATGACCACCACCAAGAAGATGGTCATTCCGTTTGTAACACATCGAAATATTAATCTTAGAAATAAAAACAATATACATAAATACATACATACAGTGTCGTGCAAAATAATAGCAACAAACTCTATACGAGGGTGCTTCAGAAACTTCTTAGCCTAGAACAGAAAGCGCGGTATAAACAGAAAAAAAGTTAAGTGTTTTGGAAACTTCCAGCTGTTAAACACATGTTAAATTTCTTTTCGATCTGGCAACTCTTTTATATAAAAACAGGTGTTCAAAAAGACGCATACGCGATTTTTTTACAATAGAAAAATTAGAAAATCGTGGTGTCATTAAATATTTAAATAAAAAACGTTTAACGGGACAAGAAATTGATAATGATATGGTGAATGTCTTAAGTGAAAGTGCTCCTTTTTATGCAATTGTAAAAAATTGGGTTGCTGAATTTAAACGTGGTCGTATAAGCATTGAGGATGAACCACGTAGTGGACGTCAAAAAACAGCAACAACAACAGAAATTGTAACCCAAGTGCATGCTAAGGATTTAAATGATCGACGAATAAAAGTGCGTGAAATAGCCAATATTATGGGCATCTCAAATGATCGAGTCCATTTAATTTTGCATGAAAAACTACAGATGAAAAAGCTTTCTGCAAGATGGGTGCCGCATAAGAATGAAAATTTCTCAAGCTTGTTTTGATCGCTTTAAGAAAAACAAAATTGATTTTAAGCGTCGTTTAATAACTGCTGATAAGACATGGATCCACCACTATACTCCAGAGATAAAAGAACAATCCCAGCAATGGACTGAAGCTGGAGGAAGTGCCTCAAAGAAGTCAAAAACCATTCAATCAGCTGGTAAGGTTATGACAACGATTGTTTGGGACTTCAAAGGTATTTTATTGATTGACTATCTGCAAAGAGGCAAAAGAATAAATTCAGCGTACTAGTGTAGCATTTTGTATCATTTAAATGAAAAATTCGAGAAAAACGTCCTGGCTTACAACACAAAAAAATATTTTTTCATCAAGACAACCCACCAGTTCATAAGAGTGTTTTAACAATGGCTAAAATCAACGAATTAAAGTAAGAGTTGCTTGACCACCCACCTTATTCTCCTGATTTAGCCGCCAGTGACTTTTACCTGTTCCCAAATCTCAAAAAATTCCTAGCTGTTTATTTTTTTTAATTTGTAAAAATAGTGTTTGTTGCGATTGTTTTGCACAACACTGTACATGTGTAGAAATTAAAAATGCAACATTTTTCAAATGTTTAGCTTTTATTTTGCAACATTTGTAAAGAATGATTTGTTCACTTTCGTGAAGACTTTTGTTTTGGCCTGTTTCATGTAACATGTTACTGTTAAACATGTTCGGTTTGGTCTATAATTTAGCCATGAATCGACTTACAAACGTACAATGCTTGCAGATTATGGAATTATATTATCAAAATTGATGCTCAATTAAGCAAGTAAATCGTGCACTTCTTCCATTTTGGGCGGTTATTCAAAATTTTGTGACTAAATTTCGCACCTAATTTACATTAAACCACCAACACGCATACTTACAGTGCGGACAGAGGAAAATATTGCAGCTGTATTCGCCAGTGTTGTTGATGACCCTGGCGCCGTTCGCAGCAATTGGGCCTCTGTTACTCCGCTACGTGGAAACTTAAGCGGAAAGGTTTGGATGTAAAACTTTTTCAAATACACTGTTTGGCGTAGATTATAGGCTGTTGGCACCATTGGACCGTATTTTCTGAAAGACGACGGTGACACGAACATTAATATGAACGGCTTGCGCTACCGAACGATGATTAGCTGACATGTGGTTTCAACAAGACAGTGCCACATGCCACACAGCACGTGAAACAATGGCCCAATTGAAAGGCTATGTTAAGGGTAATATTTATCGAGACAAGCCCGTAAAAATTGACGCATGGAAAGCTAATATTCGTTAGATACCTAACGATATGTTGGAGAGAGTATGCCGAAATTGGCACCAGCGTTGTTACCTATGACCATCTTTGTGGCAACTTCCCAACCACTTCTAAATATATGTAGGTAGATGTTAACAGCTATTATAACATATGGCCGAGAATTGCCATGATGGAATATAACGCTTTCATATCTGGCCGCAAATTCTGGACGTTTTTCGGAAAATACTCGTTTCAAACGAATCAGTTGCATTTGGCACAGTTTTCCAGTAATAGTCTGGTTAGATGTCAGCAGCTCTTAATAGCACTATTTTGGTATCACTAAATACAGAGCATTACTTTAGCGCCATGTATATTTGGATTTGTTGTCGATTAGGCTCTTACCCTTCGGGTTGTCGTAATGGATCTATTTTTTATCGCAAGTTATGATTCTGTACAAAAATGTTTTCTTTTACAGTTTTAGCAGCATATCGGACGAGTTTGCCCGATTTTCAAAGTCTTTTGGATTCAATTTTATGATACCCAATTGTCCCTGTTTTTAGATGAAATCTGCTGCTGACAAACTTTTTGAAATTGCTGATTCCAGATTTGTTTTTGATTCCCAAAGATTTTGCAAGCTCTACTTGAGTTTGATAACACTCTTTATAAAGTAATGCCAGCAATTCTTCGCCATTAGTCTTACTTACTTCAAGTCTTGTTCACCCAGTAAACAATTTATTGCCCTTAACTGAATTTGTCTAGTTTGGACAACTGTTGTTGCTATTATGTTCTTGTTTGTGCAACGAAGTCAGAATATATTTTCTGTGGTCAACTTTTATCAATTTTACACTTGTTCTCACAACTGTCTTAATCTTATCATCAAATAAAAACACCTACATACATACAAAACTTTTCTAAATTATTTTATTTAGTTTATTTTACGAAAAATGTTAAGGAAATTTTTATCATTTACTAAAAATTAAATATTTACTTAATGACAAGTAAATTTTTGACGTCAGATTCTCATAAAGACACGATAAGCTGCCAAAAGCAAATAGAAATTGTTGGTTTTGCTTAAACCTACAAACATCTTAATTCATTCATATTAAGTGATGAAATTAAAAAAATCTTTGAATTCATACATCAATTAAAAAAAAATGTGAAATTATTAAACCTAATTGTTCAACCTTTTAGTTTTTGATTTTAGTTGTAATTTTATTAAGAAAAATTTTGTGAACTTTACAAATTTTTTCCCTAAACAAAATAAATACAAATTTGTAACTCAAACTTAATAAAACTACAATTAAAATAAATTATTTTATATTAAACACATGGTTTTGTTTGTTGTAAATGTTTAAATAAAAGTATATTGTTTAAAAAATTATTTTATTTATTCTTAATAAACGTATAAAAATTATCATATAATCACTTCAAAGCGAGTTTGTTGGAATCCGGTAGGAACAAAGATGAAACAAAAGACACTTTAAATAATATATTTATTTAATTTAATTAAAAAAAAAAATAAAGTAAAAACAAGCAATTACCTGTCATAACTCCTCCAATTAGTAGAAACGATGGTGTACAGCCCATAGACATAAAATAGGAAATTAGTATATTGCCCAAAAGAGAACCACAACGTCCACATGTCATAAGCAGCGTTGTCAACTTTTGTTTTTTTTTAATTTTTTGTGCGAAAAATTTCTTAATTGGTGCGTGGTGCGCTTTTTTGTTAATTTCGGTGCGTTTTTTAATTTTTCCGAAAATGTGATAAAATTTTTATTTTTACTAATTTTTAATTGCAGTTTTTTAATAATTCATTAACATGAAATCTATTTTATTTTATTTTAAATACGAATGTATGATAAATGAATACATACTATCAAATTCGTCACATGAAGGTTATTGCTAAACCTGAATAGGGTGAAAATCTTGAAAATAAAATTAAATTTTAAACATGAAAATAAAAATTCTTGTGTAGCCTGATGGTTTGGTCTACTGAACCGTAGGCGAACAACCAGAGTTAGAGTCCCAGTGGAGCCCTAACAAATTTTATTGAAAAATTCCAATAGAAGTACTTCAAATAGAAAAAAAAACATAATTAAAAAAAGTACCAAATATGTACTGATATTAGCCCTTTTTTTTTACCAATAAGTACTTCAGTTCCGAATAGCATATTGTGAGTTAAATTTTGAGTGGTTACATGCTTATTTTATCTTTATTAGCGTTTATCTAAAAAAAAGCTAAAAAAATAGCAAATACAAACAAATTTGTTTATTTTTTTTATTTTTGTTAAGTGTTATTTATAAAAAAAACCCTGAACTGTAGAAGACAGTTTTATTGTTATATTTATAACATAAAAATATATTATGTTAAATTAATTCAATAAACATTTCAAATAAAAAAAATTCTAAACTTGGTGCGTTTTTTATTAAATGGCTCGTTTTTTTCTCCGCGGTCATAAGCAATATAATCACCATTGTAGGCACTTAATCTCTTTTATCATTGTGTGTTTTTTTGTATTGAAATGTTGGATTAAATTACCGGCATTTTCATTTACATAATTTAGTTAAACTTTTGTTGGAAGGCTTTGTTGTTTTGTGTAAACTAATGCTAGATTTTTATTTACCAGCTAACTGACTTTGTTTATTTACTTTGTGACGCTGAAGCCAATTAATGGCAGCTCTAAATTCGCTTTACTTAATGTAATTCCTGCTAGTGTTTGGTTTCCATAAGTATTTAAGCCATCTAGTTAATTGCTGGGCTAACTTGAGTACAGCTTTAATTTTATTTGTGAGATGCTACTCGTAGACAAGTATTTATGTAATTCAAACAGTTCTGTTTATAAAAGTAGCGAGGCATGTAATGCAGTGTTCCTCGCTAGTATTGTTCAGAATACGGAGATTTTCGGCTATTTACATGTACACAACACGATCGCAAACAATACTCACAACAAGAGCGTAAAAATACAAATATTTCATTCATGTTTTTTCTTTTTCAGCTCATTTTTGTTGTTGTTTTCAGTACAGCAATCACATAAATGCATACATTGCATACAAATGTATACAAAATAACAAACAAATTTTTAATTGAGGTTTATTTAAACATTACATGTTATTTCCCAGCAAACCATATGAGTCCGAAAAGAGTCTTTTCTGACACCTTTTTCGGAGCGTTAACACTCTTTATGAGCCCAAAAAACAATCATAATTGCTCCGAAAACCTTCAGAAAAGAGGGTCATTAGTTTGAAAATGGTCCGTCAGAAAGAGCTCTTAGATAATGTCAGAAAAGAGTCTTTTATGAGGGGTTTTTTGGGCTCTTAAAGAGCTCTTAGATAATGTCAGAAAAGAGTATTTTATGAGGTTTTTTTTGGGCGCTGTGTAATCTTGTTTTTATCATTCTTGTGTGTTACAGCTATGTTTTTTTTTGTTCAAAGCACAAATAACAGGACAACAACGCTTTGGTACACACATAATTAAGTGGAATTTCTGAGTCATACTGCGTGCCGACTCAGGACAGTAACAATTTCGCTCCGAAAATGCTCTTTTGTTGGACTCTTTTCTGACTCCTTTTTCGGAGCGCTCCTAGAATGGTATGCTGGGAAATAATAGGACAACAACGCTTTGGTACACACATAATTAAGTGGAATTTCTGAGTCATACTGCGTGCCGACTCAGGACAGTAACAAGCAAATTTTTCTTTCGCTCCGAAAATGCTCCTTAGTTGGACTCTTTTCTGACTCCTTTTTTCGGAACGTTTCGAAAATGCTCTTTTGTTGGACTCTTTTCTGACTCCTTTTTCGGAGCGCTCCTAGAATGGTATGCTGGGTTATTTCTGTGTAGTGTCACCTATACATATGCAATTACTAAATCCTCTCTTTCTGCGGGACACTGATGTAAATCAGAGGTAGGCAAAGCGTAAAATTAGGTTCTGTGTGTGAGCGAACTACCAGCAAACATAAACATAATTATATAAATTATACAAAACAACTTAGATAGGAAACATACACTCACAATATATTTTCCGTAACATATAAGAAATTAACAACGAGATTGATATACAAACGGAACTTCTAATACTTCAAAAGCTGATTACATGCAGGTTACCAAATGCATTATCAATTATAAAATATTTTTCGTAGTTCATTATTAATTTGAAATGTTTGTTGGGAAGTATTTCTGAAAAAAATATTAAAGCATCCGCCGCATGTGCACACATTGCTGTCTCAGTGACGACTGAATGAAAGAGATTAAGTGTATGTGTCAAGTGCTTTCTGCACAATTGTGCTATAGGCATAGTTGCCAGATAAATAAGGGTTCAAATCGTCAAATCTTGAATAAAAAATCGTCAAAATGCATTTTTCAAAATCGTCAACTAAAATAAAACTTTTTATCAATTCAATATTTTATTTATTTTTTAAATTAATTTTACATAAACAAAAAGTATAAAAAAAAACAAAAAAAAATTGAATATGTTTAAGGGATCGATAAAAGTTTAAAAAGTAGTTTTAAATGTCAATATTAAAATAAATAAAAGTAACAAATACCAAAACAAAACACAAAAATTTATGTAAATGGAAACCAAAAATAAGTAATAAATTACTTTTCAAAATATAGTTTTTAAAATCAATTTTTTAAGAAATTTTTATCAATGTTTCTTAAATATAATTGAAAATTTTTATAATATAATTGGAAATTGTGAAGTTTAGTAGATTTAATTTTGTAGGTACATTTCCCTATTAAACTTTTTAATAAGCTCAGGTACAACATTCATATTAAAACAACAACATTTATTTAGTTTTAAAAAATCTTTAGTGAATAAAATCCCTTCCAAAGAAGACGTTCCTAACCTATTCCTAATTTTTGTTTTGTTTAAATTTACCTGACTAAATAATCGTTTGACATTTGCCGAAGAATGAGTTAAAACTAAAATTTTTTGTATAAATTTGGTTAGGATGGGAAACAAGAGATTTGAACCTTTTCTTTGAATTTCAGAAATGTGTTTCCAAAATTCCAATAAATCTTTTCTTTTTCCGAAACCAGATTATAAATTTTATATAAGAAAAAAGTGTTGCAAATCATTTATACTGAAAAATCGTCAAATAGGGGCAAAGATCGTCAAATCGTCAAAGGGTAATTTTTGACACCAAAAATCGTCAAAATGACGATAAATCGTCAAATATGGCAACAGTTGCTATAGAATGCCGACCTCTGATGTAAAGGTTGTTTTTTTCAGATGTATAGAACTTCAACACAGTTTTAACTGGCGGCCATTTTGTCAGCTGTCAAGTGATTTATATTTAGTTTGGTTTGGCATATCAACATGAATCACAGGGTAAATAGAGGTGGCACGAAAAGGAAAATAATGAAGTTTTATACTTGTCTCTTTCTTTGTTTTCTTTATGTTCCTATATTTTTGGCACAGAGTATTTTTGTATTTTTTGATACAATCATAAAAAACTGCGTTTATATCCACAAACTCCACAAAGTATAACAATTATTAAAAAATACGATTTAGTAACTTATTGAAATCACAAACATATAAACAAAATTTCGATTTAAATATTCTGGGCCCAAAATAAGATTGTTGTTGATCTCGATTTTAATAAGCAAATTTTGTTTAGCGATGAAGTCACTTTTGGTTAAATGAATACAACAAAACTGCCATATTTGAAGTGATGATAATCCTCAAGTGTATGTTGAGACACCGTTAATCTAGAAAAACTAACTGTTTGGTGTGCTTTATAGGCTGCTGGAGTCATTGGTCTGTATTTCTTTAAAAATCAAGCTGGCCAGACCGCTATAGAGCCATGATTACTGCCTTTTTCGTTCATCGTTTTAAAAATCATGATAAGCAGGAGTTGTGTTTTAAACAAGGCGGCGCAACCTGTCACACAGCTCGTGCGACAATTGATTTATTGAAGGAAACGTTTGGTAACCGCATAGTTTCACGTTTCGGACCCGTGAATGGTGCTCCACAATCGTTCGATTTAACGACGCTGGACTATTTTCTGTGGGGATTTGTGTAATCGCTAGTCTACGCCGATATGCCTGAAACGATTGACAACTTGGAGGATAACATTCGCCGCTTTATTGCCGATATACGGCCACAAATGTTGGAAATAGTCAACGAAAATTACACCTTCAGATTAGATCGAGCTGATGAAAACCAAACATATTAACAAACTTTTTCTCAGAGTTGTATATTAAGTACTATTTTATGTATACATGTATACATGGGAGCACGTGTTTTTTTTTTTGGATATTGCAAAGGTAACCACGTGCTCCATAATACAATTAAACAAATAATACCCCAGATTATGCTTAATTTAGTGCCATTAAGAGTAAGCATGTAAAAGAATATTTTTATGCCAAAATAAATATATATTCATTTTCTTAGTCGTTTGGTAATTGCCTTCATAATAATTAACAAGTTATAGTTTATATTCCTACGTGCCACCTATTATGGCACGAACTTCATAAGATTGAAGTTCATAAGATTGAAGTTCGTGCGGTTTATTTTAGTAGAATTTCATCTTAATAACGATATTTATAAGAATTTTGTGCATATTCCAGTTATAATCAAGAATTTACACTTGGTTTATATTTTTGCAGCGTGTAACATAAAGCGTTTTACTTTAGCACACAATAAATTAATTATAAAAAAGATTTTGGCTTTTTGAAACGTCAAAATTGTCACCTCTGTATAATCTGTGGTTGTTCTCTGAAGTTTCAGCTTTGGCCAATTATGAACCAACGTTCACAAAAGCCAATAGTGTAATTTTTACATACTTATAACTGATCTGATATCTTTTATGAGAAATTTCCTAGACTATTGAATAACAATTGAAAACAAAATTATCAATGATGGCAGTCATTATTGGAAAATATAAAGACCAATAATTGAATACAAAATTGGACTATGTATATAACTACCAATGATTGATGGCAAAATTGGGTTGTACTAAAAAATTTTATCCTAAGATTAATGTTTAAATTGAAAGAAGATTGAAGTTAAAATTGGATTTTTTAAAAATATAGGATTGAAGTTGAAATTGAAGTCTTTGAAGGTCTAAAATTTGAAGTTAAAATTTGAATGTTTTAAATCTTATTATTGAACCTAAAATTGTAGTGTTTAAAGATCTACGATTGCCGAGTGATCAAGAGGTTGTCACAATGAGACCAATATGTTGGACCCAAGTGAGCTGTCCCTGGAACTTACACTAACCTAAGATCTACGAGTGATGTTAAAATTAGAGTATTTCAAGATGTAAAATTGAAGTTAAAATTTGAATGATCTAAGACTTAAGATAGAGTTAAAAATGGGGTGTTTAAAGTTTGATAATGAAATTAGGATAATTTAGAAGGAATTAGGAACTTATGAATAATCTACTCTATATTATATATTTAACGGAATAAAAAAGCAAAAATTGGTTGAAAATATGCAATTATCTTTTATGAGAAATTTCATAGACTAATTCAAATGTCAAAATTGCATAATATTAAAAAATTTAATCAAATTGAAAGACGATTGATGTTAAAATTGGTGTGTTTAAAGATCTTCGATTGAAATTAAAATTAAAGTATTTAAAGATCTTTAATTTTTAAGAAATAAAAGATCTTTAATTGCAGTTGAAATTGTATTATTTAATGACCTAATATTGATGTTTAAATTGATGAGTTTAAAGTCTTACGATTGAAGTTTAAATTATAAGATGATTAATAAAAAATTTGGACTATAAAAATACCAAGGCAATGAAGGAAAACTTACACTACATAAAGACAAACAAGTAAGAGTTTATATTCGGCTGTGCCTAATCTTATATACCCACCACCAAATCACCTATTATGGAGATTTATAAGAGATTTATGCGCATTTAAGTGATTTCCGGAAGAAGACTTTCTATGAGGGCTACGGTCAAATATGGACCGATCATCCTGAAATTTGGTACGACAATTTAAATGTATATTTTGATTATGCATGTCAACTTTTAACTTGATAGTCATTTATTCGAATTTTAGTGATTTTCGGACTTTATATTGGGGCTACGGTTAAATATGGACCGATTATTATGAAATCTAGTAAGACTATTTAGATATACATACGGATTACTTGGGTAGAAATTCGACTTCTTAGTAAATTTTATAAGAGATTTATGCGAATTTTATTGATTTTCGGTAGGCTTTATATGGGGGCTACGGTCAAATATGGACCGATCATCATCATATTGAGACGGACGATTTTTGTATACGTATGGATAATTTGTGTTGAATTTTAACTGGATCGTGGTTTTTACAAGGGATTTATGCCCATTTAGTGATTTTCGGAACTGGTCTTTATATGGGGTCCGAACAAAACAAAATTTCGTTTTGCGAATTTTTGCTGAATTTTGTATTAATATTTAAATTTTATAGGCATTTATTTATCATTAAGCCATATTTTGTGAAGATATTTGTATGGGGGCTGTGAGAAATCATGGACCGATTCTTACTATTTTCCTCATAATTTTTTCTTTTATCATAGAAATAACGTGTACAACAATATATTTAAAAAAATTGCAAGAAAAATGTTTAAAAATATTAAATTTTTATGGAGGTTGTCTCACATTTTGGTCCATAACTCTTGTTCTACTATACCGATTTTGATGATTTTTAATACCAAACTGCTTAGGAGAATTATAACCGGTTTTTTTTGTAAACTTTGCTGATTTTGGTTGTGTCTTTTGGACGTGAGAATGTTTTACACAGAAGGACTTAGAATTTCATAAGGATCAATAATATATATACTTTGTTGGGTCTCAGATGCATATTTCTCAGTGTTACACACGGAATGACAAACTTATATACACTCTCATTCACCACTTATGGTGGTGGAGGGTATAAAAAGATCTACAATTGAAGTTGATTATGATTGAAGGCAAACTGTAACTAAATAAAGACTTATGATTGAAACTGAATTTATCTCAAATGAATTTGAGACTGCAGTGGAAAATCAAGTCCAGGTGGCGTTTATCTGGATATGAATTATTTTTGTCTAAGTATAACAGTGTGAGATTTTTCGAGGTTTGTGAAAGAAGCAACATAAACAACAGGGGCCAAATTACCGCATTCGTGATCGAATGAGCTATCGTATTTAAAAATAATTTCGATATCGAAATTATGATAAAATGTACTAAATTTATTGCTCGATATCTAATGCCATAATCTCAAATAAGAAAATTACGATAAATTTTACTCGATATCGAATGCGGTAATTTGGCCCCAGGCAACAAACATACATACGTAAAATAATTAAAATAAAATTTAAAATTTATTAAAATATTATAATAACTAGCCGTTTGTTTTTTATGAAATAAATTGTTTAGTTTTCTAATAATGTTTAAATAAAACTGTATGGTTTAAGAAAATATGTTTTATTTATTCTTAATAAACGCATAAAAATTATCATATAATCACTTCAAAGCGAGTTTGTTGGAATCCGGTAGGAACAAAGATGAAACAAAAGACACTTTAAACAATATATTTATTTAATTTAATTAAAAAAAAATAAAGTAAAAACAAGCAATTACCTGTCATAACTCCACCAATTAGTAGAAACGGTGGTATACAACCCATGGAGACAAAATAAGGAAATAAGATATTACCCAAAAGGGAGCCACAACGTCCACATGTCATAATCATTATAATCACCATTGTTCTATAAATACATTAAAAGACAAACGTACTAAGTACTTAATCTCTTTTATCACTCACCTGGATTTTACATTTGTAAAATGAAGTGGAAGTGAAATTTTCATTAAGTTTTTGTGCTAAATTTTGTGGGAATGATTTGTAAATTAAACTATTATTTCCCGTTTGGTTTATTTGATAGAATAAGAGTTACACTCATTTTCTAGAAAGCCATGAAGTTATCTATGTGGTATTAAAAAAAATTTCAGTTTCACTTCGTAGTACCTAAGCGATTGTGTTTTCTTGTATGTGTATGAAAATGTTGCAATAAATTACCGACATTTTCATTTACATAATTTAGTTACAACTTTTGTTGGAAGGCATTGTGCCTTGCTAGGTGTTTATTTACTAGCTAACTGACTTTGTTTATTTACTCTGTGTTGCTAAAGCCAATTAAAGGCATCTTGGAATTTGTTTTACATAATTTAATTCCTGTAGTGTTTGGTTTCCATAAGTATTTAAGCCATCTAGTTAATTGCTGGTCTACTACACAGAACTTATGAATTCTATTTAAGAGATGCTAGAGCAAGTATTTAATTCAAACAGCTTTGTTTATTGTATAACAGTATAACAGTTTATACAATTTAGTATACGTTTTGTTTTGGGTTTTAAGCCAACCTAGCTATAAAGTGTTGGAATAAATAATACTTAGGAATTGATTCAGAGTCGATCTGTAATCTGGGTGTTAGACTAATATTTTTAGGCGTTACAAACATCAGTACAAATCCATATATGTATATCATATATCCTCCCCACTAACAACTAACTAACAAAATATCAAGAAGGAATGAAATTCCATATCGGTTGAAATACGACTATGTTCCAAACTTGTGGGATCTGTGAATCGTAGGTGCGAATAAATATTAAAGATGTATGGAGGTTCAACTAAATATTAATATATATTAACATTATCTAATGTAAAATACGAGTATATAGGCAGATTGGCAGGAAGTTAAAAATAATTCTGAAGAAAATATATAGTTCTTAAATTGTTTCCAGCTTTATGAATAAAATTATATTGAAAAGTAATGTTAGTTATTATGTTTTTAATGTTCCTCATATACATTTTGTATTATTCTAATACAGGCATATTTATTTTTTGTATAAATTTTAAGCTGTATGACATTAGCAGCCATAACTATCGCCCAACTTTGCCCATCTTTTGTAGTTCTTAGTAATTGCTTTTTGAGAGGGTGAGTGGTAGAATTGCATGGAGCGAGTATTTTTCTATTAGCGCAAAGTTAAATTGTTACTTTGTTCTTCGAGACCTTCATATTCGAGAACATCCTTAAATGTTTTATCATAGCTTTTTCATACCCTTCACCTTCATGAGAAGGGTATATATAAGTTTGTCATTCCGTTTGGAATTTTCACAATATAATTTTCCGACCCTATAAAGTATATATATTCTGGATCCTTGTAGATAGCGGAGTCTATTAAGCCATGTCCGTCTGTCTGTCTTCAATAATTCTGTCAGACATGCTTTCGAGAAGTTTGCTATTTAAAATCAGTAAAATCTATCCATAAATAACGGAGATATGAGCAAAGATCCGAGACAACCTCTAAAAATTTCATCAAAAAAACTATTCATGTTAATATTGTTACGAACAAACTCATCAACAGATGGCGTTGTATTAATATTGTTATGAGCAAATTCATCAACAGATGGCGTGTTTATCGACATAATTATGCATCCACAACAAAGGTGAAGGGTATATACATATATTCGGCATAGCCGAATATAGCACTCTTACTTGCTTTTAATACCAGATAATATCTGTAGTTACATATATTATATTGTACTTATAGTTACGTAGATAGCCAGCATTTGCAAGGAATTCGCTACTATTAAGCCTTTGAAGTGATCTCTATATGGTGCTATGTCAAAATATGGACCGATGCATAGAAATCATCGTTGTAAGATTTCACTTAGCATGAAACTTATTTTTGTAGAATTCTGCATGGATATGGCTTCTTTATAGACATTTATGTACCATAGAGCCATATTACGGGGATACATTCGTATGAAGACTGTAAGATATCGTGGATCGATTCCTAACATTTTTAACAAGACTTGTCCTTCTATAATAAAAATATAGTGTGCAAAATTTCATGATATTATTGGATTATATTTGGAGAAAATAGCCAAATATATCTGAAAAATATCGAGGTTGTATGTAACTTTGGTCTATAACTCAAATCCTACTGAAACAATTTTGCTCATTTTCAATATCAAACATTTTGGTGGATAAAAGCATGATTTTTAAAAATCTCATTGTTCTATATCTTTTTTTCGAAGCTCTATCGTGCCAGACAGACAGACGGACATAATATACCCTTCCATATTTTTAGGGGTTTGAAACTGTGTTTCTTTATAAGTCCCAATTTACACGAATCAATTTTTATTAAGAAGATTGATACAGTTTGTTCCTGGAAATTTCTTTTGTATTCACACAGCACAATTCTTATTTCTTAAATCGCTCGTACTTTTATATTAGAGTATACACACATTTGTATACATATATGTAGGTAATACAATTAAGAGAGTAACACGAATTGCTAGTACAATCAAGTGTGTACTCGTCTTCTCTTCCCCTCACCCCGATGTCTAAAAGGTAATCAGTTTAGCTTAAATAATTGCTTCGTGTAAATTGGGACTAATATAATGGCAATAGTAATTTTAAATATTTATTTTACTACTTTCTCATTTAAAACCTTGTAAAGACAATCGAATGATTTAGCATTAATTTTACAATTTTAAATCTAGATTTTACAAAAAAAAAAAAAAAAAAAAAACAAAAAAAAACAAAAAAAAAACATTCGATTGGTTACAAATGATTGGGTCAATGTATGCAATGATAAATATATGTATAGCTAATAAAATAAAAACCAATGCAATACCTCATTTTTGTGGGAAATAAATTAACAGATGCACTGATAACAGCGGTGACCGCAATACAAGTTGCGCTAACAAACATAGCGGCCAAAACTAAAGTCATTAAATGGGAATTAGAAAAGTACAATGTTACACCTGCAGGAAAGGCCGTGCATAAAGATAATTCTGTAAAAAAAGATGAAATACATGAATATTATAAAGCAAATATTTAACAAAGCAACTAACTTAAAACATTATTATAGCCCAATTTATTAACCACCATAGTGACTAGAACATAGCAAGAAAAGGATATAATGGCCACCACAATATTGTCACTATACGAGCTGGCATCTATGTGCTGTAAGACACGAGTCAACAAAACAAGATTACATATTAGTTTAATTTGATCGAAACTTAACTATAGCAGACAACTTGCCACATCACAATTAGTCACTTGTTGACCAGACGCTATTATTAGTGTCTTATTGTAATTATACTCCAACACTGTGCACATACTAATGCTTTTATTTTTCTCTTTAAATTCCTTCATGGTGACAAAGATTTGTGGCAGCCATAAACGTAAGGAATTAAGCCTACAGGGATTGATACAAAAATATAATAAAAAAAAATGTTAATTTATATTGAGGAAATACAGTGCACTCGGGAAAACGTCAACGCTCGTTTACGTCAACATCCCAAAATGTCAACCCTTCTTTTTACATTGCCTACTCTAAAACGTCAACCCAACCACAAAGCTCTAAAACGTCAACTCTGAATAAAACGATATTTTCAATTTAGCAGCAGTTAAAATACACATACAAATTTTGACAGCTCAATTCCAAAACATGCTAAGTCGAAAAAGTTTACAGGCGATATCTAAAACACCATATGAGGAAGAACTTTGTTGTTTATAACTATTGATTGGACTAGCCAATCACAACCAAAATTTGACAGAATTTAAGTTGAAAAAATCTAAATTAAAAAACGCAAAAAAATTAAAAACATGTTAAGTCGACATAGCATGGTTTGGAATTGAACTGTCGATTTGTACACACACATATTTATTTTATGAAATAATTTCAGAAATTGGGGATGCCACTTATAAGTAGAATAGAAAAGAAGTTACAACTGTATGTATGGAATAAAGTAAGTTTTACGTTTCCCGGAAAGTGAGACAGATCCGGAGGGAGATATTCCGTTAAATATACTGAAAGAATATAAGCATGAACTCAGAAGCTCAGCAACAAATGGAGCTTTCAGTTGATCTACTTAATGAACTAAACCCTCAGGTTTGTCGATTTTTACAATTGTTTTAACAACACAGGTAATTTTTAATTTTTTTTCTTTAGGTTGACTATACAGTATCATACATTCAGGAGTGGAATGAAGATATTTTGCTGTATAATGTTTCTAATTCGTGTGAAATTGAGGAGTCAGAAGTGATGGATGATAAGGAGAACGATTTACATACAAATGTGCAGACAATAAAACCAAACGAAGCTGTCGAAATATTAAACAGGGCTTTGGATTGGACTTAATGCGAGAATGTTGAGCAAAATGACTTAAATGTATTAAGACGTTTAAGAAAGAAGGCTCTCTTCCAAGTGTTGGAAAGAAAAAATAACAGATTTTTTTTTAAATTCATATGATATTAAAGTATGATCTCATTTAAAATGTATTCTTTTGGTTCTAGTTGTCTTCTATGGTTCTAGTCAGGCTGAAAGCCTTTTTTCTTTCTTTTTTGAACTTGTTTATGTTTAGCTTTAGTTTATAATCAATAAAAACGTTTAAAAGCACATTGTCGATATGTTTTTTATTTAAAAATTTTACATTCGTAAACGTCAACAATTTTAATTAGTTGACGTTTTCCCGAGTGCACTGTATATCTTTACCCAAAAAGTATGCAAAATAGCATGGTATATACTAGTAACGATAGCTTTAGGTAGGGATTGGAACACATGGGACGCAATTGTCGTAAACCTTCAATAAACTGCTCTTTAGCCTGCTGACGTCTATGGGCCAATGTGTTATGTGTTCTTTTGTATTCCATACTATTACGCTTGGAGTGAAGTTGAGTTTTTTCAGGATCTTCTTCGAATAGATTGGTTATCTGTGGACATAAGGAAGTATAAGTATATATTTATGTGAAGTGTTGGGAAATTACAACATTATTTCTTTACACTTCGTGGCCAAAGAGCAGGGATTGAAAGCAAAATTTCATTATATAAAGACCTACGACTGATTTCCAAATGGGATTACGGCTGGAGGAAGAATTTAACAATATATAACAAGTTAGAGTGCAATATACGGCTGTGCCAAAACTTAAATACCCTCTACCTAAACATAAAAAGAAATAAATATTATCTGCAATATATTTAAAAATATTGCAATAAAATGCATACAAAATATCAAATTTTTTATGGAGGTTGCCTCACATTTTGGTCCATAACTCTGGTTTTGTTATACCGATTTAGCTGATTTTCAATACCTGCGAAATAAGAAATATTTTTCTGGAAATTTGGTTTAGTTAAGTTGTGTAGTTTGCACGTGAGAGTGTTTTACACAGACGGAACGGACAGACAGACAGACATGGCTCAATCGACTTAGAATTTCATAAGGATCAAGAATATATGTATATACTTTGTTGGGTCTCAGCTGAATATTAACAAAGTGGTGTAGGGTATAAAAATTACGATTGAAGTAAAAATTGGACTGCATAAATAGCATCGACTGAAGTCAAAATTGTCCTGTACTGCAAATTGGATTGCAAAAATACTTATTGACGTCCAATTTGGACTATGTAAAAAATTACGGTTGATGTCCCCATTGAAGTGAAAAGTAACCTACGATGGAAGTCAAAATCGGACTATGACTGAAGTGCAAATTGAATTATATAAAGATTATTGACTAAAGTCCAAGACACTAAAAGTCTACACTTTACGTAGACTTGGTGCTCCAATATTTGTAAATCTATTGATGTTAATAATAAGTTATTGTTAACAAATTTTTCAAAATTTGTTAAAATTATTTTAAGTCTATTAAGGTGATATCAGACGCGATGTATTTTACATATGTACTGTCACTTTTCTTACCCATATGTAATTCCGTATGTATGTCAAAATTTTCATTTTACATACGATTCATAATTTTTTGCTATCACACCTGATTATGTTTTTCCGTATGACATAACCTATAAATTAAACAATAGCTGTATTTTTAACGTGTATAAATTTCAAGAATTGCTTCTTTTGGCCAATCTAACTGCAAGAAATATAATAAATATAATTTAATTTATTAAAAATCGAAAAATACTTATTTTTCCATGTTCATTATCCATTTTCTTTAATTTTTCTTTACAATATATTTTTTCAAACAATTTTGTTACAAAACAAACCAGCTGTTTTGTTTATGTTTGTCACAGGAAAATAGAGCGTGTTCTAATCGAAAAAATTACATACATATGTATTTCCACATGTATTTTCCACATGCAAAGTTTCATATGTATCACACGATGTGTACAACTTTTACAGATGAAAAATTTGACAGTACATATGTAAAATACATCCCGTCTGATAGCAACTTTACATGCAAATGCGGAACATGTTTTCTCGCTAGGCACATACATATTCATCAAAACGCGCAATAAATTAAGCCATGAAATTTTAAATGCATTGTGTATCTTAAGATCGCATTTACAATCCAATGAATTAAACAGTAGTGGTATTCGATGTTCGATGCGTTTTGTATTGCAAAAGTTTGCACTTGCAAATGTTTTGACATTGATTGTGAGCACTCCATTTAATTCGTAAGACGCGATACTAATGCAATTTTTACATTAAAACAGCTGATCTACATAAATAACAATTTCTGAACGTAAAGTGCCAAACCAAAGAAAAATTTGTTGAATTTTTAGAAGAAAAAGTTGCTGAAGAAACAATTTGGAATGGGGCACAAACACATTTAATGTTTTAGTATATACTTCTTCAGGCGTCCACTTTTTGTTTGGGGTTTCTCTTCTGTGGAATTGTTTGCTCCATTGTTTTAATTTTATTTGTTTTATTAGTGTTTACATCTGTCAGCTGTTTCAATGTTAGAGTTGCAAACGCAATACAAGTAACGAAAAAACTATACCATTTTAGTATTGCATGAACCCAATGTTTTGACAAATGCAATTGTATGTATTTTGTTGTTGGATTGCAATAAAAAGCTACGATGTTTTGCATTTGCACTTTTACAATGCCATTTGCACTGAACACTGAACGCCGCTAGTATAAGTTTCAGCTGCACAATTAGTTATTTTAATAATATAAACTTTTTACAATTAAAAATACATTCATATATTTATTCATACCTTTATCGTTATATTTATGTATTATTTATTATTTATTTTGTCGTGGAGTTCTTAAAAAAGGTTTTAAAAATTGGCTTAAAATTTTATTGCCTCTATCTGAAACTACATTGCATATGATTAGTTTTTGTACATATATGATTTCGGTTCACTAAGTCCAGAGCTAAGACGAAGTCCACATTGAACAATATAAAGAGCAATGTTTTAGGTTCCAATTGCACAATATAAGGAACTGCAACTAAATACCAAATTGAACAATATAAAGACGCAAGTCCAAACTTAACTATATAAAGACCAACAATTAAAGTTAAAATTAAACTATATTAACCTGCGATTGTATTATATTTTAACTATATAAGGACCTACGATTGAAGTTAAAATCTCATGCTTGGTTTTCACTATGTCATTTTTGTTGTCAAATTGTGCAAATTGTTGGCAATTGTATGAAAACGGGTTGTCAACCCATCACTCTATAAAGGTCCACGATTGATATTCCCATGCCAACTTAACTTGGTATGCCAACTTAATGTTCGAGTATTCGGCTCTATAAATTGTTTACTTACTGGATAATCACTTTTTGGTTTCCTATTATTCATAGAATAAATCTTGCGTAAACATTCCAATGCCTCATCATTGCGGCCTTGAGACATGAGATATTTGGGACTCTCGGTAAAAAAGGAATTCAGTAAACTACCAAGTAATGGTGCTGAAGCGGTGATGAGTATGAAAAATTGCCAAGTATGTACTAAACAAAAAGTAAAAGAAACAATCATACAAATCATAAAAATTCAAATAAAACATTCGCACTTACACTTTATAAAATTTCCTAGTTGCAAGGTGAAATGATTGGGCAGTATGACACAAGCTATAATAGGCAATATCATAGTAGCAGCTGCCTGAATCATGCCCATGCACATCAATATGCGTGGCCTATGTTTTATACCATGAAATTCGGAAACATAAGACATGACCACGGCATACGGGCCACTAATGCTGTAGTTATGTAAAATAAATTTATGTGACAATTAATTACAAACAGTTTTATTTGCTTAACTTACAAAAAGCCATCGAAAAATTTAAAAATCAATAGTTGATTCACAGTTTGACTGAGGCCAATGCAAATGACAACTATACCATCCAATAGCAGAATATATACTAATACCTTTGTACGCCCCATGGTGTCGGATATGTAGCCCCATAGTACGGCTGACACAATCATGCCTTTAAAGAAGATACATATGTACATGTGTTTTCTGGGTTAGTGGCTACATTGAGGCACGCATGGTTTGATCAGCTTGTTTAGTAAAGGGTATTTGTAACCAAATTAATGTAATATAATTATATCAATATGATTCCTCTCAAAACACCCTTTTATTTAATAAACTTACCTGCGAAACACATTGCATTTAAAACACCTTTGTGCAACAAACTTAATTGCAAATCACATTCGGCCGTTGGCAGGACAAAAGACAACGATGATGTTGAGAATATGGCCGAAATCAAAGATGACATTGAAACAATTACTAGACAAACATTAAAGCAGCCAAAACCACAAGCTGCTATGGCAGTTTCGAAATCATTGTCACTTGAATTGGCGCTATTGGTTGCCTCATTGCTGGTAGCTAAGAAATGTCGTTTGTTGGTGAAAAAGTTATTTTATTTATAAAAGCAGTTAATTTTTTATTTATTACTGACCTTTCGACATTTATTATAAGAGATGATTTAACTTCAAGGATTTGTAAATATTTTTAGAGGAATTACAATAATTTCAATTAAGAAAGGCGAATAAATTTTGTAAAAATTTGACTTAGTTTTATGAGGTTTGTTGTTTGATGTTTTCAAATTTATTTGAAAATAGGTAAATTGAATTATTCATGGTGTAACTATATAAGGTGAGTGCAGTAGCCCAGCTGACTGACTTTGTTTACAATTTACTTATGTCAAAAGTAATACTTTTTCAAATGTTTTTGACAGCAGTACATTATTTTATACAAAACAAAATGTCTGTTACTTCTGTATTGTGTTGTACATGGTGAAACTATACAAGGTGAGTACAGTAGCCCAGCTGACTGACTTTGTTTACAATTTACTAATGTCAAAAGTAATAATTTTTCAAGTATTTTTGACAGAAGTACATTATTTTACACAAACAAAATGCCTGCTGTTTCTGTTTGGTGTTGTATTTATTGTCGATTTGCACTCACCTTGTATATTTGCAGCATGGTGTTGTATTTGTTGCCGATTTGCATTCACCTTGTTTAATAACACCATGGGCAAATTGAATTATTTATATGAAAATGGAAATCTGGGTATAACTTAAAATTAAGTACGATAATGATATTAGTATAATTTAGAATGAATTAGGAACTAACGAATAGTTGTAGACTAATGAATAACAATTGAAAACAAAATGATCAATTATTGAAGTATATTGATTATTTGAAAATATAAAGGCCAATAATTGAATACAAAATTGGACTATATAACTACCAATGGTTGATGTCAAAATTGGATTATATTAAAAAATTTAATTAAAACAATTAGTCAATGATCTACAATTGAAGTTAAAAATGGAGTTTATATAGAGCTGCTATTGGGGGTAATATTGGAGTATTTAAAGATCTAAGATTTGTGTTAAAATAATCTTCGTAGAGTCAACATATTCAATATGTTAAGTCTAAATCTTCTCAGGCTATACTGTACAGGTATACTGTACAACTGTGAAAATGCAAAACGGATGATCTACAATGCTTTAATTCAAAGCCATTTTAATTATTTGGCAATTTTGTATGGATATAAAAAACCTATGAATTAAGATCATTGCAGCGCGTGCAAAATAAGTCCCTTAAAGTTGTTTACATTCTTCCTTTAATGTTTTTAACCACAGAATTATACCGAGATGTATCTAAAACTATATTACCAATATTTGGAATATATAAGCTGCAGCTGCTCCTATATGTCTTTAAATGCACTCACAATATTGGTCATCATACCATTGCTATTTCAAGAATTCAGCAAACATTTAACACACGAACTTGGCTGTATCATTATGTAGATTTGAAACAACTAAGCAACGCATAGAATACATGGGTAGTCGCCAATATAATAATTTACCTCAACATTTAAAGTTAATAACTAGAATTTCGTTATTTAAAACTGATTTGCAAAAATATTTATTTGAAAATCTTGTTGTAAAAACAATTCTTACCTTCAGTTAATTTAATGAAAATTAAATTTAATGAACTCATGCCTAACTAAATAAATATGTATTCAGGTTTGCAAGACAAAGTCTTGACGAAAGAATACGAACTGAAGAAAAAGGAGACAACATGTAAATAAATTGAAAAAGAAAAATGATAATTACAGCAAATTTCGAACCACCAGTACAACTGGTTAAAGATTGATGTTTGACTGTTGGCTAGCAGGCACCGCAGTGGTGCAGAGATTAGGACACAAAGAATTCTGATAAGAGAATGTGGTGATTCTCGAAACATGTAAATTCAACCCAGGTTCGATCTCCAGCTCAGCCAAGAAAATTATCAATAAAAATTTTAATAAAAATTTTTTCATGTTGTAAAAACAATTCTTACCTTCAGTTAATTAAATGAAAATTAAATTTAATGAACTCATGCCTAACTAAATAAATATATCAATCTTGAAGAAATTTGGATGTAAAATCTATTTCAAAACTTATTTTTTTTTAATCTAACTATTTGTTTTGTTTCCTTTTTTCTTCAACTTTAACTTGTATCTTTTGTTAGCAGAATTTGTATATTATAATGCCAATTTGTCTCTTTAAAGCCTTTATGGCGCTGAGGCACTACTTTGTAAATGAATTTTTTTATGAATAAAATTTTTAAACAAAAAAAAAAAAAAGTATTTAAAGATCTGCGATTGAATTTGAAATTGGTGTGTTTAAAGATTTACGATGGGAGTGTTTAAAAATCTGCAATTGGAATATTTAAAGGTTTAATATTGATGTTAAAATTGGAGTGTTTAAGGATCTACAATTGGAGTTAAAATTTAAGATTTTAATAATATACTATTGGAGCTTAAAATTGGAAAACGCTTGATGGTAAAATTGAACTATGTAAAGATTAAAGTCAAACTTGGACTACATAGGTACGAAAAAAGAAATTTAACTATATAAAAACGTGAGATTAAAGGAAAAATTAGATAAACTAAACTTGACTTAACTTTCTTGTTTATATAACTGAATTTAAGAGTGTTCTTAAGTGTTTTTCTGATTTCAATCTTTTTCATTTCTATTCAGTATTATTTTTTTCACTATTGGCAGTAAGATAGAATGTATATCTCTTCTGAATTTTTTATTTTGGCATAAAAATACGTTGTTCAAAAATTAAGAAATATTTTATATCTATGTAGGATTCGGATAGTACAGACAGTAAGGTGTTAACGGACGTATGGGAATGAGGGATAAACGACAACTGACAATTTAGATAACTGAGATAAATGACTTGATGCATTTTGTTTGATAAGGTGGACAATGAGTCTTAACCGAGCAGTTGAAGAGAACACAAGTGACAGACAGACGCGGCAAAGTAAACTATTTTTATATTTTTTATTTGTTATTTTACCCACGGGATTTTTAACTTTAATAAATGTATAATATGGTTTAATTAAAATACCGTGTTTTATTTATTTAGTCGGATTAAATAAATTCCTACATCTATCTATGCGAAAGCTATTCCTGGCTGAACTCGTACATTTATTTTTGGAACCCCTCTAATGTATATTTTTATTTATGAGTTTTATATATTCTGGTTAAATTATGCGTATGATTAATATTTAATTGAACGGTAGGCTTGTGCCATACGTGACGTATACTTAATGGAAAATTATAATGATAAATTGCAAAATAATAAATCAAAAATAGGTATTTCAAGATTAAATTTATTATTTTTATAGTTTTAATGGATAGCGACAAATGCGGACAGTATAAAAAATATTATATAATATTTTTATAAAATAATATTAAGCTGTTATTAAATGATTTTAATATGAATAAATTGCTGAGGTTTGGTGATTTAATGAATTGTTCTTTTGTTTTAAAATATACAAAAAGTAAAATTTTAACAGTTTTGCTTTAAAATTCTTAAACAAAAGTAGGAAGCATATTTTAATTCTGTTAAATTTTTGCATTAAACTCTCTTAGATATCATAGCAGTTTTAATCTAAAAGCAATTAAATATATTTCTTAATAAATTAAATTACAGTCAGAATTATACTTCATGGATTTTTTCACTATAAACCTTTTTACTTAAGCTACTTGTCTCTTGGCTACGCTCACTTTTCTCATTTCCTCATTTCCTTTGAATGTAAAAATGAATCCTTTGTAAATGTATTCTTAAAAACACAATACGTCTGTGGGTCTGCCTGTCTTCTCATATGCGTCACTTAATACTCATTCAAATGTCAGTGTGCATATATACACATATATATGATTATTTGTTTGTACTCTTTGTACGAGTGGATACTTCTAGGTGTAAATTGAAATTGTCGTAATTGGGTCTTAAAGCGTCTAATATGAAAATGTCCTTAAGCGAAACCTGACATAAAATGCAACTTTAATTTTTTTAATTTACTATAACAGCGACATTTAAGCAAAGAAACAGTTAAAGAGACACATCAACAGTTGTTGTTAAACATTAGAAGTTGTCAAATTAAAAAAGAAATATTTTATGGCAAAATAAAAAATAGATAGTCATGCAATTGCTGAATATATAACTACAAGGAGAGGTATATTATTTTAGTTATTTTTTATTGTGTGTTAAAATTACATTTATTTCTAGAGAAATTCAAAATTAAGTAATTGTTGTGAATAAATGATTAATTGATTAAATTAAATCAAAATTATTAACACAAGAAAGAGTTGCTCACTGGCAATACAGATATATATATATTTTGTAAACTTTCGTTAGCAGAGTTAAAAATAAAGAAACTCAAAATATATTTTTTTATAATCATAAAATTGGCAATTCTTTAAAATACTAAATACGAATCTGAAAGTTTTTATCCGCTTAAATGATAAAAAAAAAACATTTACAGCAACTTTACTTTTTAATATATATAGATAATACAAATCGACAGTAGGCGCACCCACATATACCTACATATGTTAAGTATTAAAATAATATTTATTTATTAAATTTTATGTTACAAATTGCTTAAAAACGCCCATCCCAACCAGTCAGATGAAGTAGTTAGTTAGTTAGTTAACTTTATTGAGACTTCTTTTTTTTCATAATTTAAGATTTACAAACATTAATTATAAGAAAACTTAAAACTATAGCGTATTATTTTAATTACATAAATATTAATTTGGTTATGCGACAGGCTTATCAAAAGTAAAGAAAACTTAATTATATGAAAATTAATTTGTAGTTAATAAATTGAATGTAACAATGTTTGCTCCCGACATTTAGCTAAACTTGCAGAGTTATATCTACCTTAGTAAACTTAAAACTAAAAAACACTTAAAACTAAATCTTAAAATTAATTTAAACTAAAAATAATAAAACTAAATAAAAATAACAAATTTACCCCCTGTGTATTCCAGGAGTTGTACATGAGTAAAAGTTTTCACCAGGAAAATTATTATTATATAAAATTCCAACCGCGCAAAGGTAATTAGTGTTTGACCAACTAATTCCTTGCTCGTCTGACAAAATATCTTGCATTATATTGCCTTCGAAGAAAGACAGTCTATCAACAAAACATTTCATCAAATGTAGAGCATAAAAGGAAATTGGAGATATTTTGGCCTTCTCATAAATAAATTTATTTGAAAACCTTTTATTATAAGTTTTAAAATTTTTCTCTATGCATTTTCTTAAAATGTGGCGTTCAAATATTTCCATTTTCCTCATCATTGTTTTTGAAATGCTAAACCATATTGGAAATGCATATAAAAGTATTGGTCTAATACTTACTTTATATAAAAGTAATTTAGTCGTAATTGGCAAAGTTCTACTATTAAATAGTTTTGAAAAGGCACCTTTAACCCGATTAGCCTTCTCCAAATTATATATAACATGCTTGTTGAACTTTAAAAGCTTACTAAAATTTACTCCTAGGTATTTTATATTGTCCTTAAATATGATTTCAGAACCATTTAATTTTAATTTCAGATTTTTGCTCTCCGGAACAACAGTATATTTACACTTTCCGGAAGCATTTCTTAAGCATATAGCATTACTCTTCGAGGCGTTTATTTTTATTCCCCAATGAGAATAATATTCAACGACATATTTAAGATGTGCAGAAACATTTTGTAGAGCAATTTTTGGTGACTCATTGTGAGCATAAAGTAAAGAGTCGTCAGCATAAAGTATACCTTTGGAATTACCGAATTCATGTGGAAAATCATACATAAATATGTTATATAAATGAGGTGCTAATACAGAGCCCTGCGGAACACCACAAAAAACATCACCATGAGAGGATGAAACATTGTCAACCTGGACGCAGAATCTCCTGCCATCGAAAAAGCTTTGAAAAAGTTTAACTATTGACGCATCAAAACCGATCTGAATCATTTTGTATAGTATGCCGTTTTGGTATGCTTTATCAAATGCTTTTTCAATGTCAAGCGAAACCGCGACAGTGCACTGACCATTTCTCAAATGTTGTACTACATCAGTATGGAATTTTAAAAGAGCATGTACAGTAGAATTACCCTTCTTAAAGCCAAACTGACTTTGAGGAATATACTCTTCATTTAAGCCTGTATTCATTTTATTTCGTATGATACTCTCAAATAGCTTTCCCAGATTAGAAAGTAATGAAATTGGTCTAAAGTTATTTATATCGTTATTATCTTTATTTTTCGGAATTGGAACAATTTTTGCTATTTTCCAAACATTAGGAAAATAACTATTATTTAAACAATTGTTGAAAAGTATAGTCAGGTATTCTAGGGCTTTAATCGGGAATTTTCTTATCAAATAATTTGATATATTGTCCAAGCCACAAGATTTTTTATTATTTACCGATTTAGAGATATCTAAAATATTATTTAAATTTGTGAATTTTAAGTTGCCATGATTATTTAATGCAGTTGAATTATCTTCAAATAATATCGTAGTTGGAACTTGTGAAATTTTTTCATTGATAGCTCCATCTATCTCTGAAATATTCCTATTCGGTGGTGAACTTTGATATACAGTGGCAAAGTGATCTTTAAATACTTCTACTTTTTGATTTAATTCTTCTATTTCGACACCATTTACCGTTACCTTTCTAACAGAAGAACGTTTTCTATTTCCGATCATTTGAAAAATTTTCTTGAAGGCCCATGGACCTGGTGTGATTTGTTTTAATCTTTCATTAAACAAATTTGCCTGCTCTATTTCAATTTGCTCTTTTATAATAATTTTAATGAGATCAATCTGCTTTGAAATAAGTAAATAATCAGAATTTCTCCTGTTTAAGGTTCTTTGGAATATTCTCTTCAAATCCCTTTGCCAGCCATATTTAATCCTTAACAAGTTTTTAACTTTATCGGATACAATAAACTTTCGATTCTTGTTATCAATTTTCTTGGAATGAATTCCAGTCATAAAGTTAACGGAGATATTAAATTCATCTATAAAGCTATCTATTTCCCTATTTGATAAATTTCTATTTTTCGGTGGAAAATGATTCATTAAGGTGTTACTTAAGTCAGTTTTGAATGTGTTCCAATCAGTGTCTTTAAAAGAGATAAAATGATCCGGAGGTTTGAAAATATAATTAAAATCCGATAAAGATATTTGAAGTTTTAAAGGAATGTGATCCGAAAAAGTGGGAAGTGTTGATGTTTTAAAATTTGGTTGAGAACAATCAATAATATTAGTGCTTACAATAAAGTGGTCTAAATGAGAGGATCCGCCAGGGTAAGTTGGATATGAATCACAAATTCTTACAACAGATACAGATTCATCTTGTAGCCAACTCGATAGCACTTCACCATTAAAATTGTTATTAATATCACCCCATAAATTGTGTTTTGCATTAAAATCACCACCTATTATTAATCCATCATAATTGTTGGAAAAATTCAAAATCAAAGATAGACCCCTAACAATATTGTTGCGGTTACAATTACTTTGCAAATATATTGAACCACAAAGAATTTTCTTAATACTACCATTTATACACACGTTTAATTCAACAAACAAATTTGGAAACTGTAGATTTGGTATACTTATCCTTGAAAATGAAATGGAATTTTTGAGAGCTATGCCAACACCTAATGAGCTTTTGTCCCTCAGAACAATATACTCATCAAAATATACAGTTGTGTCCAAGGACAAATGTAATTCTTGTAAAAAGGCAATTTCAATTTTAAATTGATTCAATAATCTATTCAGTTCAATCTTCCTCCCTATATGGATAAGAGAACCAACATTAAACGTTATTAAATGTAGAGAATTACGGACCATAGACATTTTGAATTTCATTAATTAAACTCAAGCATTCTTTTTTAGCTTGATCCCTTGTCATTGACTTGTAATTTCTCATAAAATTATCAATTTTATCTTCCAAAGTTATGGGTTCTGTGGCAAATATTGTTTTAACAAGTTTCATGAATTCCTGAATTAACTGAGGCTTTTCAGGTTTGTTACGTGTAGACACTTCATTCAAAACATTGAACATGCTGGCAAAAGATTTATTTGCATCTACTTTATCAGATGGATTCAATGCCATTGCGACATTTCCAGCAGCTGATATTTTCCTTGCCTTAGCTTCCTCAAGTGATTTTTTCCTAAAAGAGGCGTATTTTTTATAAGCGGGACAGCCCCTGTAATTGGATGTATGACCATTCTCTTTACAGTTCACACAGAATGGTAAAACATTACTTTCTGGGACAATAGTACATTCGCCAGGTGCGTGCTTTTCATGACATTTCACACAAGAAAATGGACGACTACAATTTCTTGAATAATGACCCCATCTTTGACACCTCCAACATTGAGGTATTTTTCTGTTTGATTTTGGACGTTCCCATGAAACTACCTGATTAAGGATATACTTTATTCCGAGCAACTCGTTACCCTTGCGATTCGGTTTAAGGATTACCAAAAATAAACCTGTATCGATTCCCTGTTTCCTAGAGTATTCCGTAGAAAACTTTGATATAGAATCAACGGTATCAGGGATAATTCTATCAATCTCAGACTTAATATCGTTAAGATCAGATTTATGATACAGGCCTCTACAAACTAAGCTCTGACGCTTATATTCTCTAGGAGTATATGTATATGAAGGAATTTCCCTTTCTTTTAATAATTGCATCATTTCCGTATGTGCAGATGAGTCTTTAAAGTAGAGTTTACTTTTGTATTTTGATTGATTTTTTATTTTAAATTCTACATTTTTAGAATTTAACTGGTCTATAAGAGATTTCACATTAACATTCTCCAGGAATATAGGGGGGCAGTATGAAATTTTATTATTTGCAGGAGTTTGAGAATCATTATTATTACGTTCTAAATTTATGTAATTAATTGGCCTTTCGGCTTCAACATTTAAATCTCCTAAAATTGAATACTTATTTGTGCGATTAATATTATCAACTACCTTATCTGATTTTTTAAATTGACATTTTGTTAAATCGATTTTTACGTCACCTTGAAATTTTCGTTTTTTATTTTGAACTGTCATAAATTCATCTTCTAATGAGGATATTGAACAATCTTCATGATCCATATATAATTCTTCTTCCAGTTCCACATTCTGAATTTGTATGTTCTCTAAAATTGTTACATTCTTGTTGCTACATTCCAATGATTTGTGAGAATCATCGCTCAATTGAGTTGTTGCTGAATTTTCTGCAAAAACAGCATCGAAAAATTGTTTTCCAAGTTGGGAATTCTTGACAACGTCTGTATTTTTAACAGCTTCTTTCGATGTTTTTGAAGCTTGACCTTTTGGTTTAGCGCCAGATAGTTTTGTATTCATTTCGCCATTGGGAATTGCTGATGTTTCGTCATGATTATTTGTTGATTTTTGGGTATTGTTAGGAGGTCGTCCTCCAGATTGGGAAAGTAATGGATCTCTTGGCATTTGAATTCACAAATTGAATTCACACAAAAAAGGTTTTCAAATGCTTGTTTTGACCAAACAATTTAAAAATTTAAATTTTATAGTTTGTTTTTTTTTTGACAAATAAATTTTATTTAAAAAATTTTTATTCAGAGCTTTCTTATTAAAAACGTGTGATACGTTTCACAGTTGACAGAAAACTCTCAGATGAAGTATTTAAAATGTAATAATAAAATGTAATAATAAAAATGTCAATAAAAAAGCACCTAAAAGTATACATTTGCATATCATTCTCTTAAAAAAACATACATTTCTCTTAAACATGAATATCAGTATTCTGCAGGCTTTTGTAGGGGCCAACTAGATCGTTAATTTTTTCGAAGATTTTCGAATGTATCCTTATGTTGGAATGTTCATGGGATATTTTATAAATTAAAACCAAATTCTATGCAACTAAATCCTTGTAAATATTTATATAAAGTCAATCTGTGATTTGAATATCTGTTTGAGGAATATACGAGAACAATCTATACGAACAGTTAGTTCTGCAGTATAAGTTGTCAACTCTCTTTAAGAATAAATTAAACTTTTATTTTTGTTTTTATCCACTACTTTTTATTTGTACAATCACACGAAATAGTATATATATGTATGTATGTATACTATATCTAAGCACCTTGGCAGAATTATTTCTCCCAACGAATTTAAATAGTCGTGTGCTTGGCTTCAACTCCTAGAATTGATAAATGATTGAGTAAATGTACAGATTATCGTCTTATAGTCAGATTACGGTCTCATACACAGACTACCGTCTTATATTCAGACTACCGTCTCATACTCAAATTACCATCTTATACTCTGATTTCCGTCTTATACTCAGACTACCGACTTATACTCAGATTACGGTCTCATTCTCCGCCTATCGTCTTATGCGCTATAAAAATTACCCAATGGATCAAATTTTGGACTCACATTTCATTATAAAATTTAGCTCTATTTTTTTTTTTATTAAAAATTACCCCAAGTTTAAAATGAAAGGTGGCCCCAAAAGTTTTATAACGAAAAATTGCCCTAAATATGTAAATGAATTTTCAACCCGAAATATTTATATAATTGGAGTCAGAAATATAGAAGATAGTAATTAAGAATTTGAAGATTTTATATTCAGTCTTTTTAGTATATTTTACATTATTAACGAATGAAATTTAGCCCCAAAGTACAAAGTTCCATTTTGGGGTCATTTTATAATCCCAATTATAACCACAACAAAAATGAAAAAAGCCCAAAAAAAATCGTGCTTTTGTTATCAGTCTAATTTTTTGTGGTTATTTTTAATTGTTAGTTGGGGCCATTTTTCCTGGAGTGACTTTTCACAGCGCCCCGTTATATATACTTAGACTACTGTCTTATACTCAAATTACCGTCTTCTACTCAGACTACCATCTTCTACTCAGACTACCATCTTCTACTCAGACTACCATCTTCTACTTAGCCTATCGTCTTCTACTCAGACTACCGTCTTATACTCAGACTATCGTCTTTTACTCACACTATCGTCTTCTACTCAGACTACCGTCTTTTCTTGTCAAAAGTTAAAATATGTATCTCAATATAAAAATTACTCATTTTAGTTTAAAAAATAACCACACGGTTACACTCAAATCATGGTGTAACTATACAAGGTGAGTGCAGTAGCATAGCTGACTGACTTTATTTACAATTTACTTATGTCAAAAGTAATACTACTTCAAATGTTTTTGAGAGTAGTACATTATTTTATACAAACAAAATGCCTGTTGTTTCTGTATTGTGTTGTATTTGTTGCCGATTTGCACTGACCTTTTATAACTACACCATGATGTATAACATACAACATCACCTGCGAATTGAACATATACATAATCAAAATAAATGAAAAAAAATTTAAACATATAAATGTTTTTTTTAATGCTAATAAATATAAGTATATTAAAAATTAAAGTATTTCTTTTCAAACTATAAATAAAACATCCCAACTAGATTTTCGTGGTATTAAAGAATAAAAAAATAATAATTTAAATTTAATATTAGCATTATCTATGTGGCTTTAAAATTATTTTTTTGTCATGGTTTTCAAATACAACAGACATGACGCCGATAAAATACAACTCAACAACCAACTAAAAACCAAAATAATGCGAACCTTGCGTCTTAAAGATTGGCGTTTTAACGGATAAACGATGGCAATGTATCTGCAAGGAAATGTTATTTATGTAGTAATTTAAATTAACACCCAAAAAATATTTATGTATATGAAAAACACATAAATTCAGTGTTTAACTTTATAAATAACACAGCAAGCCTCGTTATACAAGTGAAAACGAATATAGTGTAGGTTATAATAAAATAAATATTCGACCAAATGTTCATTACATCCGTTTTCACTGCCTTTGAGTAAGGTAAGGATATTTTATTTTTTTATTTTTTTTTGGATGTGATGAAGCTTACTTATCAAACTACTAATCGTACCCAATGGCCAGTCCGAATTCAGCATGAATATGAAATTGAACATGTAATTCAATAAAGACATTATCCAATCAGCAGTACTCAGGTGTAACATAAAATTGTACGATGACCTAAAAAAATATACAAAAACGACAATAAAAACTTCAAGTAAATTTGGTCATGTTTTTGTGCTTGTAAAGAGAAAATTAAATTTGTGTTAAAGTAATAAACAAGATAGAATAAATAAAAGAACAACTGCAAAGTATTTGCAAATTATTTGCTTAGCTTTTTTTGCATCAACCAATATTCTTGCGTGTCTGAAGTGGTATTGTAGTGAATGCCTTGCTGAAATATTTCTGTTCGTCTTCCTTAACTTCTGTCCTTATTTGCACTTGTTCATGGACATTTTTCATTATTTATGAAGCTTTTTATTTAATATGTTTTACATGCCATAACTTGATGTGACTGCAGATAAGAAAAAGCACTAAAATAATATAAATTTTACAATTAAAATTGTGAAATCGTAACAAGCATTTGGATTATAAAGAAATTTATGCTTTCTTTGTTTCTCAAGAATTCCATCTTTTATTAAATTGTTTGCATTATTAAAAGGAATATTATTTACCACTTTAAACTTGTGGTTTGTTCATTAAACTAGATTTCAACAACTAGCTTTGGAAAATTTCATTATAAAATGTAAAAATTTTTTGCGAAATAGTAAAACTTGCCAGCAAATAAACATATTAGTGCAATTCACAATCTTGTGCAAATGGTATTGCATCATTGCATTTGGAAAAAGATTTGGCATATTTTTGTTCTTGCTGTGTATTTTTGCAAATGCAGTGATACAATACCATTTACACAATATTGTGAATTGCGCTTCTATATATTACTGTTTGCATCAGAAACTTTACTAAAGCTATGGTCACGCATGGCAAATATTTCATGTAAAAGACGTAACCGCTAAGTAGAATATATTTGAACTCTTTTATTTATTTCAAAAACTTGTTTTATTTAGGACAAGTCACACAAAAAAAAAATCGTTTTATTTTATTTGCTGCTGTTTGATCTTACAAAACACTTGCAAGAACAAATAGCGTCAAATATTAATATTGTTAATTTTTCTCCGAACAAGCTACAAAATTAATTAACAAAATATCGAAAATAAAATTTATTTAAAAATTATTTTCATAAATCAGGCTTTAAGCTCAATAAATTACAAATGAAAAATATTTATTTTAAACAATAATGCGCGTACAAAGTGGTAAATTACAACCATAAAAAAGCCTAAAAAAGTTTTTGCAACCAAACCAAGGGTTATTAAAAAGTCATTAAATTATATTTTTTAATATAATGGCAAAAAATTATTTTATATTTTTGTGAAAAATAATTTTTATTCGTTATTTAAATATCGATTTACTGGGAACTTTACGCGAGTAATTGATTTATTTTTTATTGTTTTCAAAAATCTTTTCTTAGAAAATTCACCTGATGCTGTGGTATAAAATATATATGTATGTAAATGAGCAACATCACCATCATAGTTTAATAAAACATTAGAGTGGAACCTAAAAAATTGATATGTTTTGTTATTAATTAATGAATTTCTGCTTTATATTAAGATATCTTGTATATTTCATTAAACAATTGCAGAGTTAAACTTGTGAACAGAATCAATTTTCAGACTTTATCTTTTAGAAAACAATGAATGTTATCTTGAATTTAATTCTTTAAATTTTTTTTTGGAAACATAGATAACAACTATTTTTGTGCTTCATATAAATTGAACCACCCTAATTTATATAAGTACACTTCTGTTAAAGTATTTATTAAGTAGCAAAGTGTTTGTTTATCTGAGTCATTGAAATTGTAAGTTTGTGTGTAATTTGCTCCACAGAGTTTTAATCGGCCCTATTCGCGTTGGCGTTTGAAAACGGAACAAAATAATATAAAATAATAATGAATAAAAAACATTAATTTTTTGTAGTCGCCATTGTTTGCGTCGAAGTTAAAATATTTACAATTAAATAAATTAAGAAATTAAAATAACGTTTGTACGCCAACTCAAAACATGCTATGGATTTTCAGAAGAGCATAAAATCACTGAATTTCGAAGCTTTCTGGAATGAAATTGCAGAAAAATAAATCCGCTTGGATCTCCAGTTCGTGACGGCGATGATTTACATAAGGTAAAGCAATATATAGCTGTAATGTTAATTAATACAAATTTGAAGGTATGAAAGGACTTAAAATTCAGGGTAAAAATGAAGCTTGTGCATAACGAAACATAAGCCAGAGCAACAGAAGGCGACGCGTATAAACAGGTTTCTTTGTCACCATTGGAGAAAGCGGTGGCAAATTTATTGCAATATGAAAAGCAAAAAAACTCAAGAGAAAATGCGGTAGGATTCGCCAATCAAGAAGATATTGTGGCACTGCCAAATTTGGAAGCGAAAACCCGCATCTTAAGTTCGAAAAGTATAGAAAACGTCGATTTAGTCATCCTATAATGTAAATGACGATAAACGCACCGTTTCAACAAGGGTGCGGTCTGCAAAAAATAATTAATCCACTGATAAAATAAATGTTGAGAACTTTTGCAGGGAGCAATTATTTAAAATGGGTTCCGGCTACACACCCTATGACCCCAAGAAAACCTGCCCGTTCATAAAAAATCTTTTGCACTCTATTGTTTCCTCTTGTGACATTTCAAATTTAATCCAGTTATTGTAGATTGTGGCGTCCATGGCGCCCAAAACTGTGGATAAAATTTTACCAACCGCAGGTTGAGCCAAAGACAAATTGAGACAATTGATTTTCAACGCCTAGTTAATATGATGCTTGCTCAAAAAATCGCAGAGCAATTGTAGTTTTATTGTTGGTTGTTGGCGTAATTGCAGACTTTCGCATATTGCATTTTAGTTTTGGTGGGATTTGTTCCAGGACGTATTGAAATTAACCTTTATTAAGTGTAAATGTGTTTGCAAATCTTAAGAAAAATATACATGTACTTAGAAATGATGTCATAAAAATAACATTTCTTACATTAAATTTAGGATGACAAAGATATTAACGTTCTGTCGTAACATCTTGCAATTTAGCATTATCCTCATTATTTCATCATCCTCACTTGAACTTAAAAATTAACTACTGCACTAGCCATTACTTAAATTTTCGTCAAATTTCGCCAAAAAAGTAATACCGACAAATATTGCAGTGCTACCAAACTTAAATAATTTATATTTTTGTTTTCAATAACTTTTATATTGCGCTGCAATGTATTTCAAGAATGTCAAGTTAAAAACGAAGCGACGATAAAGACGAAAACGACAGGGAAACCAAAATCAAAAGGACAACGCCAACGTGAATAGGGCTGAATGAATTCATATTCTTCACACTTACTAGTATTAAGTGTGCACTGAGTTGTAAAATTGCAAAAATACAAAAGAAGAATAAAAAGAAGTTTAGCACACCATTAGAGAAGCAATTGTTGTGTCTTTTTTTAAATCTTATTTGATAGCCTACATTATTTAACAATATCCATTTATCTGAAATAATCCTTCACACAGGGGAAAAACAGGAAATAAATCTGTAACTTCCAAACTGTAAATTCAATTTCAAATAAAATTTCACACGTCATGCCAAGAAATATTGCAGAGTTTAAGTTTTGTATTTGGGCATAACAAACCTACCAGAAGCCATGCCAGTTAATGCCAAAATGGGGCACCTCGGGTATGGAAGAAACTTAAAACGTTGCCTATTTTTCTTTTGTGATGCAATTTTAAAGATTATACTATTTATAAAATCTACTATTCTAGTACTTAAAGAAATTTCGCCGTAGTTATATGTGATTTTGCAAATATCTTGCGGTGAATATGGATTTTTTTTTTATTTTATAATTTGTTAAAATTCACAAAATCAGAAAAACTTTATAAATAATGGTAAGAATTGGTAATTAAATCAATTATAAATGGTCAAAATTAGAAAAAATGTCAAAACATTTGCAATAAATTATGTTGTTTGTAAAATTGTCTTTCAAATTATATATAAAATACTAAATAAATTTGCACTAAAACTGAATAAAAAACACAGAACAATGATATTCTAGTCCTATAACCAGTGTAGTTGTTGTATTTCTTATTACATTTAGGTGGAGGATATTTAAGATGCGGCAAAGCCTAATATTGCACTCTAACCATAGCAGCCAGATTTGACGATTTATCGTCATTTTGACTATTTTTTATATAAAAAATAGCAAAGTGACGATTTGTAGATTTTTTCATTAAAAGTGACGATTTTCTGAATTATTAAAATTTTCTATCATTTGTATGTTTAATAAATGTTTTTGTTACCAAATTATCTCTTTTTTGACACAACAACATATTTATCTGTAAACATAAAATTAAATTTAAAATGATGAATTCCATGAACTAAAATTTTTAGAGGAAACAATTTTTGAATGCCAACGGAAAAATTCTACAAAAACTTCTCCTATTTTAACAAAACGGCGAAAAAATATTCCGCCAAATAAATTTAAATAACAAAAATATGGAATTCTTTTAAAATAAGTACCTGTATATACATATATGATGGATAATTTGTATTCCAAACTCAAAATGTTATTAAAAACTTAATTCACTATGTAAATTGTAACTTAACCTGAATTAATAAAATATGCTAAATGCAGATATTTATTTATAAAATACTGTAAGTCTTGTTTCACTTCAGTTTTAGCTGACCAGTTTTTGTTCAATTCTCTTTTAAACTTGCTATTTCATTCACACACGTCAATTCAATTTTCGTATTTTTAATGCAAATCAGCATGCATGAAAAAAACAAAAGGAAATAAGAAAATTGACTACTACCATCAAGTTGGTATCCGTTTGGTTCTCTTTTCCCTTCTCATCCAAAAATACTTGCCTTGACGAGTGAGAATTGAAGAGTGTGAAAGCAGACTAAGGTATTTTAAAAATATTATACAAGTTGTGTTTAACATGATTTCCTAATTTAAAACAGACTAATAAACTTGGATTTTTATGTTTTCGTTTAAATAGACATTTCAAAATACTGTAAGAAATAGTGACGTTTTATTTTTCCGATTTTTAAAATTAGAAATGATGATTTTTTTCTTTTTTATCGGGATTTTGAGGATTTTTACTGAAATTCATCTGGCAGCCCTGACTCTAACTTGTTTAATTTATTCAGAGCATATTTTTCGTTTATTAATGCATTTTTTATAGTATACTTTTAGTTGCCCTGGTTATCAACGTCAAGCGAAGCAATGTAGCGTATACTTGATATTTCATTAGTTTGATATGCAAATATTAATCATACGCAATGAAGTACATAGATTGTTTGTTATATATTTTTGTAAGAATTGTTTTATAATATCCAGATGTGAAAAGGGATTGTTCACATAAAATCCGGCCACACTGCTGGGAATTTTAAACATAACTACAATTAGTCTGTTAATAAAATTAATCAGACGGAATATATTTGTACAAGTGCTGATTAATAAAAAAATAACTTCCTTAAATTCGACATTATAGAATTCAGCGATTGCAAAAAAGCTAAAACTTCCATAAAGATATTAGCAAATCTTAAGTACAGAACTTAATCAACAATTAAGCTAAATGTTATTCAAAGAAAAATTTTATTCAATGAACTTACAAAGAAAATTAATATAACAGCAGTATAAGACCTAGATAAGAAGATTTGAGGATGATGGGTTTAAAAGCTATAGTGCAATTAATTATCCAAAGCGTAGTGAAAAGCAGATTGTATAACCGTTTACGTAGACAATGTATAAAAAACCCAACAACTGCCTTATTATGCTTGATAAACCTTTACATATGTTTGCGATGGACCTCAATCAAAAACCAGGATTAAAATTTTATTTTACACGGATCATATATATGTGTAAATATGGGTTCCCATTTGACTATATCACCGATATAAGGTCCAATTCAGAAAATCACTTAAACAGTTCATGATAGCACTATTATGTTAAAAGTTAAGAAATATGTATAAAATTTTTGGTAACAAATTTTTTGCACATTATATGAAAAAAAAGTTAACCCACTGAAAAATCTAATAAAAGGTGGATTCACCCATTCCTTCCGAATAAAATATTTGTTCGGACAAAGTTTTTTTCATATGAAGTTTGACGTCTCACTTTTTAAGAGAGAGAAAAAATTTTTTACAAACTACTCTCAGCTTGAATTGGTTTAATTTTATGTTTTATGTATGACAAAAATGAATTGACTTGTCATTATGTATTTCCATGGCCATCAGCAAAAGCAACTTTCGTTTTTCTTTCATTTTGAACACGCAACGGGTGGTATTATTAATTACGCACGGAAAGGAAAACTAAGCGGAAAGAAATATCAATCGATATGTAAAATATAATTATTCATTCCTGCAACATGCTGCAATACTGTCATGTAGAGATGATACTGCAGCAACGGAATGGATAATTTCAAATTATGCTTCCACAAATATTTCTTTTTGCAATAGTGGAACGGCATAAATAATTCGACCCAATATTTTAAAATTATTTAACATTTGGTTTTTGACACTTAAAAACCAAAGCAAAATAAATAAGTGGCCGTCTTATTACCACTTGTAAAACTAATAGATTTTGTTTACATATGGCAGCTTTGATTTTCAAGAAAAATCGTTCGAAATGGGTAAATTGTGCTGCAAAAAACTCTCAGGAAAACAATTTTTTATAGTTTGATCTCCGACTTTTTGCCTTTAGAATGATAAATATTTGAATTTTTAGAAAAACTATTTATTTTATTAGTATTTTTATATAAAAGTGCTTAAAACTTAAATTAAATAAATAAATACTCAAAGAACAATACAATGTAACAAATATTACTTTCATTGGCAAAATTATATAAATATTGATACCAGAAAACCAGAAGCACACATTGCTCAAATTTTTGTTTTCTAAATTTATTCAAAAGTTTTACAAAATATTATTATCAGAGAAACCAGAAGTACCACAAAACCAACAAGCCTTCAAAGGAATTTACAACCAATATATTTAATAAACAATAGAAAAATACAAGACAGAAGACAGACAAGCGGGGCATCCAGGTTAGCTCTAGTTTTGGAGATATAACGTTTTGCAAAATCACAAAAATTCTTCAAATTCTCACAATAGATCATTTTTAAATAGCATGTAACGATTTCTTTTATAGGGTCTTAGCAGCATTTCGGAAATATTAAATCGTATTTAAGGTCTCTCGGCTTTAATTCATACGGTACCCAATTTATCTGTATTTGAATAAATCATGCCGGTGAAAAATATTTTGAAATTGCTGCTTGAGTAGCTCCCAATGATTTAGCACGTTCTTGTTGAGTTCGACAACAATCTTCATGGAGTAATGTCTCTAATTCTTTTCTTGTACGAGGCCGGTTCGGAAACTTCTTACACTAGAACAGAAAGCGCGGTATAAATAAAAGTTAAGTGTTTTGGAAACTTGCTATCAACACATGTTAAATTTCTTTTCGATCTGCCAACTCCTTCATATAGAAACAGGTGTTAAAAAAAAGACGCATCCGTTTTTTTTTTACAATGGAAAAGTTAGAAATTCGGGCTGTCATTAAATATTTAAACAAAAAAGGTTTATCGGGACAAGAAATTCATAATGATATGGTTAATGTGTTACGTGAAAGTGCTCCTTCATATGCAACAGTAAAAAATTGGGTTGCTGTATATAAACGTGGTCGTACAAGCATTGAGGATGAACCACGTAGTGGCCGTCCAAAAACAGCAACAAATGATAAAATAAATGATCGACGGATAAAAATGGGTGAAATAGCCAATTTCATGGGCATCTCAAATGATCGAGTCCATTTAATTTTGCATGAAGAACTACAGATGAAAAAGCTGTCTGCAAGATGGGTGCCGCATTTGTTAACAGTGCTTAAGAATAAAAATTTCTCAAGCTTGTTTGGATTGTTTTATGAAAAATAAAATGGATTTTGAACTGTTGATGAGACATGGATCCACCGCTATACTCCAAAGGCAATGGACTGAAGCTGGAAGAAGTACCCCAAATAATGCAAAAACAACTCAATCGGCTGGTAAGGTTATGGCAAGCGGTTTTTGGGACTTCAAAGATATTTTATTGACTGATTATCTGCAAAAGGGTAAAACAATAAATTCAGAGTACTATTGCAACTTTTTGGATGAAATAAATGCAAAACCTCGAGAAAAACGTCCTGACTTACAACACAAAAAAATATTTTTTCATCAAGACAACGCACCAGCGCACAAGAGTGTTTTAACAATGGCTACGAGTTGGTTGACCAATCACCTTTTTCTCCTGATTTTGATCCCATTGATTGGCAAGCGTTTTACCTCAAATGAAGATACAATTACAATTATAAACCACTATTTTGAAGGCGTTGAGGAAAACTATTTTAAATTGCTAGATAAGCGTTGGACTAAATGTATTGAAGTTTAAGAAGAGTATATTGAAAAATAAAAATATTTTTGAAAAACTAACTATTCTCTTTATGTGCTAGGCAAAGAAGTTTCTGAACCGCCCTCGTAATTCTGTCTAAAATCAGCACTTGTGAAGCACACAAACCATTTCTGGCAATAGAACTTATTCACTATAAATACTGGCGATCAATTGATGTCCTTTAGCGGCATTTTTTTTTATATAAAAGTTGGAAATCAAAACTTACCGCATATGAAGCTTTATTGGTAAAAGATTTTACATTTTCAAAGCAACTTTAAATTGTTGAAAATATTGCTTCTTAAACATGAATTATCTGCCACAATGTTCAATTTTCATTTCGAGCACAGAGAAATCTTTCAGACTTAAGGAGTTCCGAAAATTAAAAAGTCCCTTAAAGGGCTCCCTTATATACCTATACAACTTATGACAAATATACTGGCATGAGGAAATACATTTCCAACATATATAATTGTCAGTTAGCAAATATAAAATTCTAAGTTTATTGCAACAATGTGTGAATTCTATCCTTTTGTTTTTGTTTATTATTTTACCACAAATAATTAATATTAAAATTTACTTTTCCTATAGTTATAATATTAATAAACTAATAATAAAATGAAGCAACCATGGAATTAGCTTCAAAATATTTCGAAGAAAATTTGTTGCAAACATTTAAATTTCATTATTTTATTGACATTAGTTTTCATTAATTTTAAAAATTCGAAAAAGAATGTATTTAATTATTGAAACTATTTGCTATAAAACATAGTTTTATTTTCCTAGAAAAAAATAAACCATTGTGCACTGTGGCTCCAATAAGGCAGTATAAAGCTAAATATAGTGCATATCGTCACCTAAAATGCCCAAACACGTAACCCTCATTATCATAATTTTACAGGAGAAGCAAAAAACATTATAAAATGAAAACTGTTTAATTGAAAATTAAATTAAGGTTAATTCAGGTTAACTTACAATGTCAAAGCAATTTAGTTTATCACAGCTGAAAATCCTCTAGGCATAGTAGGCATAGAATCAACGAGATTTTAGTAAAATCAGACGAAATTTTGCTCCATTTAACCCATATTACTGACTTGAGGTTATCCTTGCAAGAAATACTTATTTGCCTAATTTGCTTCTTCAGATGTTCAAATGATCTAAAGTTTTGGCACAATGATTGAGCAAGCACTCTTTCACAATTTTGGAGGAACGCTAAGGATAAAATTCAGTTCTATGCTGCTTTTAATTTTTGACCGCTGATGCCACCATACATCTCCAGACCATTGTGTTTGTTATACTTGCCTCTAAAATGTTTTTTTTTGTACAGTGATGCTTTCAAACGATTTTAGCTATTTGATGCAGGGATTTTTTACCTTGTGTATGTAAATCTATGATTTTTCGTGTCTCAATTGATGTTTGGCTTCTCATTGTAAATTTTTCATTACTTAACATTATAACTTCATCTATTTTTACTAGAAATTATGACACTTGCGATTATTTTGAACTGAATTTTTTTGTTGGACTTTCAAACAAAGAAAAATTAAAACTGGAATGCCAGAGTTGTTTTTTGCATAAGGTTGATGCCACTGTTTACTTTATTTTGGCAGGTAAAAATTGGTATGACATGTGTATACGCTTTTGTTTTTTTTTTGTGAATTATTTTCTATTTAAATAAAATTGCAATATAATTTTCTAATATAATATTATGTATATTTATATTAGTATAATTAAGCTTTTCTTTTAATAATATGTGATGTTGACTTTATTTTTACGCTCACAGTAGTTTCCCAGCAAATGACTCGCAAGTACTCTACTTTTCAAAGACAACAACACGTATAAAGTCTTTAGTCATAAAGTTTTTAGTCATTTGCATAAGATATAATATCAGTCTGCTATTTAAGCTATTAAATTGAACAATATAAATCCATTTTCCACATGCCAACTTAATGTTCGAGTATTCGACTCTATAAATAGTTTACTTACTGGTTTCCTATTATTCATAGCATAAATCTTGCGTAAACATTCCAATGCCTCATCATTGCGGCCTTGAAGTATGAGATATTTGGGACTCTCGGTAAAAAAAGGAATTGAGTAAACTACCAAGTAATGGTGCTGAAGCGGTGATGGGTATGAAAAATTGTCAAGTTCAAAAACAAACAATCATACAAATAATACAAATTCAAATAAATCATTCGTACTTAGTCTTTATAAAGTTTGCAATATCATAGTAGCAGCTGCCTGAATCATGCCCATCTAACATCCTCTATGTTAGACACCATGAAATTCGGAAACAAACGACATGACCACAGCAAACGCACCACTAATTCTGTGGTTATGAAAAATAAACTTATATTTCAATTGGTTGCAAATAATTTTACTGCAGTTAAAACACCTTTGTGCATCAAACTTAATTGCAAATCACATTCGGCCGTTGGCAGTACAAAGGACAATGATGATGTTGAGAATATGGCCGAAATCAAAGATGACATTGAAACAATTACTAGACAAACATTAAAGCAGCCAAAACCACAAGCTGCTATGGCAGTTTCGAAATCATTGTCACTTGAATTGGCGCTATTGGTTGCCTCATTGCTGGTAGCTAAGAAATGTCGTTTGTTGGTGAAAAAGTTATTTTATTTATAAAAGCAGTTAATTTTTTTTATTACCGACCTTTCGACATTTATTATAAGAGATGATTTAACGTCAAAGATTTTTAAATATATTTAGAAGAATTAAAATAATTTCAATTAATAGTGGAAGGTCAATGCAAGCGGCATGCAGCCACGGGCGGCAATCAGCTTAAATAAACTTTTATTAGTGAGTACATTGTGTAAAAAGAATTAGGAAAATGGAAATATATTTTAATTTTTAACTAAACTCACATGTCACATATTATATACATGTGTATGGCAACATCGTTTTAAGCGGCAAAGTTGAAAAAATTCTACTTCTGCCATCCGCGGCTGCATGCCGCTTACATTGGCTTTCCACTATAAGAAATGCGAATAAATTTTGTAAAAATGTGACTTAGTTTTATAAGGTTTCTTGTATAATGTTATGAAATTTATTTGGGAATAGAAAAATTTAATTATTTATATTAAAAGAGAAATCTTACTCTCTGATGAAGCACATCTTACACATGAGTCTGGCCAGACCTTTTTCAAATTGAAATGTTATTATAATATATTTAACACTTATTTGTAGTAAAAGATTTCAGGTACCCTTGTACGATTTAGTTCGCTATAAATATTAAAAAAATAAAACCTGGAAAGGATATAGAAGGACACTTATTCGAATATTTTATTGCACACATGACATTTGTAACACATGTGCCTGATCAGACCCATATATATTTTGTATTGTAAATGCTATGTTTTTTTTAAATTTTTCTTGCTGTTTTTTTTAGTATTTTTTGTACAATTATCTATTATTATTTAATTTAATATTTTAATATACTGAATGAGAATTTGTTCCTCTTGTGAGTAAAAATTGTTTTATAAAATTCTTTTATTCGAAGTTGCCTTCTAGTTAAATATAAAAATAAATTTCAAATTAAATTTTTTATATTTAACTAGAAGGCAACTTCGAATAAAAGAATTTTATAAAATTTAATATTTTAATAAACCAATAAATTAACTAACAAGTAACTCCATCTAGTTAATTCATAATACAAGTTTTATTGAAACTGTCGTTACAGTTTTCACCATCTCTGTTTTATGTTTGTGTGGATGATAATGAAAGCTGTGATTCCCCTTTTAATATATGATTATGTATGCATAATTTATTTAAAAATTATAATACATACATAAATTATTCATATTTAATAAAGAACTTGATTTTTTCGAATTAAGTACATGAAAAACTGAGGGTTCTGTAGCTTAATTGGTTAGCGCATTTGATTATTAAGCATTAGTTGGTATTTGTAGCCCGGTTTCGATTCCCAGCCGCTGCCACTCAAACAACATCAGTTTCTGATAATTATTAATATTCTATCTATCATAACTAATATTTATCACAGCGCCCTCCTTCGGTGGTATAGCATTCAAACACCACCGAAGTAAGATAATGAAATGAAGACTATAAAATCAAGCTTTAATATTAATGCGCCTACTTACCACCAGAGGCGCTGCAACTTTGCACTAATAACAAATATAATGCACAATTGGAGAGATGTGAAATAAAAAGCTTTCTTCTTTCACCACCTTAACTTCTTCAACTATCCCCCTTCCAAGAAGAGTAACGCAAAAAATAAAACACAGAAAATTCAAATTTAATGGAGAATATTTATTTTCACTTGAAAGAACATTCTTTGGCATTTATTTTTTGAAGATTATGTCTATAAAATGGCAGATGGTCAATCCGTTAAGTCGAATTTTCGATGACTCGTTCCATCATTTCGACTGGTAACTGGCAAATGACACGCGTGATATTTTCCTCCAAGGCCTGAATCGAAGTGGGTTTATCCGCATAAACTTCAGACTTTACATATCCCTACAGGAAAAAGTCTAACGGTGTGATATCACACAATCTTGTTAGCCAATCGATCGGCCCAAAACGTGAAATTATGTATTCACCGAAGTGTTCTCTCCATAAATCTATTGATTGGAAGGTCGAGCAGCTTCAGTTGTTGCGGCTACGGCCGCTATATATTCTTTACAGCGTGATGGAGGTGGTCTATTCGCTCGAATATTATTCAATAATAAATGCTGGTTCTCAAAATGGGTGATGGTGTTGCGAATAGTACGCTCAGTAGGCCGATACTATTGCCCATAATTTAAGCGAAGTGCACAAAACACATTCCTCACAGAACCTGAATTTTCGTAATACAGTTGAACGATTTGTAAACGTTGTTCAGGCGTAGATCTTTCCACTATGAAATGCCAAACAATACTAAACAAAAACAAGTAAGAAAATATAGTCGTTCAAGCCCAATCATATAATAGCCTACACCCAGTATATGTATAAAACAGTTTTTCAGAAATGGGCGTTACGTGAATTACGGAGAGGGGTTTATATTAGAGCTACGACTAATTATGGACCGATCATAATAAAATTGTACCGTATTATTTGTATATGTATGAAATATATTTGCGTTCAATATTAAACATAGTTCGTAAACAGTGTACGTGTACAGACGTGTTTAATTTTACTCCGCAAGTTTAAAATATTAAATAGGTTTTTTTTTTGTTATTTAAAACTTTTAAATAAGCGAATGGACGCTAATTCTTTAATTATATAAAGATATACAAAAAATAAACTGTGGAAAACCAACAAAATAAATAAATAAATAAAAAAAAAAAACAGAAAAAGAAAACAGTGGCAAATTTATTAAGAGCACATGAATTCTCATGATGAGAGAAGGCTCAGTGTGAACGGCAGAAATGCCTACAGATTCCTAAATGGGGAGAGTGATCAAATCAAAAAAATAAATGACCGCAGTTACAACAAAAATTATTTAACTGCCAAACCAGCTGAGAGAGCACGCTCTTGTTCCCCCATGATACAATTACATGAACAAAATATTACACAAACAATATCACCATCTAATTTATGTGTAGAAAAAGCATAAAAGAAAATATGAAAAATATAAATACAAAAACAACTATACCAGTTTTAAAAACACAAACAAATACTGTTAACAAGCAAGCTAGTGATCCACTAACAAAAAATAGTGAGAGGTTGAATGTTTTTAAACAAACCACAATAAATATTTTTATTTTTATTTTATTAATACTATATAATACAATTAATGACACTATAAGTTAAAGAAAGTGCTAGCAATTGAGACCTTCGACTCTTCTGATTATAATCGATTTAACGATGTCCGTCCGTGCGTCCGTCCGTCTGGCTGGCTGTCCATGTAAAACTTGTGCGCAGAGTACAGGTCGCAATTTTGAAGATATTTCGATAAAGTTTGGTTAGTGATATTTTTTTCGGCCCAAGGATGGATGGGATTGAAACTGGTGGAAATCGGTCCATTATTTCACCTAGCCCCCATACAAATGTCCTACCGAAATTGGGGTTTTCCGGTCATAAATCTTTGAATTATGCAAGTATGCAAACAAAATTTACCACAAATGAGTAGTAAATGAAGCTACCGTACATCTACAAATTTCGAGAAGATCGGCCCATAATTAGTCGTAGCTCCCATATAAGGCCCACTTCCGAAAATTACTTAAACGAGCATAACTTTTTTAAAAATGTTGGTATCCAAATAATATTAAACACACATATGTTTTGTGTATATGCATATAATATGGTAGAATTTTATGACGATCAGTCCATAATTAGTCGTAGCTCCCATATAAGGCCCACTTCCGAAAATCACTTAAAAGAGCATAATTCTCTTAAAAATGTTGGTATCTAAATAATATTTAACACAAATATATTCCATATGTATTCTAATAATACGGTACAATTTTATTATGATCGGTCCATAATTAGTCGAAACTCCCATATAAGACCCTCTCCGTAATTCACTTTAATTTCCATAAATCTTTTAAAAGTATTTATATCGAGATAAAGTTTAACACATATAATATTTATATTCACAGAAATCATGACACTGAATTTT